>OX438766.1:10854690-11272421 GCA_949316455.1 Acleris holmiana
CGTACAAACAACTAAACGACATTTGCAGTACCACCCGTCATGGACAAAAAATTATTTAAAAAAACCCCGACTCAAAACAGTCTGTAAAAAACCTCTAAAAAGTAATAAATAAGTGTTGACTCTTTAAGTTTAATTATAAGTAGGTATTAATATTTTGATCCAAGCGTCGTCGCGTAGGAGTAAGGGCTGATTGTTTGATAAGTAGGTAGTTAAATAAACTGACTTGTCGGGGACAGCTAATTAGGTGGGGTATTTTATATTATTTCATTTACTTAGCGGTCCCCCGACGTGTCAGTTCAGTTAGTGTCAGTGTTAATTTAACTACCTACTTATCAAACAATCAGCCCTTACTCCTACGCGACGACGCGTGGATGAAAATATTAATACCTACTTATAATTAAACTTATAGGGCCAATACTTATTATTTTTTACTTTTTAGACGTTTTTTACAGACAGTTTAGTTGGAGGTTTTTTAAATTTATAATTTTAAAAAAAAACTTTTTTTTTATCTGAGTGTCTGGGCATCGTAGTTCCCAAATGGATGAACGGATTTGGACGCAGATATTTTTTTAATAAAGCTACAGTACATTAATCGGGAGGGTTCTTAGCAAGATTTTATGAAAATTGGTTGGGCCGTTTAAGAGATATCAGCTCTGAAAATAGGTGTCACCGTTATATCGGAGGTTTCAAACCACCTAAAAGCTCAATATCTCAAAAACGGCTCAACCGATTTTAATAAAACATGTCTAAAAACCACCGCTAGAAAACTTGTTTTTAAATGATAAAAACCGCATCTAAATCGGTTCATCACACACACACACACACATCAAACTTATAACACCCCTATTTTTGCGTCGGGGGTTAACAATAAAGAAATGAGGTAAAAACCAAAGTTATTAACGTGTTAATGTCATCAATTTCAAATTATTTATGTAAAATTATGTTTGGTTTACCAAATTTCTTAAAAAATTCTATTTAGTTGCTTAGCCCTTGATATCAATGACGGCTCTGCAACGACGTGGCATTGATTCAAGTAATTTCATACATTTATTGAGTGGGATCGAGTTCTATGCTTGAACTAAGGCTTCGTTAAGTTAATATTGACTGAAAGGAGACTTTTTTTAAACGACCTACCACAAATTTTCAATAGGATTTAAATGGGGACTATTTGCAGGCCGGTCTAACATGATAACACGTTGCTCACTAAGAAAGGATTTAACACTGCGGCCCGTGTGTTTTGGGTAGTTATCGTGCTGAAAGATCCAGGTCACAGGCAAATGGTCGTCGGTGTAGGGAGTCATTGTCTCTTCTAAGATGTTTTTGTATTGAAATTGATCGGTCACACCTTCTATCTTACGGACGGGTCCAACTCCGCAACCAGGAAAACATCCCCATACGTTAATGTAACCACCGCCGTGTTTGACTATGCTCCTCGTGTATTTATAATCAAAAGCATGGTTTATTGGGCGTCTAACGTAGCGTTTGCCGTCTGAATTCACCATATTTATTTTTGTTTCATTCGAGAATAACACTTTTTTTCCATTCTGTTACGGTCCAGTTAAGGTATTTCTTTGCAAATAGTAATCGCTTCTCTCGGTGTTGCTTTGTAAGAAGCGGTACCTTTCGAGGAACCCTCCCGAACAATTTTGCTTCCACTAATCTGCGGCGTACTTGTTTCGAGTAAATGTTCCTTGGGTCATCAGGTGAAAAAACTAAATTTCTAATCTCGTTGTAGCCTTTAAACGGGTCTTGTTTAACTACACGTATTATTTGCAAATCTTCCCGGCGAGACGTTTTCTTTGGACGAGCTTTTCTAACAACACTTAGTAGGTCAGTTAATTTTATAATGAGCAATAGCGTTGAACACAGAACATTCTAGATGATAAGCAATTCTTCTTTAAGTCCACTTTCGATCTAAATGTAATTTAACAATTAATTGCCTAGTTGACTCGTCACAACTCTTATTTTTGATCCTGTTTCTTATTAGTTGTCCAAGCGGCCAGTAATGGAAATTCAACTATCATGATATTTAAACTCTTTTAATGACTAAAGATGAACCGATTTTTTTTTTTGTTTTGTTAACTTTTTGGCATAGTTAATAGTGATTTTATCTATATATTTTTTACTCATAACGATACCTAGTTCATTCTGTATTTACCTAAGTTTTATGTACTGTTTCTAATTATATCACCACCGTATTTTTGTTAAAAATAACAATTTCTTCTAATATACTGATTTTGCCCCTTCTTTTTTCAAGAATGGCTTGACGCACTTGTCTTAATAGCTCAGAATAGTAAGTTGCATTTATTGTAGAGCCTTTTGCTAAATAATCTATTAAAAGAATTCCATCCGCGTCGCAAAACACCGTAGCCATTAGGTTAGAGGCCGATCTTTGCCCTTAAAACTTCTTCGGCGGCCTTTCACCCTTCTCAATCCACTGCATGGACTCCGACTTACATTCAGGATCATACTGTCTGACTCATGTTACATCAACGGTTACTATCCTGGAGCAAATTTCGTCAACACTATCTCCGCACAAGTCTAAAACTCCTGAGATGTTTTGACACGCCGCTCTTTGTCAAACGCCGTCAGCATTTTCGGTAGCCAACGCGCGCTGACCTTAGTCATGTGTGAATGTGTATGAAGGATTTTTCCAATCCGCTCCTTGCTAATGCCCAAGGCCTCAGCTAATTGACACATCTTAATTCTTCGATCCTCCAACACTAATTTTTTGACAGTGACGTTTTGGTCGGTCACTACCCATACTGGCCGCCCTGAGCGGGGGTCGTCTTCGATCGATCGACTCTCGTCCTTGTTTAAATAGGCTACTTCACTTTGTAACTGTACCATAGGAAGGCCCAGAGACACCATAACTAGCAGCCATTTCTTGAAAAATGCATTGAGGAGTTATCTTTACTTTTCGCGTGAGGAACTTAATCACAGCCCGGTGCTCGATTTTCGTAATATGCAAAGATAATTCAGGCACGATACTGTTAGTTGTTGAATATCTCTAGAAATTACAATTGTAATGACAATGTTTTTTTTCAATTATTGGCTTAGAACTTTTTAACCGCCCCTCGTATCTTTCGAACGGAACACAATATGAAAAAATTACCAGTAGTTTTATAAAGGATAACATGTTGCATTTTTTGGATATTTTTGATAAAATTAAGAGTAAGTAAGTAATTTCGGAGGAGAATAAAAAAGACCCCATTTGCAGTGTTTTGATTCTCCAGCGAAATTACTTCCTGTAATACTACCGGCACCGGGTTTTTTTCATATTGTGTTCCGTTTGAAAGAAAAATGACAGAAAATCGCGTGTCAAGGCCGTTGGCCAATGCTAGACCCTTAACGACTTATTACATTGCTCAAAAAGGAAGCGGAACCGGACCGAAACCGAAACGCTGCATTGCGATAACGTTCTATTTTGATTAAAATATCTGGGTTCGGTCCGGTTTCGTGGCGTGTGCTGCTAGGCTGTTAGCCTGTTACCTACCTGCCGTTGTTTCTAAAGCAGGCTCCGATTCATAAGTCACAATATAAATGTTTTATTTTGTACCATTCATTTTCAATTATTAAATATAGTCTAAATTAAAATAAAACTTAAGGTCAACCGGGGTAAAGGCGTCACTGTTTTTTTACATTTTTTTAAGACCTAAATTACGATACATGTATTTACTATATTTAAATACTCATTTGTTCTGTTATTTTTACAACTCTTTGGGAATTTAATTCGTGTGTTAAATTGCGCTGCACTGTAACTAAAATATATATAAGCATTTTTTTATAAAACGTGATTTTAGACGCTTTTGCCCCAGGTTGGGAAAATGCAACTTTTTTAAAATAATTGTTATAAGATTGCAATTAGGCCTTTAAAACTTCGTGACGTTTCTGCAATACAGTTTTCTAGAAGGTTTTATAATTAGAAGGACCCAAAACAGCTATTAACAAGCTGAGACAGAAAATAATATAATTGGGGAAAATGCGTCTTTCTTTTTTTTTTGCTTTGCAAGCATTAGCCAATGTCATGTACTAAGAGGATTAAAGTTAGAGAAACAGGATATTGTCTTCAGACAACTGAAGGAACGGAAATTTGGAAAATAAAGGAAAATGCGTCTTCAATTTGTAGACGCATTTATCCAAACTTAAATACCAGATTGCGATTGCAGATACCGATTGCGGGTAAAATAAAATAGAGTTTTTCGACAGATGATGTTTGATTTTTAATAAAAACGGTTAATATTTAAGGTTTTCCTTCTTTCTATTCTGTTTAATTTCTGTCACTTCTCTGTATGCAAGTGCTTATTCTGATATTAAAAGAGAGCGGATACGACTCAGAATTTGATTATAGGTACAAACAAAACACTAAAATCATTTATGTTACTATTTATTCATCATAATTTTTAAACACGTCTTCCCGTGGATGTCGTAAGAGGCGACTAAGGGAATATGGGCTTGTAGTACTGTTAGGCGATGGGCTTGCAACCTGTCACTAATAATACACTGGAAACCAACTTAGCCTAGTTATGCAAACTGTGGTTACAGGATTACCAACAAGTCTTTTTTGAGTTGTTGGTATTTCTATAGCTCTGCCTACCCCACTCTGGGAATGATGGCGTGATGTTATGTATGTATGTATGTAATTTTTAATCAATAATTCAATAAAGTACTTTTAAGTGTACACTCAATAATACCAAAGCAAATTCTTACATTATTTAAATCTAAGTAAACACGCTTTATAATTCAGTCATTTATTTAAAATTAATTAAATTATAAAAATCAGAAATTAATTTGAAAATCAGAATAATGCCGGTTCCTTAGAAAAGCTATTTGGTTTTTAACAAATTAATTAAATGTACTCATTTTAAGCGGATGAATATTCAGCCTATACTTTATCTGTCCAGCAAATAAACTAAAAAAATAAATAAAGAAACGCTTAAGTATATACTTAAATAATTACAACGTTTTGAAAATAAAATAAGTGTTTGAAAAACGTTTACGTAAAAAAAGGCATGAAAAATGTGATATTAACTGTTAATATTACGTATCAAGGAAAAGGTTGTTCAACACTGACATTGGGGCAAAAGCGTTACACTAACGCAATTACCCCAAAGATACTGACGCATTTAGGAAATCTGGTACTATTGCTCGGCTATGTGCAATTGGCGTAATATTATGGTTAAACATATAATTGTTCACATCGCAGAAGGAGTTATCAGCAGAATTAGCTCTCAGGACGCGTGCCGAGCGAAGCAAACAGGAGGAAGTGCGTGGCGGAAGTGGTGGCGGAAAGCGGCGCTCTGGCGGTGCGCGTGACGCTACACCGCGTGTGGGAAAGAAAACCGTCAAGAAAGAAAAAATTGTGTGCATTTGCCGGACTCCTTATAATCCCACCAAGTAAGAGTCTACCTCATTTATTACTAATACACGTAATATTACCTAGTTTCACTGCGGCTTACGGCACCGATACCTTTTCCTGAAGCTATAATTTACCAGAAAGCAAACAAATCTAGAAAGTCTATTTTAACCTACTGCCCTAATTTTCAAGAAGGCAGCTAACTGCAATGTAGTAAGTAAAGCATTATTTACTCTATTGATATCACCATTCAATTTAATATGTTTACACTGTAACTATGCAGTTGACTGCCTTCTTGAAAATTACGGCAGCCTACTTATTGCATAGTAATAAGGTCCAAAAGTTGATACATCTCTTTGTAGTCGACTGTACCAGACTAGCATGACGATGATGGAAGTCGAATGTGGTCATGGGAACTTCTAATTATGACAAGTCTAGCAAGGCCTTGTTGAAAATGTTAAATGCTAACACATTCAACACCAAGCACTCTGATTTCCATATAAAAATGGACCCGACTAGCGGGTCGTCGGAGCTCAATGTGTTTGGCAATAAATGGGGGTCTACCATATTTGCTATTAAATCAAACATAAAATGAAAGCCATAAAATCACTAGCTTTAAAATATATAATATTAATTTAATATACATATTCTTAAAGGTACAAGTAATGTTTACTGTTTTTTATAATATTTATTTCCTACTAGCTTCCGCCCGCGACTTCGTACGCATATAAATCAGTTCCCGAGGGAATAGCGATATAAAAGGTAGCCTATGTGTTAATCCATGGCATAAGTTGTTTGCATTCCAAATTTCACTAAAATTCGTCCAGTAGTTTTTGCGTGAAAGAGTAACAAACATCCATCCATACTTACAAACTTTCGCGTTTATAATATTAGTAGGATAAACTTGATATTACCTAATATTCATAATCTATAATATTGCCAATGTATCCTCGTTAAAACTTAATTCAAACCAACGCTGATTTTCGCACTATAATGATTTCGGTTAAAATTGATTTGAAACTACCCTATTTTATTTTATTTTCCATCTATCCATCTCTACCACCTATTTCACCATCCTGAAAATGACCGGTAACCGGTGACATTTCGGTGTACATGGCGCAGCTGATGTGAAGGTCGACGGAACCCGCTGGCTCCTATTTTCTGCTCTGAAGAACAAAATAAAACAAACAAACCTACCTATCCTATAAAGAGTCGGTAAAGTTTATTTTTATTAGCGGGGGATGCCCCCCCCCGGATAGCCTTCGACTTTCACCCACCCACCCCTATATATTAATTCGGTTATAGTTGGTAAAGATTCATGATTTTGATGGTAAATCTGATACCATTAAAAAGAAATTGTACCAAAAACTAACTATTGTTTATGTCGAACAGATTTTACGTGGGTTGCGAGCATTGCAACAACTGGTTCCACGGCGAGTGCGTGGGAGTGACGCAGGCAATGAGCAAGATCATGGAGGAATTCGTGTGCCCCGACTGCCGCCGCGCGGCTGACACCCAGGAGCTCTACTGCCTCTGTCGGCAGCCCTACGACAACTCGCAGTGAGTACAGCTTCAGTACCCATCGATATGCCAACTGAGAAAGCAAGACAAATTCTATACTATTAAACGAGCAATATGTATATACAGGGTGGAAAAAATCTATGGGCCCTTGAGGGAAAGTACCTTAAATCCTTTAGTTAGCTTATTTTACCCAAAAGAAAACCTTAGATTTTGACCTTGAGTATTGTTATATTTTAACATTGATTAATTCATTAAATCGCTGTACCACTTTAAATAAATTTTGGTATGGAGGATATTTTCCGATGTGAAAGCTCACAAACAAACAAATATTAGTAGATATGGATAAACCGAACCAATAATATCTTTAGTAATTTAGCAGTTTATTTAAAAATATGATAATACTGAAAATTAAGTTGTTACGTTTATAACTCTTAGGAAATAGCGACTACATAGATTCTTGGACCACAATTTGCCACCAAAATCCTAACCCTAATAATAATATTTATTGTATGCGAACTGATAGCCCACGAAGAGTGTGAACATACCCTTACCGTTATGTCTGTCCGTACACGGTTGGTAAATGAAAAGAAGATATACTAATTTATATATCGTCGTATTTTTTGTTCTAGGTTTTATATCTGCTGCGATCGATGTCAAGATTGGTTTCACGGGCGTTGCGTTGGAATCTTGCAATCGGAAGCTGATAATATTGATGAATACATTTGTCCAAATTGCCAAAAGAATAACACTGTCAATTATGCTAATATGAAAGAACTCACCATAAAAGACTTTGAAAACTTAAAGAGGCTTATAAAGCAAATACAGTTGCATAAAAATGCTTGGCCATTCATGGAACCTGTGGACCCTAGGGAAGCCCCTACCTACTACAAAATAATAAAAGAACCTATGGGTGTGTATGGAAATAAGATAATACATTTTGTTAACACATTATCTATACTCTAAACTTCTATACTAATATTATGAAGGGGCAACATTGTATTTGTGTGTTGGGGGTAATCTCTAGAACTACTACTGGATTAAATGATATACTTTCGTAGGTATCCTAAGACTGCGTTTCCACCAGAGATGTGGGAGGATGCGTTGCGTGGGATGTGTTTGTCATGATCAAAGAGCGGAATTCTTCATAGCAAAAATCAAACTGTCAGAGGGATTGACCTAACTGTCACTTAACGAAACAAAGTTAAAGTAATGAAATCAGGCTTTTGGATATACATACAAACAAATTAACGGTGTTCCTAATTAGCTGACAGCCACTGTATTTTAGTATAATAGTAAAGAATAAAACAGAAAATATGTTTTTTTAAATTTTCTATATGAAACTTATCATTAAAAATTAAAAACAAATATTGCTAAGAGTAGGTAACTAATCTTCATTCAAAATAACAAAGTCGAAATCTAAATCTGTTCTAAATATGTTTTCTTCATCTTCCCTGTAGTAAAAGAAAAAAGATCATTATTTTTTCAACATTTTCACCTTTTAAATTACTCCTTTTTTCATTATAGATCTAGGAATTTATAAGATGAAAACGAGCGTTCTACCTCAGTTGAAGTAACAGGAGCATATTTGTAGTACTCGATAACGGTGTTTTGGCTGTAATCACTTTTTTCTATAAAATCAGCATATTTGCGTATCATGTCGTAGTCCGGAATTCTATCTAGTACTTTTCAAGTTTTATTTGCACTGTCTGAGATCCACACCAATTTAGAATACTTTTCACCTGGTCAAGTATTAGAAGAGAGTCTAAGAAGGATAAACAGGATGTTTGTAATTTGATTATTGCGTCACGTAAAATGCCATATCTTTATTTTATGTACAACAGATCATTTCTCAAATTATTGTGCTTAAGTACTCTTTTCAGCTTCTCTTATTGCAGCCGACTCTTTTGAATTTAAGTTTGAAATTACTTCTGTAATACATTCCAAATTTTCTGCATAATATATAGCTGCATTAAGCCATGTGCCCACCTAGTTATAATAGGTTTTGGAAGCAATGGTACGGATGGACAAATTTGTTTGAATAAGCGTTGGTAAACTATATCTATAACTTTTCTCACCAATGATTCATCCGGAAGTGATTTTGATGTACAGGAACAACAAATGTATTTTTTGATTTTTTTTATAAACTGGATTGTTAATCTTTTTCCTTGGAATATTGCACGAAACTAAAAATATGATTAAATCTATATAGAATGTGTCTGAACTCGTACTTTTTGAGCATTGTGACGAATAAGTTTTACTCACTAAATGACTTTCAACACAATGTTTCTTTAGCTGATGTAAATGAACGTCACATTTAGAGCAATATATTGTGGAAGAATCTTCTTTGAAACTAAGAGAAGAATCTTTCTGTATCCATTTTTTTATTGTTTTTCTTTTAGGATTAATCATTTTAGTAGCACGGCACGGAAATCACTCATGAAAACTCAAGTGACATAAATGACATAATTATGTGACGCTGACATGATTTACTTTAATATGGAGATGCAAGTTGCTTATCAAAGAGGTCAAATGTTACAGAATAATCTTTTAAGTTGATTATGGATACCTAAAGCGATATTATTCCGTAACATCGATAAGTCGATAAAACAGTTAGGTCAATCCCTCTGACAGTTTGATTTTTGCTATGAAGAATTCCGCTCTTTGGTCATGATCCAATAGAAACACTTCATTTACTTATCCTCGCTCAGCTCAGCTCTGGTGGAAACAACAGCGGAGCAAGGTTTAAGTACATACAATACAAGTGAAAGTTGTGTTCGGGGAATGTGTTCCGAGGCGGCATCTGGCTATGTATACCTAAAGAGCCCGCCACACATCCTCGGTACACATCCTTGTTACACAGGCTCGCACCGCTTAGCTTCTTCGCACATTTCTGTTGGAAACTCAAGACTAATGCAGTTACATTTCTTGTTAAAATGTCGCCTGTCGTGACTGCCTTTTTCAGTAAATAAAATACTTTTCGTCGAAATTTAAATTTATTGATGTTTCGTGCTGAAAATTGTACGGTTGTGGCACCCTACTAATTAATGGCACCATGGACCTTTTTCAAGTAAATAGGCTATAATTCTATAATCACTAGGTGACGATAACAGGGCCCCTATTCTACTAGGTATAAACTATATTGCCTTCGACTATATAAACTATATTACTGTTAACGTTTTGATACCTCTTAATTACTTGACAGTGATGGCGGCCGGTTTAAACAATACGGTAACATGTCAAAGTCAAGACGGTTTTACGTCGTAGAATAGAGGCACATGTCTATATTAAGTAAAACGCATAATAAACTTTTGACTTCAACGTTAGCGTTAACGTTAACCTAGTTTTTCATAATATCTACTACATATTCAAAAATCTTGGAAAATATTATATTACTGTAAATTTATGTCAAATTAAAGCATACCATCGACAAACAAAATTTTACCGTTCCGTGTTTTGATTTTTTGAAGGTCAATACGGAGTGTTTGTTTTGTAATGTAAATTATTTGATCCTGATTATTATTATTTTTTACTAGAAAATTGATTTCTTTTAAATTTAGAAATTATGTATATCTCGAATGCTGCAAATGATTACCGTTAACAGCTACATTTTGTGTATTCTTTTTTCCGTTGGAATAAAAACCAGACATTGTTTACACTTTCATAGAATACGAAAGTTACTACGATCCAATCGAATGACTGCTAGTCCACATATTAAAAAGCTCTACAGTGCAATTAATAATACGTCTTTATATTTCAGATCTACAAACAGTGGAACGAAAAGTGAATGATCAGACTTACAGTATGTTAAGTGAATTTATTGGTGACATGACTAAAATATTTGACAATTGTCGATACTTCAACCCTAAAGACTCAGAGTTTTATCGCTGTGCAGATGGTTTAGAAGCATTTTTTGCACAAAAAATTAAATACTTTCGTGAAAAATTATTTGAAACAACACAATGATAAAAGTGCCAGTGTACAGTGTCTAAAGTAAGGAGGTAATGATGTTTGTATAATACGGCTTGGAAGTGATGTAGATGATTTGTGTGTTTGTATTATTCTACATGATCTGTTACACCTGTAAATTGTAAAGTATGTGATGAAATTGCAAAGAATAATTTATAATAAAATTAATTTTCTACAGGTATCCAACGAGTACAGCATTGTTTTCATGTTAGGTATTTATTGTATTTATTACATGCATTATACTTTGAAGCTGATGCTCTTAGATGTAACCTATTGACAGAGAAAAATATTGTAATGTATACAGTTCATAAGATACCTTTTATGTTAGCTCCTAATTACAAAGCTATTTAAGTTATTCTAGAAGAACTTAAGATAAGTAAACCTTCCTTGTATGTAAGTAATAAACTTTAAAAATATACATCTTGATGATGGCTTTTTAATATGGTTTTAAATCGCTTCAGATATATTTTATTGTTTGGTCATGTCAAAAGGTGACCCCCAGAATCATCACAATTTCAGCTTTCAGCGGATGCCTGCGACCTGGGAACCGATTTTTGACTTTAGAGCGTTCGATTTCAAAACCCAGCCGTAGAAAATATTCGAATGCGACAATCTTTCACGCTTTATTTTCGAATGGTACCAAATTCCATATTTTTGAGATTCTCACTCGAAACTGAGGGATTGACTAAATAGTACTGTTAAGTTGGAACGCGTTTCATTATACGCAGTAAGTCGATGTTTTACCGGTTTTTTGTAATTCATATTTTGAATGCGAATAAATGTGTGAAACTATCAAAAGTTGAAATTATAACAAGTTAATTATTATTTAAGTGCGAGTGAGATTTATTACGCTATTTTACAAATTCTTGACTGGTTATAAATTTAGGTTAAATGAAACGCTTCCTCGTCTGTGGATGTCTATGTCATTGCTAGGTTTCTTTCTTTCTAGATTGAATAGTAACTGGTTAGAACATGCAATTGTTTTGTAACATAATTGCAAAAACGTTATGTTGTATCCATAATAATCGCACAAAACTAATTAACTTACCTTTGCGTTAATACTTAAAGCACATGGTCGTTGAGCATCCGAGACAAACGGCCTTAACTTACGAATTAAATATCTGCATAGGTTTTTACTTAATCTGTAATTCTACTTAAATTTATTTTCGCTTTCGAGAAATGGCTCGTTTCCTAATTCCGCTAGCCGAAAACGCGGCGGTTGCGCAGGCACAAATTCATCTTCTTCCTCTTCATTATTATTTACTAAAATTAAATACTCCTCCAGACTTGCCATACCTATTGTAATATTTTATTTTATGTCGCTAATTTTGCTATAAGTATTATAACAATATGAATTGTTTTAGTATTAACAGGTTTGACAGATGTCAAATGATACTTTCTATTGATAGAATTCAAATCGAATGCCACGGACCACTCGTCTTCATATTTTCTATCGCTCGCAAGTCAAAAATACCATTTTATTGTTTTTGGTTACTTTCGATTGAAACTTTCGAACGCTCGAAAGTCAAAAATCGGTTCCCTGTTTTATTACATTTATAATGTTGAGTAAATAATGTTCATCATTCGTTATTCCATGAAATACGAACGATCTATGAAATCAAAATACTAATTATAAGTTAAACACCCAATTGGTTTATTCAATTAATTTTAGTAATACCGCGGTTAGAAGTGTTCCGGAAAAAAGACCTTCCTGTAAAAAAAGTCACGCAGTAGGTATACCTTTCAAATTCGATATGCATAGAAATCCTTAGACATTGATATCCTCTAGCATCTTACGTGCGAAAGAGAGAGCTCCTTCTCTCAAATTGCAACCGCTGGGGTAAGGGCGAGGCAACCGTCGCTCCAACAATGCTGATTAATCTGATTATGATATGAATGTGTGTTAGGATGGACATTAATGCCGCAAATCAAGTAAGCTAAATCTATTTATTTATTTATTTATTTAATCTTTATTGCTCAAAAGAATACACTTAGTATACAATAGGCGAACTTAATGCCGTAAGGCATTCTCTACCAGTTGACCTTTGGGCAAAGCAGAGATTGTAGTGACGGTGCAACATAAGGTGTAACTAATACACATACACTTACATATCAATAAGCTATAATAACATAAATACATATATTGCGCTAGTAAAAATAATAACACAAACATATATAATATACATGTATAATATATAATAATATGAGGATAAACAAAAATTAATTCAGATAAAGCAACTGATAGATGTCCCTAACTTAGATTTAAAACGGAAGTCGAAATTCGTTGTATGGATGGAATGGAAAGCCGTCAAATAATTACCTACAGCGCCCCACTCCCCATACCTCTCTCGCCTGTCGCGAAATTAGGGTTGTCACAAGTATATAGAACTAACTGAGCCCGCAACGAATTCGTTTATTTACCTGTTAAACTGTACGATAATGCGCAACCTTTTTTTTACACAAGCGGAGTGGGATAAAACGGACCCTAAATATTTAACGTCTCGGCGGTGTCCTTGACAAATCTCCAGTCAAAAGGTGCAGTTTCAAATAAAACGCTTATCCAGTACTTGTAATTACAATTCTCAATGGAATTATTTTTTACTGTAGTGTTTTAAAACAAATATTGTTAAACCTTAACAAAAAGTGCACTGGTAAATAATGTATTTATTTAATTCTTTAATTCTTATGCACTTTACTTAAATGTGTTTATGTTACAAATAATATATAAAGATTCAAACTTCGTTGATATCGTCCTATAATTATCGTAAAGCACTTGGTCAAATACGGAACTAACAATATCGTATGGTAAAACCAGTTTGCGTACACAGTGGCGCCTTTGAGAGCTTCATTTGGAATATTGTTGCACGTGTACTTCAAGCGCCGATTCTGGGTGGCATGCCAACCCGCTAGTATTTGCTGCGATAAGTAGTCTTGGATTGTTGAGAGGCCACGTGGGAGCGAGCATGGTGGGGATGAAGTTACCCTTCTATTAGTATTGTATATGTGAACAAGTACTTTCTTCTAGTGAATCTAATTATTATTGATTGATACTTAAAGTTCCGTTGTACATTTGAAGCGTAACTTATAATTCCATTTTGAATGTCAGACACGATAAAGTTCGTTTAGAATACTAAAATATGTGGTGCCATTTCATTTCATTCAAGGATACAAGGAAGAAATGGAATAGAGCCACGCAGTCGTAACTTCCTGAAGAATACTGCTCCATGAAGTTTTATTTCAGGAAAGTTCAATTAAATTTGTCATAAAATGTAGGTAGTTAAGTTCAATTTTGAACGACATTAATGTGGTCGATGAAATGTACTATACCTGGAAAAGGGTTAAAATACCATTACCACTTACAAGGGGAATGCTGGGGCGACCCGGCATGGTCTTCATGATGATGCGTAGAAAAAAGGAAGTAAATGAAAAAACAGCTTAGATCCACTCTCTTACGAGATTGTTTTCAATGTCACGTGCTCTAAGGGGTTTGGAAGTGATTTCAGAATCGGAAAAAGATTATTGCCACACATAACACGGTAGTTTTACAGATTATTATTTAAGATAAAATAAAATGAAAAATATAAACTACAAGTCTCATAAATGCTATGGCCAAAGATTCAGAATTCAGCATAATATGCTGTGAGACGGGTCTACACAGCGCTGTTTTTCAGCCTGCACCTCCCTCTCGATGTGTGAATACTTAAGCCTTAAGGGTACACTGCATTACATCACGATATCATAATTTACTAGCGAACCGCCAGCGGCTTCGCCCGCGGCAATTTCTTTTTTTCATCTCGCTTGGGGGTTTGAAAAATAGATGTTGGCCGATTCTCAGACCTACTCAATACGCTCACAAAATTTCATGAGAATCGGTCAAGCCGTTTCGGAGGAGTATGGGAACGAAAACTGTGACACGAGAATTTTATATATACCTAAGATTTATAAAACCACTTAACACAGAACAGGAACTTTCTACAAGGACAACATTCACTGGTTGTACTTTTAATACAAAACAAGGGTAATTACCTATACAATAAAAAAAGACAACGGATATCCGGTAAGTATTCGGCATCCGGCCTATCCAGCCATATTTTACTATGCGGCCGGATGCCTGACAAGACGGATGAAAGGAAAATCCAAACAATTTGTTGCTTACACATAACAACATAACATCACGCCTTCATTCCCAGAGCGGGGTAGGCAGAGCTACAGAAGTACCAACAACTCTAAAAAGACATGTTAATAATTCTGTAACCATATGTCTGAGATGTCTACTAGTATATTAGTGATAGGTTGCAAGCCCATCGCCCAACAATACTAGAAGCCTTTACTCACGACATCCATGGGAAGACATGGAGTGGCACCATTCTAACCTGGCAACCACACGGGGCAATTTGTTGCTTATTTTTTAATATTCAAAGTTAATTAGCGGTAAATTATGATGCATGAACATAATTTTCTCTGCGTTTATGGGTTAAAGTCGATTGCGCTTGTTTTCATAGACAAGACCGGCTTCAGAAAATAACCTCACTGTAAACACTAATGCAAGGAGCTGACAAGTATATTTTTGGAATCTTTTTCAACTTTGGATATTGTGTCGCATTGACTGACCACCAAAGGTAAGAGTCTGAAGTGCGACCGATTACAGCATTCAAATAATAGTCAACTTCATTAGAAATCGCGTTGTTCTCTTGATTCTGATTCGACCCGTAAAGGACTAGGTCAAATTGTGTGACATTGTCTCGTGATATTTATTTATAGTCCTGCCGGATATCCGGCCTGCCGACTTATGTGCCAGCCGGATATCCGGTATCCGGCTAAATCACTATCCGTGATGACGCGCGTGGCTCGCCACAATCAATCGTCTTTTGACAGCAATCAATGATAAATAAAGAGAATGGATATGACATACCTACACAATAAACGTGCCTACCTAAACTACCATAGCAAACATAAAATGGCGGACTGTCACATATTTAGGTGCTGCCCTGATTCGATAGTAATGATAAAGTTATCGATAAACAAACCATATGGGTGGGAGGTTCTCAACTCGTCTGTTCTGTACGTTCAGTACTTCGCATGTCCTGTATAAAGATGCAGTAGCAGTGGGATACCTGAAGGGCTTGCAAAACGTCGTCTTGAGCACAGCCAGCACGGTGGACCCTTTCCACCTTAAAGGAAAGGAAAGGTCGTAAAAGGTCCCATAGAAAAGAATCCATGAGTAAACGACGGAACTCCTCAAAAATTGCGGACATATTTTGCTATTTTCAGCATTTGCATTCCAAAAGCTTTAGGCTAGGTTCACATGAACGCGTGGTTAGACGCGGCGCGCGGTACAAGATTCTAACAAAGTAGTGCTATCGTATACATGACCGCGCGTGCCGCCATGCATTGCAGGCAAGATGTTGACACGAGCCGCCTGTCATTTCAACGCTTCGACCGCGCGTTGAAGCGCGTTTGTGTCAACCTAACTTCTTTATTTGGTAAAGTGGAACCGATGATGAAGACTAGAGATGAAGTATTTCACGGGTTCAGTAGGTAGGTTCTTTTAATTGTTTCGTGTAGTTATTTAGTTTGAGTTCTAAACGAATTAGTTTACACCCCCTGCCATGAATATGTGTCCTCAGTTATTTCTCTTACAAGGTTGTCTGGAAGAAATCGCTATTTAGCGGTAAGACCGCCTGTTGTATACCTATGATTTAAATGTACTGTTCCATGTTCTGTTTTTATTTTTTATTTTTGGTGTTCAATAAAGAGTATTTGTATTGTATTGTATTGTAAATATAGTTCAAGTGAGTTAATATAAATAAAAGTACAAAGGAACAAAGTTTAATTTCTTTCTCAGTTATTCCTTTCATAGAAAAGACTAATTAAGTTCTCTTAATGATACAATACAAGAATCATAAAAAGCAACAAAAATATTAACAATAATTATTTACGTTTCTTTTTATTCAAAACAGTGCCACAGAGTGAGAGTGCCAATAATCTTAAATACGAGGGTGGTATGATAAGTAATGAACCTTGAAGCTACGCGGTTTGGCTGAATATTAAAAATGTCTTTGCCTACATCCGCCATCTTGGACGCGGGAAAATTGACAGTTTCAAATGATTCCGTCAATTACTTCATGACTTATAGTTTTTTAAACAGACCGAGTGGCATCGTTGGGATTCCGGTAACCTTCGGGGAGGGAAGATGGCCGATTGAAAAATGCCCGGCTTTTACTTTTGATTTATTCTGTTTACTGATTTACTCTCTTCACTTGACATTGGCGAAATCACTGTGTGGATCGCCATTTAATAAAAAAGAAGAAGAAGAAGAAGAAGAGTGGCATCGTTTGTGTAAAATGAAAAAAGAATAATAGGTATCGATCAGTGATTCGCTTTCTGTTTTAGAAGGGGAGAAAATTAAACTGAGTTAGATACCGTATATGGCGATGCTTCACCTTCTATTGCCACAGTAAAGCGGTGGTATAACGAGTTCAGAAATGGAAGAATCTGTGTTTGATGAGGCCCGCCCAGGACGTCCAAATGAGGTTACCACGGAAGAAAACATCAACAAAGTCCGTGATATGTTGATGAACGATCGTAGACTGAAGTTGAGGGAGGTAGCTGAGGTATGTGGCTTGTCACTGGAGCGTGTACAAAATATCGTTCATAAACATTTGGGAATGAAGAAGTTATCGGCCCGATGGGTACCGCGTTTGCTAACAGAAGAAAATAAGCAGAATCGTGTAGCCACTACCAAAGAGAGTTTGGCACTATTCAAACATAATCCGAAAGACTTTTTTATGCGTTATGTTACCGTGAACGAAACGTGGATCCACCACTATACTCCCGAAACAAAACAACAGTCCAAGCAGTGGACCTGCCCCGGCGAAAATGCTCCAAAAAAAGCAGAAACGGTTCCGTCGGCCGGGAAGGTTATGGCGACCGTTTTTTTGGGATTCCCAAGGAGTTATCCACATTGACTATTTAGCGAAGGGAAGAACGATCACGGGGCAATATTACTCTGATTAATTGTCTCGATTTGATGAAGAATTAAAGAAAAAACGACCCCGTTTAGCCCGCAAAAAAGTGTTATTTCACCAGGATCATTTCCCATTCATCTCACATCTTCAAGGCCAAACTGGATCAATTGGGCTAAAAAATACTGCCGCACGCTCCTTATTCGCCAGATTTAGCCCCGTGCGACTTCTTCATGTTCCCAAACATGAAATCTTGGCTCGGAGGCAAACGCTTCATGTCAAATGAAGAGGTCATAGTGGCCACAGAGGAGTATTTTGCAGTTTCCGAAGACATAATTTTTGGAGGGCTTAAAGAAGTTGGAGACGCGTTGGGATAAGTGCATACTTTTGAAAGGGGACTACGTAAAAAAATAAAAACAAAAAAATTTTTTTTTCTTGGTTAGGCTCACTACGTATTATACCACCCTCGTAATCGTGTATTACCAGTCTTTAACTTCTGCATTTTTTTTACAAATATGACTTTTTATATTATCAGACCGTAACAAATATCCGCTCTTACCGGGATTTGAACCTATTCTAGGACCGTTGGCTTCGTAGGCAGGGTCACTATCAACTAGGCAAACGTGTCGTCAAGTAAACAAATAAAAATATTTGGTGGTCTTAGATGATTTTTAGTAGGAATAAAACGTTTGTCATTACTCGTTCCGGAATAATAATATTTTATTTAAATAATTTCGGAATGAAACTTTCTCAGTATACTTTTTCCCAAAATCCTTACAAATAGAAAAAATAAAAAAAATAAAAAAATGAATGATGAAAAATGGTTCTTAGCTTTCTTTGGGCACATTCCATATACGTTCTATATGATACAATTACAAAAAACATGTTATTTTAACATTAATTGCCATGTTGAGGAATTTCCAAGTTATTTCGATATATTAAGAACAACCCTAGCAGTCAAATTCACCGGTTTGTTTACTTTCAAAATATTGTAAATAAAAGGCAAATCCTATTATAATCTTGAACTAATCTTGATCAATGGATTAATAATATTGTACTCCATATGTAAGTCCCCCAATAATGACAAAACTCACCAATATTTTAACAAAAACTTGAACTTACCGGTGAAATGTTAAATATTTCTGGTTTTTGCTGTTTCTTGCACCACATCCTAGCAAACTACACTAAAGAGACATTACAATGAAGTTTCTCTTTCAATATATGTGTAACTTTTGGCAATATAATTATAATACGGAAAACAAGATATTAATCATTTTTTAAGTGAATTCGGCACGGTTGACACATCAGATACTTATGACAAGCTAACTAAACATGCCTGACTAAGCACGTTAGGTATTTGTATGAACGTCAAATGTTAAATGTTGCCATTATTGCACTGGCTGACGTACTGTCATCTCTTTTTACTTAGGAACATAGAACTAAGTTAAAAAGAGATAACGAGTGTTCGATGTCAGAATGCATAGTATTTACATAACTGATTATTTGTATATGTCAACGTGTCATATATATTCTCTTCCTTTATCATTGACAGTAATAAACACTATGAAAACGTATGGCACCACTTCCGTGGTTAGCGGCTGTCGACTGAGCGTGCCGCGCGCAGCTGAGCCGCTGGCCTCTGAAGTGGCGCCATACGTGTTCACAGTACGTATATTCGCGAGCCGCGCGAGACTGTCCCATTGGCCGCTAAGCACGAAAGTCAACCTTTAAAGGTTACGTAATTCATTCTTACTAGTATTATAAAAGGTTTCTTTGTTTTATCTTTACGACAGTCATTTTAATATTATCTCAGAAAGAATAAGAGTTCCCCATCGACATACCAACCAATAGATGCCGGGTTCCATACAAAATTTTCTTCAAAGTGTCCTAGGGCGACCAATACAAACTTCATACTTGCATAAAATCACTAGCTACCCGTCAGCGGCTTCGCCACGCTCCAAATTTTTGACTTTCCCGGTGGATTTTACAATAGGCTAAGTAAAGTTTGTGGAAGAGATTTTTTTTTCGATAGTCGTCATCCTAAAGATCAAGGAACTGCGGCTCTTTTATTTTTATTTCCTCTAATATTTTAGAAATATCTTTTTTAGTTATGGAGTTGACATTTATAAATTTGAATGGCCGACAAATTTGTTGTTGTAAACAAACGATTCAATTCAACAGCTCTTTTCTGTTTGCTTGCGTTTCATGTGATCAGTGTTTTTAGAAATATTTTTAACGACCTCAGAACTAACTCCGGACTTTAAATTTATCCGCTTTACGATAAATAAAATAATGTAAATTATGTAATAATTAACATATTATGGATTATCTCTCATTGGTAGGTTGCTTCAGCAACTATTCTAATTAAAATACGAAAACCTTCTCGTAGTATAAAAAAATACTTATCTGAAAAGCGCATCAAAATCGGTCCAGCCAAATGTGAGATAATCGTAGACAAACATACATACATACGGGTCAAACCTCTTTTTATTGAAGTCGATTAAAAAACCAAAACCTTCTCGTAAGTATAACAAATACTTTCCTGAACACCGCATCAAAATCGGTCCAGCCAAACGCGTGATAAATACATAGGCACATATGGATAAAACTGAGAACCTCTTTTTTTAAATTGGTTAGAATATCAAAACCCCCTAAGTGTAACAAATACTTTTCTGAAAACCGCATCAAAATCGGTTAAGCTAAACGTGTCAAACAGAGAACCTCCTTTTCTGAAGTATGTTAAAAATAAGCACTTTATGGACAAGAATATTGTGACGTATAAATCTGATGTACCTTTTCTTTATTTGAAATTATCACTACTGACTCGTACATCTATAATAGTCGGATAAGCTGTACTGATTATTCGCCGAAACTTTGATTGGCCAGTAAAGGGTATCTTTGTGGAAATGCATGGAACAAATCTGGCTGTGTTTTGTAGGAACCAAGATTTGCGACCAATTCAATCCATTTATTTTTTACAAAAGGATCTTTCGGAAAACTGAAACAAAATTGCAATATTGTAACTATATTTTTTAATTATCGATATAACTATATTTATTATCCTTTCGTCAATAAAATTAAATTTTGTCTACTATTTCATTACATAATATTAGGTTTAAAAAATAATTATATTTTTTCTGTTTTCATAATCGATTTTAATCGACTAAGAAATCGGCATTGGAAATCGCAGGGTACAACACTATTATCTTACTTTTGACAGAAAATGAGGAATCAAACTTGAACGCGGCGCACTTGGGTGCTCGACAGTTTGGATTTTTAAGCTATTGCATAGCTTCTATCGCGGGCCTTGAGCGCGGGGACCGAATCCAGAAATTCCGTAACGAAAAAACCTCACGCTCCCCACTCCGACGGGCAAGGAGGTGTGGCTTGAAGGCCGTGCATCGTCTAACGTCGTTTCAGTTCGGCAGTCTTCGACACGGCGTTGTGTGCGATTAGACGTATTGTACGACTCTACGAAACTCGCACGAATCGAGACGAGCTGCTCCGAAATCGGACGAATACATAAGCAGCTGTTTATGAGAACGTATATAGGTATTTATGTACAACAGTGAATAGCTGTACTTGTAAAATTTGTGTATAAACTTTTTTTATTTATTTAATAATAGAGAAATTTGTTTTCTTATCGGTCACCACGCTCAAAAAGTGTAACTTGAATTAATATCAAAGAAAAAGAAATACTGCATGAATAAAATAAATAAATAAAATTATAATTGCATAAGTTGATACAAAATGCTATGCAATAGCTTTACCGCGGCAGTCCCCGAGTGCCACACGTCTTTTTATTTTCGTTGCTGGTTTTCAATGCACGTCAAGTCTGGCGCGTTAAATTAAAGTCGCAATGGAAAAGTAGCATTTGACACAGAGTCGACCGCAACTGTTTATGTGAAATTAATACTGAGCAACGCTAGGTCACTTTTTGCAAATTAGTTACGCATCGAGAGCAAAAGGGATAGCAATAGACGAAGTTCGAATTATGGATTTCAAAGTGGAGCCCTTGATTGTAGGTACAAAAATACGATTGCGCAAACTTTTCTTCTAGGTCTGTGGGGGGCCTAAAATCCGAACTAGAAACTATCTGCACTCATCTGTGTAATGGATGAAAACTATTTTATATCAAATTCAATATATCTCAAGTGGGTTGTCTAAAAAATTCGGTCGAGTTTTTTTTTATATAACTATGGGTGCATAAAATGTTTTACGTGATATTAAAGTTTATACATTTTATACATGTTTTGCAAATAAAAATTATGTAATTTATATTTTGAAATAAAGTTTATTCATTAACCAGATCTGCAAATCATTAATATCGATTTACCTGTTAATACCTCCCTACTCAAAAATAATAACAAGAAAAAATAGTCAACCTAACGTTTGCATATTCTATATGCTTCAAGCTTTTGATTGGTATATCATTTGTCTATAAACCGAAACGGTGATATTGAAAACAAAATTCTATTTTTTAATTAATCACATTATCGATTGATTTTTTTTAGACCACCTACTCCAGATATACCATTTAATATATTAAATTTGATATAAAATATGTTTCACAGATGGGTGCAGATCGTTGTGTACTCGGATCCTATACTAATGGTGATTTTTGAAAACCGACAATGATCTGGGGGCCAATTTTTGAAGCTCACCGACGAAAACCAGGTCTATCTTTTGGATTTGATATGAGAAAGGCGTTATGATATCAAATCCAAAAGGTGGGCCCGTTCGTAGATTAAATCGCGGCACAAATTGATTTTAAGGTTAGTAATTTTCCGTTGGTGAGCTTCAAAAATTGCCCCCCAGATCATGTCGACTGCTTACATAAACTCCATACATTTCGGGTCAATAGAAAACAAACGTTAGCGGCGTTTTCCGGCCCGGTCCTAAGTCCCAGAAAGATCTAGGGCCCCCAGGCATTTGGGCCCCCACTGCTCAAAGCTATTTTTGCAAGCCAGGCTTTAGGACTCCTAAAATGGTTTCACCAATGGGGCTCCTAGGCCGGGGCCATGTAGAACTAGCCGGAACAGTATTGGCGCAATATTGAACTAGTCTGGGAGTTCTGGGACCCAATTCTCGTGACTTCGAGGTGATTTTTCATGCGAGTTAAACTGTTATAGCTGCATACATTTTTTTGACATATCTCGTCTCTGATCCGTTCTATGGCCCTAAGTTCTATGTTACTTCTATATTAGAATGTCGACTATTGCTATCCCTTTTACTATCTACGTGTAACTAATTCGCAAAAAAGTGACAGGGCGATCCGTAGTTGGAATTTGAAGTCCAAATTAGGGCCTTTGACACGGCCGCGCTCCGCCGCCCCTTACCTCACCCATTGTGACGCTGACCGGGATCGTTTGTGATACAACACTACACAAGCCTTCACAACAAAAGCAAAAGCAAAATGGTTTTACGAAGTAGGATAGGGCAGCAATCGATATATATATATATATATAAAGGCAGTATTGCCTATATTTCCATAGTCTAAATGTGATTTAAAAACCATCATAAAAAATTTAAGAAAAATAAAATGGCTGTATAATTTAGAAGTTTCTCTGTCTTAATTCGTTGGAAAAAAAAACAACCGTTGGCAATTTGTGGAAAAACTGTGATTTATTGTTTAGACGTTCCAGAGCCTAGATTTAAAATTAAAAAAAAAACTGTTAAATGTCATATGAGATGGGAAATTGACAGAATCCTACGCTGAGCAGAATTTGTTCGCGAGATGGCAGTCTGATACGTAGTATCTCTTAGTAGTCTGTGCTTCACAACACACTGCGTCAAACCGATGTGAACGCAACCATGCCATGTTAAATGTAACCGATACTTTTGTGACACGTCAAGACACATCACATCAGACATATCTGAATGCGGCTTTACACTGTACTACTCAGTATACCGTTACCAACTGCTTAACCTTTTTGTTGTTGTGTTCCGTTTCTGGAGTAAAGGCCAAGCCACACCCGTTGCGTGTGCAGCACCTGCGTGTCGACGCAAGCGTAGACGTGTGCAGCACCGGGTTACGTGCACGTTTGCGTTCGCGCCGACGCCACGCGTGCTGCAGAGAGCTGCACACGCCACGCAGCACACGTTGCAGTTCCGTAGCGTACGCAGTCGCCATTTGAGCCAACACATATGGCGGAAAGCTGAACGTAATCTAAGGGCAGTTTTTAATTTATTTTTCCATGGATGATGGGATACTCGTGGCAATGCAACAATACATAATTACTCCACTCCAATCGATGCACTGATTTCTTCCCACAATACTTTTTTATAAGTCGCATTTTTATACTCTTTATGCCTTAAGTTGCTTACGGCATTCATGTCCTCGCACAATATTAGTGTCCGACCGAAATTTCGGTTTCGGTATCGGTTTCGGTCAGTTTCGGCCAAAAAATCAAGTTTCGGCCCGAGTTTCGGTTTCGGCCAAAAACGGCCGAACCCTTCGGCCGCGCCGAAACTTACAACATCGTACCTAATAAAAGAAAAGGTTCGCTAAAATGATTACCAAAGGTGATCAATTTGATTATTTTGATTATCTAATTATATTTGAATTAGCCATTCGAGGCTAACTGATTGTGATATTTGTGAGTATAATTAAAATGTAAGTAACTGAAAATAAATAAACATAATATATGAGCATCACATTTTAATAATAAATAAATTTGTTTTATTTTATACCACCGTTAAAAAATCGCTAACTTTGTGTTACAAATAATGTATTTTTTTCACTTTATAGGGTAGTTAAATTTTCAAACAGAACCTCTGTAACTGTGCTGAAATTTCATTGTGATAAATCTTTGAAAGTAGAAACCTGTAATTATAGGTCGGCGAGATATTAATTTTAGAAAAAAACGGGCTTACTAATATTTTTTCGACTTTTTAAGGACTTTTTTTTTTATAAATGGTTCGGTTTCGGTTTCGGCAGAAACTACAATGAAACCGAACCTTCGGTTTCGGTTTCGGTTTCGGCAAAATAACATGTTTCGGTCGGTCACTACACAATATCAATGAGCATTTCTTTTAGTTCGAGATTCATGATTAAAAACGACGACGTGCACCGGCACAGTTGCAAATAAATACAAAAGAGCTGCGCGTTCCCACGCGCAGCACCGAGCTGTGCGTGTCCTTACTTGTCCAGGTCGCCATCTCACAGCGAATGCCTATTAGAAGCGAGCGAACGTCATCACTACTCGCATCGAAGCGACATTGCCGCTCCGCTCTCTACGCAGCCGGTTTGTCTCAAGAGAGCTGCGATGACACGCATTACGCGCACGTGCACGTCACACAATTGGTGTGACATATTGTATGAGGATTCATACTATAAAACGCAGGTGCTACGCACGCAACCGGTATGGCTCGGCCTTTACGCTAGTCGGCTAGTCGCTACTACGCTAATTCGCTCTAACGATACATAGCTACAGCATAACAGCTATATTAACAGCATTACCTACACAGGCATCATTTGTGCATTTTTAATTTATCAAACTGGTTTGTCTAATTTTAAATTATAGATATTAACAACCTATTTTATCGCATTCAATCCAAGAAACTTATATATTATATTATAACACTGGAGATTGCACGGTGAACAACGTCTTGAAGCGAAGAAAAATGTCAGTGAATGACGTCGTTTATGTTTTTTGTCACTTTCTTTAGCGTTATCCTGAGTATTTGTGAAAGGGACAAAAAACGTAAGGAACGTCATTCAAGGTCACCTCTCTTCGCTTCAAGGTATTGTTCACCGTCCAATCTCCAGTGTCATAATAAAAAACCAACAAAACATGTTTAGGTACAACTGCAAATCCATTGCGACTTTGGAGCGAACAATGTATAGTTTGTCATAACATTTCACTTTTTTTGACAGCTGTAATCCCAGTATAATTTGTCATCTTATGTAGGATTGAAGGATATTTATTTATTTATCAAAGGTATCAAAATGAGTTCCTATAATTAATAATTAATGCCCTATTTACAGTTCTTCACTCGAACTCAAACTTTCAAAAGTAAAAACATGGCCTCCCTCCCCCGCAGACGAACGCGAGGAAAGTTTTCCATCCGTGACGGCTAACATGTATTGTTTCTGTGTTTTTAAACAAAAAACATTTTGGCCACACCCCTTTTCTGTTCGAAAAACATGTTAGATGTTTAAAAACATCGAAAACACGGCGCAGCGGACGCGGCTTAAGCTTCTTGAACCAATCACTAAATGTAACTCCGCCGTTATAAATAAAGAACCAATGTTACCATATGATCAAAAAAAAAAGGATTTGTAAATCCAAAGACAACGTGTTTTTTTAGTGCCACTGACTAGCAATTATTTGATTGAATGAAAGGGAGATTTTAGTTGAGGTTATGTTTACTGGATAATTTTGTCGAGTCAGGTACATTGCATTGTTAAAATAGAGTGTAATACTTATCCAGTTTCAAAGCAGAGCGCAAAAATAAAACATGTTGGTGACGTTAAAAACATTGCAACAACAAACCTTTCAAATAGAGATCGATCCAGAAGAAACCGTCAAAGCTCTGAAACTTAAAATTGAAGTTGAAAAAGGTAAAGACTATGCCGCTGACCATCAAAGACTTATTTATGCTGGAAAGATTTTGCTTGATCATAATAAGCTTGTAAGCTATAACATAGATGACAAGAAATTTATTGTTATCATGGTAACGAAGCCTAAAGCGTCTGAGGTTCAAGCATCTTCTACTTCCGCTCCCGAGGCGGGTGAAAGTGCATCTACGGAAAGCGGAGACGGAAAAGATAAGGCTGCCACCGAGGATGCGCCAAAACCACCGACTGCTGCGGAGCCCGAACACGCTGCGGAGGTGACGGTTCCGGCCAACGAGCCGGACTTTGAGGCCACCGTTCAAAGCATCATGGACATGGGCTATAATCGTCAACAAGTAGAGCAAGCACTGCGCGCTTCGTTTAACAACCGTGAAAGAGCTGTTGAATACCTAATAACGGGTATCCCTGAAGAGTTGCTTCAAGAACAGGATGTTGAAGAAGGAACTGACGAAGACCCATTAGCATTTCTTCGAGACCAGCCACAGTTTCAGCAAATGCGGGCAGTAATACAACAGAACCCTAACTTATTAAATGCTGTCCTACAGCAAATTGGTCAAACAAATCCTGCTTTACTCCAAGCCATTAGTCAACACCAACAAGCCTTTGTGAGAATGTTAAATGAGCCAGTAAACCCCAGCTCAGTTGGAAGTGTAGTTGCTGAGGACAGTGCTGTGGATGCTCAGCAGCAACCGTCTCAAAATGTTATTCAAGTGTCCCCTCAAGACAAAGAGGCAATTGAAAGATTAAAAGCTCTAGGATTTCCAGAAGACATGGTTATCCAAGCATACTTTGCTTGTGAAAAGAATGAAAATTTGGCAGCAAACTTCTTGTTGTCACAAAATTTTGATGATTAAATTAATTGCCCCTTAAAATTGTTTCAGTGGAAAGACAACTAAATATTGTACTGAAGTGTATTACAAATGCTGTATGTTCTTATGTCAATAGCCTAATAGTTTATCATTGAGATTTTATGTGTATTTTTACACTGAATTTCACAACAATTTGTCAACTTTTATGGTCTAATAAATTTCTTATTGTTCACTTGTACTAGCTTATTTTTAAAATAATCCATACAGAAACAAGGCAAAGAGACTTACAAAGCTAAACTTGTAGATATAGTGATTTCAATCCAAGGCAATGCGCTCTTCCATTTATTGGACATTATGTGGTTGCTGAAATGTATGCCAAATCTAGTAGTAGGTTTATTATAATTAGGTATAGGATCTTCGGTGGCAAATCATGGTTCAAGAATACATGGAGTCAAATTTTTCTAGTCATTAAATACATAATAATATCACTTCAATTTTGACCTTCAGTATTGTTATATTTCAAAATTAATTAAACTAATTAATTAACAAATAAATATTATTAGGTATGATTAAACTAAACCAACAATGTCTTTAGTAGTTTATTTTGAAATATGATAATACTGAAGGTCAAAATCAAGGTGGTACGTAAATAATAATTAGGAAATACCTGGCAACTCTATGGATTCTTGAACCACGATTTGCCACCAAACCTAATTATAACATATATGAATCATCATTTTAATGCATGCATGGCTGCTGCCCCTTATGTTTGTATCTTTTATTATTTTTATACATCGGTAACCCATTCCAGGCATAGGTTTATACATATTTTATTACAAACCGATCAAAATAAATGGTTTCCATCGATCACTCGCATATTAATTTCAGGAAAAACCTGAGATGTTTCATACTCATATCATAGAGAGTCCTTTATCACAGCAACAACTTGTGCTTGTGTATAATGAATTGTGTTGTTTTTCTTAATAATAGATAACAAAAAATATCCTAAAGGCAAAGAACATCAGGCCGCAATCAGAAAGGAATGGATTTTACCCTAGGCCATGTAGTTATAATTAATGACGTGCCTACTTATCTAGATACTCACAATATATATATATATATAATTTTTAGTGGTGGTAGGACCCTGTGCAGGGTCCGTCCGGATCGCTACCACCATCTTATCCATTAACCATCCGCCAAGCAACAGTGTTCGCATTGTTGTGTTCCGGTGTGGGGATAAGACAACTGGTGAAATTACTAGCATAGAGGCATTCCATCTTAGTCCTCAGGGTTGGCAGCGCATTTGAGGTCTTAGGATTATAATCTTGAGAATTCAAATGTCTATGGGTCTCAGATTTCACTTACCGTCAGGTGGCCTGAGTGCCCGTGTGCCTTCTCCTTAACATAAAAAAAATCTATAATTTATTCTTAATTAGTGATCATTTCGAAGTTAGCTTATCTTATCTGTTTGGGCGACTTTGTAAATCGTTTTTAGTTAAAAAAACTTTGATTTGATATCTGGTATATTTAAATAAGTGTTCGAACATTATGTATACAAAATCGCGGTAGAATATAAAAAGGCAGGGCATGAAAAAATACTTTTGAATGTTGTGAATAATTGTATGATTCAACCATATAGCATATCTGCCATATAAAAGTTCGAGTTATGGATCATCAACACAAAATTTTGATCTCATTACTTTTTGCATCGGAATCGTACATAACGTAACGAACTGTTTACATTTCTTTGCACACGGTACTGACAACTGTCATTATATTATATTTTTGTCAAATTGAAAGCTTCATTCCGACAATTCCGCGTACTAATAATACCCAGAGTAAAAAAATACTTTTTATCCGATTTTTAGGGTTCCGTTTCCAAAGGGTGCCGTCCCTGTTACGAAGCCCTCATTGTCCGATCGTCTGTGTAGCTCTTGCACCGTATAGAAAAACGTTTGTAATAATGTGTTATTATTATAAATATTATGGCGGGTTTCCTTAAAAGTAGGTAATAAAATAACGTGGCGTGATGAATACTGTTAAGTACTTATTTAAATTTATTTACAGTGTAGGTATTTGTAAGAATTTTATTTACAATAGATGTTAAAAAATTCAAAGATTGTGTTAGAGAACATCCAGTACCTACTAAATGAATTGGGTTTAAAAACTATAACAAATATAGTTCTCAAAGGACTGGCCTAGATCGAGATTTTCACGTTATAAATTTGCTTACAAAATAGTTATAGAAAAAATATTATAAATTGGTGAACATCTAGTTCTAAGTATATGATTTAGGCCATAAAAACTATAAAAATGTGTAACATGGATCGAGATCACGATAACGCATCGTGCTACGTACACACTAGAAAAAGGCCTCGCCGGCGCAGTACGAAAACGCTAAGCCGAGTACTGCGCGGCGTGTTCTTAGTGCTACACGCGACGTTTTCCTGCAGTGACTACCACGCGACGCGATGCAAGCTAAGAACACGCCGCGCCCGGATGGTGCTGTCGCTCCGCTTTGGCGAAGCCTTTAAAACACTGCAGATGACGTTGTTACAACCGTGCGAGCTGGGGCTGTGCTTTAAAATCCGTAATTCGAACTTTCATCTATTGCTCTCGATGAGGTTTGCAAAAAAGGTGGCAGGGTAATCCAAAGTTCAAATAACGGATTTCAAAATAGAGTTGCGGTTATGTGGCTGCTATCAAAGGTTGACTACCATCAATTTTGTCTTTTATTTAATACGCAGCGATGAGATCCTCTTCCCGCATAGTGTGGTAATTTGGCAGGATCTAGGACTTGCGATCTTGGTTTGAGAATGTTCCCTGCGCTTTAGTATTGTAAAGTCACGGAAGGGAAATGTTAAGCAGGTTGAAATATTTCTTAACTTTGCCATGATAATTATGATATATTCCGGACGTAACACGCCTGGGAGAGCTAAACATTTCGGCCCTTGTTCCTCGTCGTACCACCAACTCCTTCCACCAGTGGCACGAGAAGAAATTGTCAATCCTCCTCGTACCACTGAATGATTGTTGCTCTAGTACCTAAGTAGTAATATAAAAAATCGAATGACAAATTTTATTTAAAATACCAAATCGCATAAATATACAACAAAATCATAACTTCTGTATCAACAAAATCATAACTTCTAACTTGTAAAGGTATCTTATTTTTTTTCATAAAATTACCGTTACTAATCACGTGGTTTACTCATTCCATTTGCGTTTGTAAAACCAATTTATCTTTCTTTTGGTGCAGAGCCAGTCTTCAGTCCAGTTTCGCACCAAATAAGTACACTAAACAGTAGATAAGAACTACATGTAAGGGATAAAAATAAAGCTAATAAATAAATAAATGAAAATCTAAAGGGAAATTAACCTTCACTGCATGTATCTGCATTCAGTGGTACGACGAGGAATGACAATTCCTTCTCGTGCCACTGGTGGAACGAGTTGGTGGTACGACTAAGAACAAGGGCATTTAGGTATACATTCACATTCATTCTTTTATTGTATGTCGCCCTCTGCGGTTAGGATATGACGGGCACGCAGCAGTTTGCTGGACGTAGTTGGTGCCCGGTACGAAATCAGTGCTAGAAGTGCCGGATTACTAGCACATCCACGTACCTATTAGTACTGTTGGGCATGGAGGATTATGGATCCCTAGCGTAGAGACTCTTAGTACTAGAAAGCTGTAATTTGGCATGAACATGCCAAATTACACGCCAACAAAGTGGTACATAAAAATGTAAAAATAATATTTTGTTAGGTTACGTCCCCTTCACGTAATTTAAATCGTTTAAATTTTAATAAATCGGGAGATAATTGTTATGACAATGCACGTCACGAATGAAGTATTACTTTGTTTTTATTTCAAACTGTTTGTTCAAGTACCAAAGAGGCGAGTGTCTATTATGAAACACATTTAATCTTTTTGCTCTACCATTGAAGGGGTAAAGTAACCAAATATGCTGAAAAAAATTAGGATAACTAAAAACTTTAATAATGTTCTAATTAACTACTTTGTTAACTCGAAACCTAGCAAGGGCTTTTAGTCCTTGAGAGATGTATCGAAAGCATTAACTTTGTATCACGTTCAAAATTTCGCCCTGTATGTTGCAAGTAACTTGACAAAAAAAACCGTTTTAAAAGTTCAGATCTATTAAAAAATTTAGTCCGGAATATTTGTTTGCTATATATATTTATATTAGTTTTAATTGGTATCAAAGTAAGTTACATATTTTGTAAATAAAAATGTAATCTTTATTAGCATTTAAATTAATATAAGATACTGTTCATCTATTACCAGTTCGGTGAAGGTCGTTATATATACTCAGATCCTGTAGGTAGGTACTAATTCTCATACCACATACGAGGGCTGTTTGATAAGTCCTTTTAAAAACTATTTGTAAAACCTTTTTTTGGCGATAAATGGCATTAACACTGGCAGGCACAATCTTTCAAATGGCATATTCATGCCAAATTACACGCCAACAAAGTGGTACATAAAAATGTAAAAATAATTTTTTGTTAGGTTACGTTCCCTTCACGCAATTTTGGGATGTATTTTTTTTTCTCGTCTGTTCCATAGTGTTTCCTTTTATAAAATATTAAGCTTTAAAGCGAACATTTTTGTTAGACTCTTAAGTGTCCCCGCCCCCTACAGCCAAAACTACAAATAGGTACTAAAAATCAGAAAAAAATCTTAAATGAAAGAGCATATAACGAATTTTAAAGGAAAGATATCACGACTAAGTAGAAATGGTTCTTGAGAGGCGATCAAAGTGTTTATACCTACTAAAATCATCTAAGACGGCACCAATTGACTTTAAATAGAAAATTAGTTGTAACTTGCTAATTTTTATGTTTGTAGTAGGTGCTTAACGGCTTCGGAACCCTACACTGAGCATGGTCCGACATGCTCTCGCTCGGTTTTGTTGTTTTATAACTGCACGAAATTCCGATTTTTCAATAGTTGGGGGAAATTTAGAAGTGATCAACTTCGTTTTTTTACTGAATTTTTGAGTCTTCATTTGAAAGATTGTGCCTGCCAGTGTTAATGCCATTTATCGCCAAAAAAAGGTTTTACAAATAGTTTTTAAAAGGACTTATCAAACAGCCCTCGTATGTGGTATGAGAATTAGTACCTACCTACAGGATCCGAGTATATATAACGACCTTCACCGAACTGGTTAATAGATGAAAAGTATCTTATATTAAATTAAATGCTAATAAAGATTACATTTTTATTTACAAAATATGTAACTTACTTTGATACCAATTAAAACTAATATAAATATATATAACAAACAAATATTCCGGACTAAATTTTTTAATAGATCTGAACTTTTAAAACGGTTTTTTTTGTCAAGTTACTTGCAACATACAGGGCGAAATTTTGAACGTGATACAAAGTTAATGCTTTCGATACATCTCTCAAGGACTAAAAGCCCTTGCTAGGTTTCGAGTTAACAAAGTAGTTAATTAGAACATTATTAAAGTTTTTAGTTATCCTAATTTTTTTCAGCATATTTGGTTACTTTACCCCTTCAATGGTAGAGCAAAAAGATTAAATGTGTTTCATAATAGACACTCGCCTCTTTGGTACTTGAACAAACAGTTTGAAATAAAAACAAAGTAATACTTCATTCGTGACGTGCATTGTCATAACAATTATCTCCCGATTTATTAAAATTTAAACGAGAATGCCGCCTGCTTATCCTTACACGCACGTTGAGCGTTTAGATATGGTTGTTTTTTATTACACATCGCGTAGTACGGTGCGGACACAGACATTGTTTAATGAAAAGTATCCAGACTCTCCAATCCCGACTCGTCGTTTTATAAACCACACTGTCCAAAACTTAAGGGATCATGGACAGTTCGCCGTTCCAGGACATGCACAAGGCAGAGGATCACGAGCACGCTACTCGGAATCGTTTCGTAGGTACTCGAGTACTTCGTTATTTCAACCACCACCCTCGAGCAAGCACAAGGGAAGCAGCCGCAAGGTTTGAGACAACTCAATTTTTCGTGTGGAAGTTATTGAATGCCGAAGGTCTACACCCATTTCATTTCCAACGTGTGCAAGACATCGTTCTTGCAGATTACTCTAGACGAGTTCAGTTCTGTGAGTGGTTATTAGAACACCTACATTTAAATATCTTGTGGTCAGACGAAGCCACCTTCACCAGGGTAGGACTATTTAACGTCCATAATGAACATTGGTGGAGTAATGAAAATCCTCATGTCATGATATAAATAGCAGAGGCTGGTACGAGTTGGAAACGGAGAAGGATGAAATATTATACACAAGGACAATTATTATGATATTTAAGGATTTATTTACACACGTATTTAAAATCAGTTTTTCATATTAGGGTGACATGACATAACAACGTAGCATAGCAACCGATAGTCCCATACTTCTTTTTTCGCTAGTGCTAACAAACCTTATCACTTTCCCTCACTAGTTGAAAAAAGGTTATGCAGCCCTAAGTCTGCTCTAAGCTTTTCGAGCCTGGGTCTCGGAACTGCCTTTGTCAAAAGGTCAGCCAATTGATCGGTAGAACTTGTTTTTTGTACATCCACTAGACCTTTTTGTACTGTTTCTCGAACGAAGAAGTGTCTTACTCGGATATGCTTTGTCCGTTTATGAAATTCTGGATTATATGCAAGGCGTATGGCCGCTTCGTTATCCACTTTCAGTGTGGGTATGCCTTCGAGGCTTGTTAGTTGGTTGAAAACTCTTTGAAGCCACACAAGCTCACGCGCGCCTTCGCTTGCTGCAACAATCTCCGCTTCAGTAGTTGAAATTGCAACTGATGCTTGACGTTGGCTTAACCATGAAACAACACCACCGGCAAATAGACAAGTGACACCTGTCGTCGAGCGTCCTGTAAGGTCATCACCGGCATGATCTGCATCACTGTAGCCTTCTAATTTGGCTCTTGCAAAGTTGGCTTGGTATCTGATGCCATACGATATTGTTCCTTTCAGGTATCTAAATATTCTTTTTACCTTTAGCCAATCAGCTTCTGTTGGATTCTCCAACTTTCTTGATACTACCCCAACAGCATAGGCTATGTCAGGGCGCGTGCCTGTCATGAGGTACGCGAGAGCACCTACAGCCTCTCGATATGGAAACTTCTTCTCTTTAGCGTCTCCATCTTTAACTTTCCCTATTTCAGACGTCGGAATCCTGTCCATAGGTGTAGAGACAGGATTGCAGTCAGATAAACGGAAGCGTTCTAAAATCTTATTTGTATAGGATTCCTGATTAATATCAATAGAACCATCTTTGGATCGTGAAATTTCCAGTCCCAGGTAGTAGGATGCTGGTTTGCTGGTGATTTTTAGTGTATCACCTAACTCCTTGAGAAATTGGTTCGCCAGAGCTTCATCTGTCGTGGCTACAAGACCATCATCCACGTACACTGTGATAAGGATCTTCTTGTCTCCCACTTTCTTAGTGAAAAGACAGCAGTCTGCCACATTCTGCATGAATCCCTTTTGCAGTAGGATCTCTTCAAAACATGAGTTCCAGCAGCGAGGTGCTTGTTTTAGGCCGTATAAGCTTCTTTTGAGCCGATAAACCTTTGATGTTCCGTCACTTAATCCATCTGGCTGTTTCATGTAAATTTCTTCTTTCAGCTTGCCATTCAAGAATGCTGTGGAGACATCAAATTGTACTAAATGCAGATTTTCTTTGGCACTTACACTTAGCAAGGCTCTTATAGTAGCCATCCGAGCAACCGGGCTAAAAGTTTGTTCATAATCAATTCCTTTTCTTTGCTTGAATCCCTTTACCACAAGCCTGGCTTTATACTTGTCAACTGTACCATCTGGGTTGCGTTTAATTCTGAAAACCCATTTGCATGGTAGCGCTTTTCTGTTGGGCGGTAAATCACACAACGTCCAAACTTCGTTACCTTCCAGTGACCTAAGCTCATTAGTCATGGCCTTCTGCCATTCAATACTGTCCTCCCTTTCAAGAGCTTCTTTGTAAGTATCTGGGAAGCTTTCTGTGCCTACGAAGCACACGTAGTCACATAATCTTTTGGGACGTGCAATGCTCTGTCTGTCTCTCAGGTTGTATCCAGAGACCACTTCTCTCAGGGGCTCAATTACTTCCAAAGGCTCTGCATCAGCATCGACAAAATAATCTTCATCTTCACTGGCATGATCACTACGTTCTTCACCATGACTTACAACTGCTCTTTCAACGGAATTCTCGTTTGTGAAGCCTTCCTCTTCTTGAACTTGGTCTTGTATAACGTCTGTTCTATCTCCCTCTAGAACATGTTCAAAATTATTTTCATTACTTTTTGGTTCATGCTCGAAACCATGTACGTTATCGCTGGCGCTGGTCTCAATATCTCCCTCTGAACAGATAGGGGCACTGGTTGAAATCTTGAACTCAACATCAGTCTCAAAAGTTATATCTCTAGACCTCAACGTCTTATTCCCGTCCCAGACACGATAACCATCATCATTTTCGTAGCCTATCAGTATGCCTTTAACAGCCTTCTTACTCATTTTCTTGCGATTCTGTTTCGGAATATGAGCGAAGCATTCACTTCCAATTATCTTCAGGTGAGCTATCTTAGGCTTCTTCCCATGCCATAACTCAAAAGGTGCTTTTCCTTCTATTCTTGTAGGTCCGGTCCTGTTGAGTACATAAGCAGCAGTGTTGATTAACTCAGCCCAAAGTACTTGCGGCATTTCTCCTCTCGCATACATTATCGATCTAGCAGCCTCTACAAGCGTTCGGTTCTCCCGCTCACTACAGCCGTTCTGCTCAGGCGTGTATGGCATTGTTAATCGATGCTTGATGCCGAAACTTTGCAGTATTTTACGGACAGCTTCATTGTCAAATTCACCACCATTGTCACTCAGTAAAGTCTTGACAGTATGCCCAGCGTTTCTCACTTCTTGAAGCATTTGAAGAAGTTTATCCTTCACCTCAGACTTTTCCCTAATAAAGTAGACCATACGGTAACTTGAGTAATCGTCCTTGAATAATACGAAGTATTGGTATTTCGATATACTTTTTGTTGCGAAGGGACCGCACACATCAGTATGTATCAGCTCTCCAACGGATGTTGCTCTTTCCCTTGTTCCAAAGGGCTTTCGATGCGACTTTCCATATATGCAGCCCTTACACTTCACTTTGTCTGGACTCAGTTGAATGCCTAACTCACGTTTTACCACGCGAATGACATGTCTTTTGTCCTGGTGAGCAAGGCGCTCGTGGTACATCTGTAGCATGTTGGAACCAGTTAGAGCATTAACCTCAATCGCTGCATACTTTATTGGAATGATCGTCATCATGTCCAACTTGTAGAGTCCTCCGTGTGGAATTCTATTCCCAATAATTCTAGTTGTGCCCTCAATAACTAGCTTGCACTCTCTTGTTGTTGACGTGAAGATGCTGTTCTGCATCCTATCTTGTGCTGCCAAAGTTGAAAACAGATTTTTTGTCAGTGATGGTACTAACCACACATTGTTTAGAGTCATTCGTTCCTTGTTTCCGTTAACATTTGCTTCTACCACAATAGAGCCCATTCCCAACGCAGGTATAGTGGTTCCATCTGCCGTCGATACGGTGTGGTCAGAGTCAAACTCGTGAAAAAGGGTGAAGGCATTCCTTGTAATTGCAATGTGTGTTGTTGCTCCATTATCAATATACCAGTTCTCACGGTCTTGAATTTCGTTTAATGAGCATGCGTTTACCATAAGCGAAATCTGTTGCACTTGATTGGTTTTCGAGCCGGATGCTGACGCGCCTGAAGTTGGTTTAGGTGGCCTCCCATCCTTAATCCACTTCTTACACTTGCGAACTCTATGTCCTTTTCCAAAACAATAGTTGCAAATAAGCTGCTTATCCTTATTTAGTGCAATTTGTCGTTCAGCGGGTGATGTCACTAGTGCCTCCTGTCTAAAGCTCTCTTGACTGCCTAAATCTCTTTCGAATGTGCAGAGGTGAGTAGTTAAACTGTCTATATTTCTCTCAGACTGTTTTAGCATTAGCCAGCTTGACTTAAAGTTAAAGTATCTATCGTCTAGCGTATCTAGAACTTTACAAATCAGGAACAATTCAGGGAGCTTTGCTGTAGCGTCAATTTTGGAAATTTCAACCTTTAGGTCATTCCATAGGTTCTTAAGTTTAGACATATGAGTTGGAATATCAACATCTTTATTATGTTTAACTCCGAAGAACTCGAGACACAAATTATAAGCCCGGTCATCAGATTGCCCGTCAAAAAGTCTGTGTAGCTCTTGCCAAACCTCGTGTGCAGTCCTATACCTCATAACTTTCTTTAATGTGTCTTCGGTCATGTTGGTAGTGAGCATCAGCAGAGCACCGCTTTCAACCTTCCTATACTTAGCCATCGCAGCATTATAGGCGTTTAGCGCAGCGTCACCTGCTTCTGCAACAAGAATAGGTTTCTGGTGCTTTCCCTCAACTGCTTCTAAGGCACCTTCTGTACCTTCTAGCATAATAGAAATTTTGTATTTCCAGGTAGACCAGTTTTCTTTTCCTCCAAGTTTGCCGATATCTATTTTCGTAGAAAAATCCATTGCAGTAAACACTCTCCTTTTTCTCCGGTGGGGCACAGAACCTGATATAAATAGCAGAGGCTGGTACGAGTTGGAAACGGAGAAGGATGAAATATTATACACAAGGACAATTATTATGATATTTAAGGATTTATTTACACACGTATTTAAAATCAGTTTTTCATATTAGGGTGACATGACATAACAACGTAGCATAGCAACCGATAGTCCCATACTTCTTTTTTCGCTAGTGCTAACAAACCTTATCATGTCACACGCAGGGACTCGTTCCAAACCCGATTTTCACTCAACGTCTGGGCGGGTATCCTCAACAATTGTGTAGTAGGACCTCATTTTATTGAAGGCACACTGAATGGAACTAAGTATGAAGATCTGTTGAGAAACGTCTTGCCGACATTAATGCGTGAAGTTCCAGAAGAAAATCTAGACAACCTACACTTCCAACTGTAGGGTAGCTCATAAGTTTAAAGATAAGTAATGCGGGTGGATCAATAAACCAGTCAGTTCCTAGAGCTTGCCTTTTACTTACGTAGCACTGGCGACGAGTACGGTTTTTATTAAATCACGCGTGTTTACAGTGTTGTGACAATGCCTATTGGTAAATTAGAACCCTTTAATTTAAGTTCTAAACAGTGGCCGACATATAGGTATACGGCGAGTTAAACAGTTTATACTACTTAACGAGATAAAGGTTGAGTTGCGTGTTCCCATGTTGATTACCGTGGTCGGTGAGGCGACCTACGCACTCATGTGCGACTTGTGTTCGCCTTCCCACCCCGAAGACAAGACATTCGAGCAGCTCGTGAAGCTAGTTGAGGACCACCTGGAGCCGCAGCGCTCGGAGATCGCAGAGCGACACGTGTTTCGGTTGCGCAGGCAACGAGTGGTGGTAGGACCCCGTGCAGGGTCCGTCCGGATCGCTACCACCATCTTATCCATTAACCACCCGCCAAGCAACAGTGTTCGCATTGTTGTGTTCCGGTGTGGGGATAAGACAACCGGTGAAATTACTAGCATAGAGGCATTCCATCTTAGTCCTCAGGGTTGGCAACGCATTTGAGGTCTTGGGATTATAGTCTTGAGAATTCAAATGTCTATGGGTCTCAGATTCCACTTACCATCAGGTGGCCTGAGTGCTAGTGTGCCTTCTCCTTAACATAAAAAAAAAAAAAAAAAAAAAAAACGAGGAGGCGAATCCCTTACCACGTATTTACAAGACCTAAAACATCTCGCAACGACGTGTAATTTTGGGAGCGCACTGGAAGAAAATTTACGTGATCAGTTCGTATCCGGCCTGGCGAACGAGATGATGCGTTCACGAATTTTCGCAGAAAGAAATATACAGTATAAGGAGGCCGTGGAACTGGCTCTGGCTCTAGAGGCCGCGGAGAGGCACGCGGAGGTGAGCGGCGCCACCACGGCGGCGACTACGACCTCAGGTGACGGCGGCGAGGCAGGCGACGGCCTGCACCAGGCGAGCGCGAGGCGCGCGCCGCCCCGACCCGGCCCCAGCGGTGCGCCGCGTCGCGGCGGCGGCGGCGGCGGCGCAGGCGGCGGCGGCGCAGGCGGAGCGGGCACCCAGTGCTGGCGGTGCGGCAGGGCGCACCGGCCGGATCGATGTCGTTTTGCCCAATACAATTGTGACGAGTGTAATCAACGCGGACACTTACGTGTGATGTGTACCAAGCAAGTGCGGGATACCGGACGGGCATCGGGACAACAGCATTTTGTGAGTGAGGAGGACCCCGAAGAGGATGATTTTTTTAATATCGACCTATCGGCTAAAGGTAACAAACCTTATTTTATTAGAGTGGACATTGACGGAATTTCAGTTGAATGTGAAGTGGACACCGGCAGCCGTATTTCGGCTATCAGTGAAGACTTTTACCGTCGTGTATTTACTCATAAAAACATTGTACCTGATAACTTAATATTACGCAGTTATGCCGGTTCACGAATCGAGTCTCTGGGGTCGATAGCGGTCGACGTGTCCCTCGGACAGCTCACGGCTAAAGGGTTATGGTTACACATTATTAGGAATGGGGGACGCCCACTACTGGGAAGAGAGTGGATAAGTACGCGCTTTAAATGTAAAACAAATAAATTTTAATAACATTCTTGAGGATGCATTCGTGAGTCGGCTAACGGCCGAATTTCCCGAAGTTTTTACTGATAACTTAGGAACATGTAAAAAAACCTTTCAACTACAGCTGACTGACAAAGATCCGGTTTATGCGCGAGCACGGCCGGTGCCCATCGCACTGCGCGCGCGCGTCGAGCGCGAGCTGCGCCGTCTCGAGCAGGAGGGCACGATTTATCGCATCGATCACTCGGACTACGGAACCCCGATCGTGCCGGTTATTAAGGAATGCGGCGATATACGAATTTGTGGCGATTACAAGATCACGGTGAATCCCAAACTTAAGCGGGATTTTTATCCGTTACCGCGTATTGAGGAGTTGTTTGCCACATTAAGTGGAGGTGAAGAATTCTCGAAAATTGATTTAAAACACTCTTATCAACAAGTATTGTTAACAGAGGATTCTCAACCTTATACCACGATAACGACTCACTTGGGGACTTTCGCGTACCGCCGCACACCTTTCGGATTGTCCTGTATACCGGAAAAATTCCAGAAATTAATGGAGGAAATGTTTCGGGGGGTGCCGGGCACGGTCGTGTTTTTAGATGACATTTGTGTGACGGGAAAGACACGTCAGGAACATTTATGCAATTTAAAAGCTGTACTTGAACGGTTACGAGACATAGGTTTCACGATTAAGTTAAGTAAATGTAGTTTTCTACAAAAAAGTGTAAAATATTTGGGATTTATCATAGATAAATTTGGGTTACACCCTGATCCCTTAAAATTAAGGGCTATCGCCGAGGCCCCCACTCCCACCGACGTTTCGCAATTAAAGAGTTTCTTAGGAATGCTAAATTACTACGGAAAGTTCATACCTAACTTAAGTATTCAGTTGCATCCCTTACACAGTTTGTTAAAAAAAGAAACTCGCTGGGAGTGGGATCCCGACTGTGAGGATGCTTTTGTCAATGCGAAACGCGCTCTGCTAAGCGAGCGCGTGCTCGCCCACTATGAGGAAGGGCGGCCGCTCGTGCTCGCGGTCGACAGCAGCGCCTACGGGCTCGGCGCCGTGCTGGCGCACCGCTACCCCGACGGCGCCGAGCGGCCGGTCAGCTGCGTATCTCGAACTTTAAACTCGGCTGAAAAAGGGTACAGTCAGCTCGATAAGGAGGCGCTAGCGATATTTTTCGGAATAACGCGGCATCACCAATACCTGTACGGGAGAAAGTTCGTGCTACGCACTGACCATCAGCCGCTAAGTTACATATTTGGCGCCAAGGGAGGCATACCGCAGACAGCCGCGAGCCGGCTACAGCGCTGGGCGGCGCGACTGGCCGCGTATACTTTCACAGTAGAATTTGTAAGGTCGAAGGACAACGGGCCCGCGGACGCGCTTTCGCGCTTACCATTGCCGCACGAGGGCCGTCCCATGTCAGAAGCATTCAGTTATATAAATCTAATTGAGGAGTCATTACCCGTAAATTTTACTGATGTATCGAGAGAGACTAAAAAGGATCGGGTGTTAAATAGAATTGTCGGTTTTATTATGTTCGGTTGGCCGTCGGTACCGACTTGCGAGGACGAAAGGGTGTATTTTGCTAGAAAAGACGATTTAAGTATAGACCTAGGGTGTTTAGTGTACCGGTTTAGAGTAGTAATTCCCCCTAAATTAAGGGCAATGGTTTTAAAAGAAATTCACGAAGGACACTTGGGGGTTATTAAAATGAAAAATGTTTCACGAAATTATGTGTATTGGCCGAGTCTTGATAAAGACATCGAGGCGGTGTGCCGGGACTGCGAGGCGTGCCGCGCCGTGCGCGACGCGCCCCCGCGCGCGGCGCTGCACCCCTGGGAGTTCCCGCTGGCCCCATGGCTTCGAATTCACGCGGATTTCGCCGAATGTGGGGGTAAGAAATACCTAATTGTAATAGACGCGCACTCGAAGTGGATCGAGGTCGTTATGATGGGTCGCACCGATGCCGACACTACGATTACCGCGTTCCGGTCTATTTTCGCGAGATTCGGTCTGCCCTCGCAACTCGTCACCGATAACGGCCCACCATTTATGTCTACAGAATTTAAAAAATATTGTGATGGTAATAATATTAGGCACGTGACATCAGCACCGTATCGACCACAGGGCAACGGAGCTGCGGAGAACGCGGTAAAGACAATTAAAAAAGTTATTAAGAGGGCGCTATTGGAGGGCGAGAGCGTACCGACTGCGCTGAATAAATTTTTATTTCAATACCGAAATTGTGAGCATGCAACAACTGGCGTTTCTCCAGCCGTAGCCCTGGTGGGACACCGACTGCGCGGACGCCTGGACGCGCTGCGCCCGGACCGGGCGGCCGCGGCCCGCGCCGCACAGCAGCGCCAGGCGGCCGCAGCGGGCGGCGCGCCTCCGCGCGACCTTAGTACCGGGGACAAAGTGCTCGCCCGCGACTACACGGGAAAGGCACCTAAGTGGTCCGAAGGGCGCGTGGTTAATAGGACGGGGCCGGTATCGTACAAGGTGGAGATGGGGAACGGCGTGGAATGGCGGAGGCATCAGGACCAGATCATTCCGATCAGTCAAAAGCACCGCTATTCACTGACGCGAACCAACTACGGACCCGACCCCGGCCACGATAGAGAATCGGTCGAGAGCGATGCCGACGATAGGTTTGAGGACGCGTCCGGCGGCCAGGAGCCAGATCACCAAGAGGGAATGGCAACGCCGCCCCCAGCAGCGTCGCCACGGCCGGCTTCCCCGGCCAGTCCGGACTCCCTGCCGCAGGACGCATCTGCCCGGGCCTTGCGGGCCCAGCAACGGGCTAAGCGTCGCAACTAGTTTGTAATACATATAATTAACGGGGGAATGTGTAGGGTAGCTCATAAGTTTAAAGATAAGTAATGCGGGTGGATCAATAAACCAGTCAGTTCCTAGAGCTTGCCTTTTACTTACGTAGCACCAACAAGATGGGGCTCCTGCTCACTTTTTTCGTCGGGTTCGGAATTATTTAGACCAAGAATTCCCCGACCGGTGGATTGGGCGTAGTGGTCCAATCGCGTTTCCTCCTCGTAGTCCTGACCTAACGCCGCTGGACTTCTTTTTATGGGGTGAAATTAAAAGGAAAGTCTACGAACGGGAGTCCAATACAGTCGCGGAACTACGGCAAAAAGTTATACAGGCGTTTGATGCTGTCAAAACCAATGTGTTCGTGCTTGGAAAGCTCAAAGACAATCTGAGACGTCGAGCAGAGCTATGCCGACGGGAAAGTGGTGGTCATTTTGAGCATTTATTGAAGTAAGTATGTTTGACAAACGCATTTCTGATTTTGATATTAAATAATGTTTACTACTTATCACTTCATTTTTTATTTATACCAGAATAATACATAAGAGCTAGCGGTTTAAGTTATCTGCGACATTGATATCCTTATCAGAACTTATTCATCATCATCATCATCATCAGCCCGGGGGCGTCCATTGCTGGACAAAGGCCTTATCAGAACTTATTACTTACTAGTTAATTACTACTCGCATACATCGGGGTTTTCGGTGCGGGAATGATTTGAGAAAGAGTAGAGATAAACAGATAGGCCAGTCTGAGAAAAATCATATTATGCCTAATGAATAACTACCTCTCTGCGAATTGTATACCTATGAATATTTACTGATAGTGATAAATGAGTAGGGACTTAACTGAAGAGGTTGATACTCACTTTATAGTACCTATATCTATGATTACTTATTGTTTTATGTTATTCAATTAATTATTCATGACGTAGAAACCTACTAGAGTACATTCTGTTTTTCAAGTCAATACCTAATCTTTGACTAATGTCAAACGTTCCCGCACCGAAAACCCCGATGTATGCACTCAGTTACCCGCTAGATGTTTTACAGCGATAAAACTTGTCAAGTGTCAAACGTAGGGTAGCCATACTTTCAGTTTGTCAATTATTTTTTTGTTAGAAAGTTATTGATATTTAATTAAGACAAATTTTAACAAAAGAGTTAATCCGTTTAATTATAGAGCATCTGCTGAGCACGATACACTTAATTGGTATCACGTTCAAAATTTCACCCTGTATATATATTTTCAACATATTTAAATTAATACTAGGGTGATCGCACCAGTGTTGGACACTTTAAGCTGACAGGCACCAATAATGGACGCTTTACTCTTAATTCGAAGAAGAGGTTATAAATTGATTGTTGCAAAACAAATGAATAACCTTTACTGTCTGTAAAATAAGAGTCAAGTGTCCATCATTGGACCTTGTCCATTACTGGTTCGATCACCCTAAATACTTTTTACCCATTTACCACTTCGGTGACGGTCGTTGTGTACCTAACTCGGATCTTTGACTTTATGGGGAGAGTTTTAATATGAATGTAGACTTTATTATGTTATCTCTTTAGTCTTACCGCGCTATGAAATTATACACATAAGCTTCCGGGAGATAGTCACTAAATTATAGTAAGTATTTGGTATTTAGAAATTAAGGATTAAAATACGTTGCCTTTTAATTTGCGTCAAATTGTGCCCTAGTTTGACATGACAACGAGCTAATGTTTTACAATTATCCCAATTTCAAAGTTTGGAAACAAATCACCGGCGGATAAGACGCAGTACGTGTCCAATCACGTGACTACTGCTTTTCGGAGGAGAATACCAGGCGAATCATATTAATATATGCACCATGGGTTATGCAGTTTGCTATCACCGTCTGTCGATTCGATGACAAAAAGTGTAAGTCTGAAATTTCCCTTCTAAAAATTCCTGATCGCGATCGGACCGCAGACTGCGGCCTGGGCCCATTTCATAAAAGCTTATAACTTGTAGGTAATACAAGTGGAAGTCTCTTTTTAATACGTACCTACTAATCATAAGAGACTTTCACTTGTATTACAAGTTACAGCTTTATGAAATCGTTAGTATTCGCTGAAACCTTGTAGATCGTCCCTTCATTCTTGGCAATTTTAATATTTGACTATGCTGTGGGCATTGATGAATATCCAGGGAAACGAAACCAAATAAATAAAAAACCATAATAATCCATCAAACAGTTAATATTATCGATATTTATAAATAGCATTATGTTAACATAAAAAGCTATGTTGGTATAAACTTTATTCTTCTAATTTTAAAGGCACTTTCCACAATGTCTAATAAACTTACGACCACTTTTCATGACCGCGTATGTAACATTTCAGTAGGTAACAGATTTAAAATCTTAACATGAAACTATATTATAAAATAATAGAAATTAAACGTGATCTCTTAATAAGCCTTACGTACCTACCTTCTCAATGAAAATAATTATTTTTGTAGTCCCCGTTTAAAAAACTTAAATCAATCATGGCAAAATATGTATAATTCATCCTTATTTTTTTAACAATGCATGAAGTTTTATATAAAAATACATGAAACAGGTATGGTAGTATGGGGGCCCCATCCGTCATTGATCCAGCTAGGCGATATAGAAGAATGAACAAGAGGTCTTAGAGGTCTAGTCAGAAGTATGCCAGAACACCTTGTTATCGTTCGATCGTCTGTATCATTTAGCCTATGCGGAATTGAGTCCTGGATACAAGTAAAATATACATCTCAACGAGGAGCCAACCGGCATCCAGCAGCAGTGGCCGAAGACGAGCTCCTGCGGCGCTGATCGCGCGCACCTCTAGCCGGCAGCCACGGGCGGGCCGAAGCCCGCGCTCACGACGCGGACCACGACTAGCCATCGGTTATCTACTTTATTTAATTGACATCTTGTATCTAGGCAAGGATAAAAGGAATATAAAGTAACATCAACGGTAACAAGCGAGGAGTATGCTCTTTATAACCATTGCTGCAATAAATATTATTTGTAAAAATACCAGCCAGTAAAAATATTTTTATTATTTTGTAAAATAGAAATTTGTCGCCTCGAGACAAAATCACCAGGTAATATTTTGGAAATAGAGCCGTATTCCGTTTAAAACGGCTGATATAATAGCAATCATGAAATTTTAAATCAAACAAAAATGTGATCTGCGACATTTAACATTTCTCCCTACTTATCCACTTAATATAGATCCTAATTAAAGAATTTAACTTTTTATACAATCTTTACAATCTTATAATATCTATACACAATGTACATATTTTTATTTTCCATTTTATATTTGTTTAGCAAAGGAAACAGTTAATGATTCTGTACATTGCAATATGGCTATTGCACAAATAAACTAAACATTAGCTTTGGCTTGACCATTGTAAACACATTTTGCTCGGTGAGAGAAACATTTTAGTTAATAAAGGTATAAAATAAGAATTCAATAACGCCCTAAATCAAGTATTTTTTTATGCTTTGTCTATTGCTGTCGTAGTGTAGTTTAATTACTAGGACATTTATAAGCACATATGTTATGGTTATGAGGTATGATAAATAATGTAACTAATTATAAACGGAAACAAATATACAATTTTTATAGAAGTTCCTGAAACGTATATAGTGCCACCGTTACTTGGGCTATTCCTCGGTATTTTTTATTAATCTGTCATCACCACGACCTTAGTATTGATACAAAGGAAGGTTTAACATTAGAAGTAAACAGGAAGTATCAAAGGCAGCAGCGGTATAAATAAAATACAATATCATCCATCAATAGTCAACATCACGTTGTTAGGACTTTTATCAGTGGGATGACAGAGTGGTTGAAACGCAGAGAAATAAATAGCACGCTTAATGAAACATTTACCCGATTAGGATTTCATTAATAACAACTCATTAGATGCAAATCCGAAACACTAGGCAAGCGAGTTAAAAAATATATTAATTTAACAGGCTACATTGTTCCACTGCTGGGCAAAGGCCTCCCTCCCTACCTACCTTCCACGTAGCCCTATTTTGGGCAGTCTCCCACCTGTCTTGTTTAAAGGCATCAAGCTCATCCCGCCAACGTCTTGGTCTGCCGCGACGCTGAATTCTATCGCGCGGGACCCATTTGGTACACACTTTAGCCCACAATTCATTCGGTGTCAAACCATAGTAAATTAACACGATAATATAACGTAAGATCTCGGAAATCAATATTTCACTCCACCACGGTACAGAATATATATACACAAAAGTTGAAAAAAAGGGAGTAACAACCTTACTAGACTGTAAAATGGAATAGTAAACAACCAAACAAACGGTGCTGACGTGCGTTTGTTATTGTATGCAAGACAACGACTTAGAAAATGGCACTGAAGTCGATTTTGACGAAAATACCTCATTTAAAATAATAGTTTAAAAATAATAGTATATACATATATATATGACTATTGACATTGGTACAATAAAGTGATGTGGCATAAACTAAATTAAGCGAACAATAACATCGTATCATTCACTTGAACGATTATGGTATACAACATAAAATGATAATAACATTTACTGTTAAAACGATATGATTTCTTAAAAAAAAAAAATAACAACAGAAACTTACTAAACAGTCGCTAACAAATTCAACATTAATCATTATCTAACAATACTTCCCAATTGATCTTACATTTATAGTTCAACATGTTCAGTTGACATGTTTTTAATTATATTACAATTAAATCTAAACCACTTCACGAAGTCTGGACAGTTGTCGGCAATGCGATCTATCGCGTCGTCGAGAGCCGAGCGTCGCCCTCCGGCGCCGCTCCTCGAGGCAGCGCGCGCCGCTGCCTCCGCGGGCTCCACTCGCAGGGCGCGGCACACCCATTAGCCGGCTGGGCCTCATTCTGTTTTTTGTTGACAATAAAGTTCTTTTAGCGACTTGAGCTCTTCTATTAGGGCCTTGTTTTGGTTCTCGAGGACGGCGACTCTGTTTTCAAGGCATTTAATATATTCTTTCTTCTTACGACGACACTCCCTGGCGGCTTCACGGTTTTTCAGCAACCGAAGTTCCCGTTTGCGTGTTTGGTCTTCTAGAATCGGACCTGCAATGATAGTACGATTTGTTCGTTTCCCGGAAAATAGAACAGTGAGAGAATGGTCGCCAAGCGGATACTAACCCGGCACGTAGAACTGGCCGTCCTGGTTGGTGGTGGCGTACTGCACGATGGCGCCGCCGCCCGCGCCGCCCGACACGGCCAGCGTGTGCAGCCCGCCGTCCGCCTGCAGCGCGCCCGCGGGGATCACTGCAACAACGTCGCGCCCGTCATACACCGCCCTGACAGCTACCACTGCTCCCGTGCTGACCGAGATATCACCACCACGCTCACGCTTGACCCATATAGTGCTATCTTGTAATTTGCACTTTAATTCCAGTATTGTACTTTTAGGGCTCTCAAGGTATGTTCGCAAAATAACCTACTTTATGTTAAATTACTTTCTGCAACACGTTAATTTATTTTAACCTTGTGAACGCCTTACGTCAAATACAAATGGGTCACTCACAGGCCAAACATGTATTAAAAGTTATGCAAAACTTAACTTAATCCATACGAAATAAAGTCTCTTTTGAACTGTACCTGTGACCTATATAATGGTCGGTGGCGTAGTAGGCTCGACAGCTAATGACCACTTTAGTGGTCGTTGGCGTTCAAAGGGTTAACTAAAGCGCGGACGCCGAACATGAAGAATTTCGTCCATTGACTCACCATTACTAGTCTCTGTCACTCGCGCACAATGAAAACATTCGCGCTATCGCAGCGACTTTGGAGGCCGGCATCATGGATTGTAAACCAAACACAGCAAATGTTGTAGCTATACAGCGACCAAAAGTAAAGGTGTAGTAAAATTTAAAAATGTACGAGATTCTTCGTCGTCCGCGTCCGTAGTTGCGTCTGTACACGACAAAAAATGCAATTTGCGGCAATTCATGATTGATGATGATGATTTCCTTTTCCACGGCTCATTCTGACCACCCAAAAGTTGATTTAGAAAGGAGAGCCATCCAAAAAATTAATTTAATTTTTTCGAGTTCCCCAACTTCATATCAGATCATACAAAGCACCCTGATGTTATTTATCCCCTTGTATGCTTAGGCACGGAGCCGTGCTCAAAATTTGGATATCTTTTTGTATTTTTTTTCAAGTTTAATTTTATGGACTATATCGTAATCCGAGGAGACTAGAACTTGGTACTTTTTTGACCTCCCGCATACGAGGGGTTAAATATAGCTACCAGCGACCCCGCCAGCGGCTTCGCCCGCTGCCTTTTTTTTTCTTTCATATCACTAAGGGGTATGAAAAATTGATAATTCCTGAATTGATTTTTGACGTTAAATTAATTTAGACATTTTGATGCTCGTACAAAGAAAGAAAATAATTGGAAAATCACAAATTCACCTCTTTTTTTTATTGCCTTATGTTATGACTTTTTATAATACATATTTAAAAAAAAAAACACATATTTAAAAGCCCATTCTTTCTACATTTTAAAAAGTATGCACATGGCATATTGGTTTAAGTAACATAACTACTTGACACGGAACCAGGATTACAATAAAGACTGTTTGGTCCAAACCATTCACATTCAATTATTCATTCAGTCCGTTCTTCCCTTCTCATTCCATCTCTCAAGCTAAACGGACTGCATCTCTGTAAAATTATAGAATTAATATAATATACTCAATATTTTATTGCAATCTTAATAATTATGTTTACAAAGATGGAAGTATAAATTATAATAAGTGAATTATTATGAATCCTGTTGGGCACAGCAAAGTATACGCGAGTTTTCAACAAAAACCGGGCAAGAGCATGTCGGACCATGCTGAGTGTAGGGTTCCGAAGCCTTTAAGTACTACAAACATAAAAAGCGGCCAAGTGCGAGTCGGACTCGCCCATGAAGGGTTCCGTAGCAGCAAGTAACATAATATAAAAGTTCGTTGTAGCTTTGATCAATGTTTTTATGACGTATTAAAAAAAAACTACTTACTAGATCTCGTTCAAACCAATTTTCGGTGGAAGTTTGCATGGTAATGTACATCATATATTATTTTTACATTTATCATTCCCTTATTTTAGAAGTTACGGGGGGGGGGACACACATTTTTCCACTTTGGAAGCGTCTCTCGCGCAAACTATTCAGTTTAGAAAAAAATTATAATAGAAACCTCAATATCATTTTTGAATACCTATCCATAGATACCCCACACGTATGAGTTTGATGAAAAAAAAATTTTTGAGTTTCAGTTCTAAGTATGGGGAACCCCAAAAATTTATTGTTTTTTTTCTATTTTTGTATGAAAATCTTAATGCGGTTCACCGAATACATCTACTTACCAAGTTTCCACAGTATAGCTCTTATAGTTACGGAATAAAGTGGCTGTGACATACGGACGGACAGACGGACAGACATGACGAATCTATAAGGGTTCCGTTTTTTGCCATTTGGCTACGGAACCCTAAAAATGAACAAGTAATAACTAATTTTCTATTTAAAGTCAATTGGTGCCGTCTTAGATGATTTTAGTAGGTATAAACACTTTAATCGCATGTATCTCAAGAACCAATGATGTTTACTTAGCCGTGATAATTTTCCTTTAAAATTGGTTATATGCTCTTTCATTTAAGTTTTTTTTCAGATTTTTAGTATTTGTAGATTTGGCTGTAGGGGGGACACTTGAGTCTAACAAAAATTAGCGCATTAAAGCTTAATATTTCATAAACGCATTACTTAATAGAAAAACTGTTTTCATAGACACATTTTTTTTTTTAAATCTATCCAAAGATACCCCACACTATAGGGTAGACGAGAAAAAAAAATGCATCCCCACGTTTCGTGTAGGGGAGGTTCTAGTACTAATAGTCTTTGAGCTACGGACGGACGGACGGACATTGCGAAACTATAAGGGTTCCTAGTTTGACTACGGAACCCTAAAAATGGTGTTAATCATTCATAAGCAAACAAAGCCGACTTCAGTAATGCTTGTTGCAGCAACATTTCATTCATTGACTGACTAATAATTCAATTTGTGTAAAACTGTGCAATTAAAATTAATTCAGTATGTTTGTTTTACATAAAAATAACACCATACATGACCTAGATTTTTTTATCCTGCGAGCATCCTATTAGACAGTCAAGTACCACTCGATGCTCGCTGAATATGCATTGAGGGTTAACCTTAGATCTACTGCATGGATAAAGTACAAAATTGACGATTATCTTAGCAGCGGTACTGCTAACCTTAGGCGTTAATATAACAGGAACTTTCTAGAAAATATGTTTTATCTTGAACGACATCATCGCTGCCCGTAATGTGAGATTGTGGTCCAAAGCAGGTCTATGGTTTTATTTAATCCTGGTTCCGTGTCAAGTAATTGTTTTTTTAAAGCTAACTACTTAAACCAATATGCCTTGTGCATACTTTTTAAAACTTAGAAAGAATGGGCTTTCTACATATATGAATATTTTTATTTCAAATAATTATCATAAAAAAGTTAGTGAAACTAAAAAAAAGTGAACATTGATTATGCGTTTTTTTAATTTTTTTTGTAAGAAAATGTTTGTTTAAATTTAATATTAAAAAGCGACCAAGTGCGAGTCGGACTCGCCCATGAAGGGTTCCGTAGCAGCAAGACGATATGACATTAAAAAAAAACACTTACTAGATCTCGTTCAAACCAATTTTCGGTGGGAGTTTTGTACATCATATATTTTTATTACTTTTATCATTCTCTTATTTTAGAAGTTACAGGGACAAGACACACATTTTACCACTTTGGAAGTGTCTCTCGCGCAAACTATTCAGTTTAGAAAAAAATTTATTAGAAACCTCAATATCATTTTTGAAGACCTATCCATAGATACCCCCCCTATGAGATTGATGAAAAAAAAAAATTGTGTTTCAGTTCCAAGTATGGAGAATCCCCAAAATTTATTGTATTTTTTTTCTATTTTTGTGTGAAATTCTTAAGAGTGCGCCGAGGCAACGATACGTAATTACGAAAAAAATGCGTTTGTCTGATCGCCTGCTGCATTGTTTTTACTGAAGCTTTAGTTATGCAATTCATATGTAAGATATTTAAGGAATCACTCTATATATCATATACTTTAGAAGCACGATTACTTGTACTTCCCTCGATAGAAAAAACATCCAAAGATACCTCTACATAACAAAATAAACACTTAGTACGGCGTAATTACTTCACGGAAGATCATCAGTTTTGGATTTACAACAAAACTACACGTCTTCTATATATTCTACACTTTAGATTTGAAAATGTGTTTTTATTTTACTAATATGAAGGAAATACCTAAATTCGCACGCGTTTCGTCCATTTTAGCCAGAGCCGTCACGTTTCCCCCATGTCCGCATTAGTCAGGCTTCGGCCGTCGGAGGTGGAGGCTGTGTCGCTTGTTGATTGGTTGCGTTTATCGCGATTTTTGTGATTATTCACTTTATTTTAAATGGGGAACAAACACAACCAAGAAAGGAAGAGAAGGGGTTGGCAAAAGCACAATGCTAAACGCTTGCGTGAAGAAATGAAGTTAGTTAAAATCGTAAACCTACTGATAGTGGAGTAGTTCTAAGAAACCTGATTTGACAGTTGTCAAAATGCCACGCTAAGGGAGGAGAAAATAAATCGGTAGCAACATAGACTGATTTTCGAGATGTATCGATTTGTATTACTAAGACTTTGTAATCGTTTAGTTGTAGTCTTGATGTTTTGGGCCAAAATTGGTTTATTTACACAAGTAATTTTAAACAACACGCGAAGTTCTTTCAATTAGTAGGTAGGTATATAAAAAATACACTTCTATGGTGAATATTTACCAAGATATAAAAATTGTTTAGCTAAAAAAACACATTTACAGGCAAAACAAGCTTCTTAGAACGACCCGAGGTTTTTTTTTTACTATAATTAATTATATAATATTGTTACTTCTTGGGATGGTTTCAATATTTCTAGAGCAAGACATCTCCAGAAATCTGAATACAAAGAGAATACTCCGTAAGTATACTCAGTACCTAACAACTATATTTCAACAAATGAGTAAAATTGCAAAATTATTCATATTTTTTTATTTATAGGGTTAATGTTCCAGTTGTTGGCACTTCGCTACAAAGCGAAGAGTTAAGGTACCTAATGAACCGGTGAGGTAGGTATGCGTAAAAATAGTAAGAGGTGTATAGGAAAACATTTTAATAAATTTAGTATGAATTTTCACATTATCTTTACATTTTTTCAATTTACAGAGTAAATGAATTGGTTGACATCGATTATAAAATTTACCACACAATGGAATTGTAAGTCCCAAATACGAATTATTTTTATAGAATGAGGATTACAAAATTTCATCCAAAAACTAATTCTGTTAATAAATAAATTATAGTTAAATCAAAACGTTCTGTTTTATTACAGGATGCCAATGGACCAAATTTCTTGTCTTTCAGTGGATGGAGAAATAGACAATGACATTGCTTAAAAAAAAGCTTGCGTAAAATCCGATATTGATTATTGTTGTTTCTTATGTCCTAATATTTTTTCTAAAGATACCTGCGTACATTATTCATTACATTATATACATACAAACATTAAGTAGGAACTTCTAAATATGTGATTGATACAGCAGCTTTAAGTTTTTAGTTTTTTAAAACATCAATTTAATTTTATACTTTATAGTGATCAGAATCAGACATTGAAGTTTTTGCGGAAATAATCATGGATAAACATTCGTACAAACTAAGATCCTTTTTTTTAAAGACGGTTAAAATACCAAAACCTTCTCCTATGTGAAACAAATACTTTTCTGAAAACCGCATTAAAAACGGTTCAGCCAAACGTGAGATAATCGCGGACAAACATACATACATACAGGTCAAACTGAGAACTTCCTTTTCTTTGAAGTCAGTTAAAAATAATATCTTGAAGAAAGGGTCCATGACTGGGATTTTTGCCCTACTCAGCCGTTCTTATTACTTTACATTAGGTATTCTATTCAGTTCACTTTATTTTGTGCTTAGAATATTGTCAATAAAGGTAATTAGGTTTTATTACATTTCAATATACAGTCACATTAAATCACGGGGTTGTTGAGCCACCATAGAACTCTGTCCTAATGAGTAATGACAGCGTCAAGTCACGCAAAAGAAATTATTTACGTCAAAATTTACCGTCAACTTTCTATGAAAGGGTTCTCCCGTTAACCTTCGGAGAGGGAAGATGGCCGATTGGAAGATGTACGGCTTTTACTTATGATTTATTCTCTTTAGCCGAACAATTTGCCCAATAAATATTATAAATAACTTAACACTAGCTAAATACACCTTAGATGTACAAACGACATTAATTAAAAATTATCTATCTATCTGTGAGTGGGTTCTAGAGTGGCTCAACAATCTCGTGATGTGACTGTACCTCATACAAGTAATTCAATCCTACCTTACCTACCGACAGTAAACATAAAATTTAAAAAAAAATGTAGACTGAAAAAAGTTTTTAACTTCTTATAGTCAATATTTTAATAAAAGTATTCGGAATCGATTATGTTTTTTTATTTTGTAAACATTGGTAGCAACCTCCGCGCCTAGTGGATCGGCGCACGGCTCGTCAGGCGCGGCGCGCGGCCGGCGCATGGCTCCGGCTCGCTCCTTGCTGGTGTGCTATACGCACACATACACAGAGTGCAGAAAATGATACCAAACATGACCTACAAAAAGTACGAATAACATTAGGGTGATTTGTATGTTCCTCGTCCAATTCTTAAATCATTTTTGGGTCGTCAGGGTGAGCCCTGCCAAGCGCGGCTCACTCCGCGATTTACGTTCATCGCTACAAGTACATGCCGGTTACCCGTATCACGGGTACTATTCAGTGGCTGCCACGCTGTGCATCTGATCGCACGCGCACGCTTCTTCGCGCGCACACACTTACGTAAATCGACTAAATCGTAAATATATGGCAAGTGAACGTGCCGCATCGCCTGTTTGTATGTTGCATTGTTTCTGTTAATTATTTATTAATTTATTATCGTCCTTTATAAATTAAACTCAATCAGTGTTATTTTTTATTATACTACAATACCCGCGCCACCACGCCGTACTATCCCTATTTTCGCCGTTCTATTCTTTACGTTGCATGGTAACGTGCATTCGTTGCATTATTTTATTTTATTATACATATTAAAATGTTTGAAAATAAAGCAAAAAGATGTTGCATTACTGTGGGTTGCATTGCAGCAAACCAAATGAAATATGGCCTGGCGCTCTTGGTTTATTCAATTCGTCCAAATTGTGAGATTATATTCAGACGACACGTTGGCCTAGTTGAGAGTGATCCTGCCTTCAATGCCAGCTGTCCTGGGTTCAAATCTCGGTAAGGGCAAATATTCGTGTGATCAGCGCGAATATAATTTCCCGAGTCTTGGATGTTTTCTATGTATTTAAGTTTTTTTTTTTTTTTTATGTTAAGGAGAAGGCACACGAGCACTCAGGCCACCTGATGGTAAGTGGAATCTGAGACCCATACACATTTGAATTCTCAAGACTATAATCCTAAGACCTCAAATGCGTTGCCAACCCTGAGGACTAAGATGGAATGCCTCTATGCTAGTAATTTCACCGGTTGTCTTATCCCCACGCCGGAACACAATAATGCGAACACTGTTGCTTGGCGGGTGGTTAATGGATAAGATGGTGGTAGCGATCCGGACGGACCCTGCACAGGGTCCTACCACCACTAAATAAGTATAGAGTATGTATTTCTCTATGTAAGTATGTTTATCGTTGTCTAGTACCCTACAAGCTTAGAGCTTAAATAAATTTTAGTGGTGGTAGGACCCTGTGCAGGGTCCGTCCGGATCGCTACCACCATCTTATCCATTAACCACCCGCCAAGCAACAGTGTTCGCATTGTTGTGTTCCGGTGTGGGGATAAGACAACCGGTGAAATTACTAGCATAGAGGCATTCCATCTTTGCCCTCAGGGTTGGCAACGCATTTGAGATCTTAGGATTATAGTCTTGAGAATTCAAATGTGTATGGGTCTCAGATTCCACTTACCATCAGGTGGCCTGAGTGCTCGTGTGCCTTCTCCTTAACATAAAAAAAAAAAAAAAAAAAATATTACTGTATGAATAATATCGACGAACGACGACGTGTGTAACGAGCCTACAATTCTGATTCGCTATGACGGATTATACTCCGGTGGATTAAGGCGTATAATTTTTAATCGTGATTTTTGTTACTCGGAGAAGGCTGAAATATCCATTCAAATGTAGCTCGCACATACTACATTATATTATCAAAATATTCGACCATTTTGTAGTTGTTTTGCCTGAAAAATGTTTTCAGTCCATTTCAAACCCCCTTCTATTAGATTACGACATAACATGAAAACAATTATTTTAAGCATTTTCAGGACCCCTTGGGCGTTTGAAGTACAATTCAGTATAAGTATCAGGGATGTAACAGAGCTCCGGTTCCGCTTCCGTTAAGTCGGAACTTCTGTTTGGTTTTAAGCATCCGCTTCGGTTCTGGTTCTGTTACTTCCAAAACGGCTTTAAAGGCTGATGATTCATGTTTGGAATTTTTATTATGAATAGATAGATCCTACCCTTAACATCTCATCCACCTCCATCCAATCCACCTATCACTCGGGTTCCGCTTCCGCTTCTGGTTCCGTTAAACTAAATTTAAAACATCTGGTTCCGGTTCCGGTTCCGTTATAACCACATCTGTTACATCCCTGATAAGTATAGCGAGTGTTCCACTGAAAGTGATAAAGACAGTGATACTGAGAACCGTCCAGAAGCGAGTGAAAGATATAACACGATTAGAAAAGAAAAACCAATACGCGGAGTATTCCAGAGCCGTAAGCCAAGGACATCGCTATTGTGAATGCGGTAGCAATGCGTAGAACCTACCATCATTATTAATTCTTTACTTGGACAGCGAACAGTGCGAACAGGAGCGAACCGAGCGATCATCTGCGTATTCGAAAATTAGTGTACGATAATTGTAACTGTTAAATGACTGCGTTAATAAAGTTTAGCTTTTAATTATCGGGGTATTTGTGCATTTCTATCAGTCGCCTACGAGCCCCAATGCAAAAGAGTTCGCCAAGTCATTGATTGTTAAGTATATGAATCTTATATCAACTCGTTTTATTTCTAGAAAGGCATTAGCAGCAAACGATTTATACAATACTATACTCCATAAATACAACGTTGCTTTTACACTATTGCACAATAAATCCATTATAAGAAAAAAAAAAACCTATTTATATTAATTCATATTATGGTTTCGCAAAACAGTTCGGCAGGTTCTTAATTGATGCAAAATAGTTCGTACATGCCTAACGTTAAGCCTCTTTAATTTTATTACTCAAAAAAATAAACAAGATTTAAATAAATTAGGAACCCATTGTCATTTAACATGTCAAAGGGTATATATAAGTACATACCCTAAGTATTTTTCATTATTATAAGTTATTAATTAGAGCAACATGGGCCGCGGAAAACCAGTCACAGAAGAAGTCAGGAAAATTATAATTTCCAGTAGTGAGAGTGGAAAATCTACCAACCAAATCGCCAGAGATTTATTACTGCCAAGATCTACTGTCCAGTCAATCATTGAGCATCGCAAGAAACACGGCACAATTTCGTGTTTGAAGAAGTCGGGTCGACCGCGTATGACGAGTGCCGCTGAAAACCGTGTTTTAAAGAAAATTATCAAACAAAACCGCCGTGCTCGTGCGGGGGAACTTACCGTAAAATGGCGTGATATGATCCAGAAAGACGTTTCAGTGGATACCTGCAAAAGGGTTCTCAAAAGAATGGGATATGGTTTTTACACGGCCAAGGAAAAACCTTTACTAACGGAGTTACAGAAAAAGAAGAGGCTGAAATTCGCTCGCGAGCACTCAAACTGGACTACTGAGCAATGGCGTCAAATAATATGGAGTGATGAATCAAAACTCGAAGTAACTGTCGGCGACGAACGGAAAAAAATCTTTCGAAAGAAAGACGAAGCATTCATCAAAGACTGCATTAAGAGAAAAGTGAAGTTTCCTGGGTCTGTGATGATATGGGGTTGCATGTCGGCACAAGGGGTAGGCCGCCTGCATTTTGTAGAAGGGACGGTTAATGCAGTGAAATACCAGGACATTTTGAAAACAAGTTTAATTCCATCTATTCCAAGCTTGAAATATGAAAATGTCTACACTTTTCAACAAGGGGCTTCTTGCCATACTGCGAAAACCACGAAGACTTGGCTCGAGTCTAAAGGAATCCCCACTATGGAGTGGCCGTCGAATAGTCCAGATTTGTCACCCATTGAAACATTGTGGTGGAAAATGAAAAAAAAATTACGCAAGTTTCCTTCGAGGTCAAAAAGTGATTTAAAAGAGAAAATAGTCGCTGTCTGGGATTCTATAACCCCAAAAGAGTGTGAAGAGTTGGTAGAGACGATGCCATTGAGAATCAAGGCTGTTGTTAAGAGTAAAGGCGAGACAACTAAGTGGTAGGCGAACTATTTTGCATACTCAAGATCGATAGCCGAACTATTATGCGTTGTCGTTGATAGAAAAATTGTATTTTTTTATTTAAATACAGAAATAATTTTAATTTGTATTATGTAGGAAATAAACTTGATTAATTGTACAATACTTTTTTTTATTTCTTGCTTCCATGCTATTAAAATTACTAACTAGATTTGACTTTGAAAAAAAGTTACTTCCAATTTTAAATAGTAGCCGAACTCTTTTGCATTGGGGCTCGTACCTCCACTTAGCTACATACGTATCTAACAGTACCTTTACTTAGTGTCGAACAGCCGGTGCAGATATTCGCTGTTAGTGTTCGGAAGATTAAGAAAGGGAAACTATTTACTAGCTATTGAAATATTTGCGAAATGGGCTTTTCTTAAAATGAGTGAACCTTTTAGCAAAACTAAGGAAACGGCAACATTATTATATAGTCATAGGCTCATAGGTATATGTATTCTGTACATATTTCCAGTTTTTACGTTTTGCTTGTAGTATTGCGTTTGCTTTACGAATTTTACGTATTGAACATAATGCTCCGAAGCGAACAAATAGGGCGCCTGTCAAAATGTCTACCCGAAACGATTCCAAATACCCAAATCGCTATTGGTGAGCCTTGAAGCGTTTCCTCTATTTCTCCTGGATTTCAACATCAGATCCTGACCTGATGATAATGGGACCGGACCGCCTAGGAAGGTATAACTAAAATTATATTATCAGACAAAATAAATATTTTCCAAATCATTCCAGCCGTCTTTGAGTAATAGGGGAAAATGCATTTAAAAAAAAAAAGATTCCTACAAACTAAGCTGAGGCAGTAAAAATAAATGTCTATACTTTGGAAAAACATCGTATCTCATATTTCATGAGATACGAAAAGATAAGATAAAGCCAAACTGCCAAAAAAAAGATGTTGCGTGTCGATTGTCAAAAAAGTATAGCACTTAACGCACTTGTTCTTTGTATATTTTTACAAATTAACGCCAAAAAAACCTAACCACACCAGAAGGCAAGAATTTAGTAGGGAAACGTTTTCGGACAAACCGCATTATGTTGAAAATGGTGCGTGAAAACCTGACGAATACTATCACCCCGGACAAACGAAAAAATAAAAAAAAATCGGACAAAAGATTGTTGTTACTATAAAAGTTAAGTTGCAACGTTAATTTGATACTAAAGCCAAGACTATTCTACTACATACAAAACAGACATCACCGCATTGCACTTACCCGTTTAGGTGTACCTATAAGTACAAACGCAACGTTAAGGTGTTTTTCCCCCGGCGAGGCGAGAAAGGAATTTAACTTTGTATTAAATAAAACAATTTCATCCGCGCGCATCTTCAGTGGAAATGGTTTTTTAAAGAAAATAGAAATTATCGCGCCGCCTCGTCTTGTCGGTGAAAAAGCACCTTTTAGTCAAGTTACTAAAATTTATCAAAAACTGAAATTACTTTCCAACACTAAAATTTCTGAACATGGGAGTTGCAATAGGTCTTGACATCCTCAGTTCGCTATAGTGAAGTTGCCGAAAGAGCGTCGATCGGTGCCTCAAGGTATCGATTCGTAAACGCAAGGCATCGAGTTCGATCCCTAGTGATGAGATGCGTGTGTTGCTTTCTGTGGTAACTTAAGTTCTTATTGTACAGGAAAACATCGTGAAACATTACTAAAGGCATAAGAGCGTGTCAGATATTTTCAAGCCCAATATAAGTTAGTATAATATCATTGCTGGCGACTATGGGACTACTATTATGGACCAATCTAACGAGTTTAAACTTTATATATGTGACAGTTTGGATGGATATTTCTTACTCAATCACACCAGAACAGTTGATTGGATCTAGATGAAATTCGGCACACAGATAGATTATAGTCAGGAATTGGAGGCAGTTCCCGGGAGAATTGCGATAAACGACTTTTACGCGCACAAAGTCGCGTGACAAATCTAGTATTGAATATAACTTCAATGCATACCAATAAAGGAAAATGGTTTAAAAAATATATGCAAAATTTAACAAAATAAGAGGTAAAGTTCAATAAAACTCGCGATAAAATATTAGTAGCTCCTTTGCAAAAACATTTGTGGACATATTATTATTCTCGTTAACTAGCTGAATATCTCCCTTCATTCTGTGCGAGTTTGGACCAAGCATGACGTCACCGGTACTAACTCGCGCCGCATTACGTCACCTCGCGGAATAACAATCAGGCCAGCGCGCGGATGACGTCATCATTATTATTTTCATTGTTTTACAATCCTTCTTCTGTAAATATGGATCGATCTAGCCAATAACAAATGTTTTTGTAATAGGTAAACTAAACAAAAATCTCGTTAAATTGGCCGTTCTTATCAAACAGGACCACTATAAGCAAAGCCCGGTTTGACGGGAGCAATTATGTACTGACGTCTCAATAGTCCCAGGATACATCTACAACGTGTTACAAAATAATCCGTAAAAAGAAATTACAAAAGTAGTGTCAACCCTTATTAAATAACGTCAGTTCAGTATCTTAGGTATACAGTATACTAGGGTTGACACTACTTTCGTAATTTCTTTTTTACGGATTAAGTTGTAACACGTTGTATAAGTAAACCGATTTTGATAAAAAGTATCATGTACTGTACCACCGTTATGTCTTTCCAATATTTTATTTATATTGTTTAATTTTTTATAATAATATAATTTTCTTAGTATGCAATTAACATTTATTCTAAATTTTGCGATTTTAAACTTCTTCGCCTTGGTGATAATACCCATTTTATCTAACTAAAATGATCTTTGCAAATCTACTATAGTAATCAGGCCAAATTATTTCAAGTTATAATAATTTCAAAGATTGACTATGAGTTGTGTCAATGTTAGATAACGTTCGTTTATACATGCGTTAATCATAAATTAAAGAGGTTTGCAAGTAATGGGAAAAATACCTATATAGTATTGAGGCTCCTATTTTATAAATACGATCATTCAAAAATCGCTTCATATGGATGTTGATAGAAGAATCGATATTTAATTAAGCACTAACAGAAGTGCATTCTTGCTCCCGTCAAACCAGGGTTTAACCATAAGCTTTGGTTTGGCGGTAACAACATTGTTTGTCATTGCTATAAAATAAAATAAAAAGGGTAATAAGTTTTAAACAAAGACAGAAAAATATAATGAAGTTTGTTAAAAACCATTCTCTTTACCATTTAGTAGCTAAAAAAAAATATTCTTTGAATTTACATTTGACGACACGCTAGCCTCGTTGGTAGTGACCCTGCCTTCGAAGCTAGAGGTCCTGGGTTCAAATCCCGGTAAGGGCAGATATTTGTGTGATGAGCATGAGTATTTGTTCCTGAGTCTTGGATGTTTTATATGTATTTAAGTATGTATTTCTCTATATAAGTATGTTTATCGTTGTCTAGTACCCATAGTACAAGCCTAGAGCTTAGTTTGGGACTAGGTCAATTTGTGTGACATTGTCCCGTGATATTATTATTATTATTATTATTATTCAATCAGTAAGATAAAATAATAATAAAACCAAGATTTTGCCCATGACTGAGTCTGTGTAACAGTTATATTTTAAGGTTTAAGCTATCTACAAAATTTAATTGAAATCGCTTCATCAGTTTAGCCGTGAAAGAGTAAGGGACGGAAGGACAGAGTTTTTCATTTGTAATATAAGAATGGATTTATAATTGTCAGGTGACCAATATTATTAATACTCTAGTATCAAATCAAATTTATAATGGAATTAAAATTTCCAGTTAACGTCAAAAAATGCCAAGGATTAAGAAAAATTAAAACAAATGCTAGGGCATTAGGGTATCAGTAACAGGGTTACTAAAACTTACTATGATTATGATAGGTATTATATATTTCCAATTATTATTAAATGATTCATGTAATAATAAATGACTATTAGTCAATGACCAATGCTTTATGTGATGAAGAAACACAGATTGATTGCATACTTCCCCTAAATAATGAGCTGCATGGAAACAAGATGATTGATTTATGAATTTATGCAGTATGCATTAACCCGGTTAGTGACAAAAATTGCACACAGAAACTGAGTCAGCTGCAGAACATTTAACTGACCTGGCGCAAATGATAAAGGGGATGACAGCGACACTTCATTCTCGCATCCCGGTCTAGACCCCATGCGATTGTCTGTAAGGTTAGCAGGCTTTATACTTTTGAGAATTTTTAACTATTATGTTTGTATGTTCCATGTTCAATTATTTTTATTTTTTTGTACCCTACACAGCAATAATCTAATTTTTGTTCCAGAGGTTTATCCATCAGCTACGTACTTATATAAAAGTCATTCAAGGTAAAAACATGATGTTTTTTATTAAGTTTGAAATGTTAACCTCTTAGCTAGTATTAGACTTGGGTACAGTAAAATTAAGTATGAACCTACCAGCAATTTCAGCTCCTCCAAGGTCATTAAGTATTTTACGGTATGAAGGACGCCTGGTAAGCATTTCCCGATATTTCCTCTTTGGGCTTTCATCATCACTACAGCTGTCATCACTGCAGGACTGACCCTGAGAGCTCACAAGTGTTGGTTCAGGCTTGATCTGTTGACAATATTTGAAATACACAAAACTATAAAGCATAAATTATTATTCTCTAATTATTTACCAAATACATTACAACTATTGAAAAAAAAACGGTTTCTGGTGCTGACCAATAAAGTATCAGGTAATTAAATAAAAAAAACCCTTCCAAAATAAAATTGTAATATTGACTTATTTAAACCATTTATTTTAAAATTAAGTAAAAGTACCATTTACATGTAAAATAAGTTTCATATAACCATCCTAATTATTTGTCTATGATAAACAAATAATAGTTATAAAAGAGCTAGTAGGTATAATTATTGAAAATAAATTAACAATTAATGAGATGTTACCTGTAAAGTTTGCAGAGTGCCTTGCGTAGTGTGGATCACAGAGCTTGGTTTACTGACCAGTATTACATTTCCTTTAGGTAATTGCACAGATTGAATGTTCGAAGCAGTCTGAATGACAGACTGTTGGTTTGGTTGTATCACTGACTGAACCTACAAATAAACAACAATATTAGATAATTTGCTTTGCTAAATTTAAATAGGTATAACATATATAATGAGCTTGTAGAATACTTTCAATGTAAATGCAGTGTTTATTGCATGAATAATGCTATCAAAACAAACCTGTGCGGGCGCCTGCATGGTGGTGACAGTCACGACGTGCGCGGGCCCCGCCGCGCCCGCCAGCGGGTCCGCTCCGCCGGCGCCGCCTGAACTGCCGTTCTCCTCCACCATTCCCTCCATGCCAACTGAGGCCACCTAAAATATTCAAGGTCAACAGTCTGCGTATTCCTTGCTCAATCTTGAATGTACACAACCCCCGACCCGTTTAATCAATCGTTGCATCTTGGTTCTTATAAGACTCAGATAGCGATATCCTAAAACGGACTCGTCGCGTCATAGTTGCGAAATTTTTCCTATTGCGACTATTAGCAAGTAGGAACGCGACGTATTTAACAATGTTTCGAAGCCACATACAGAAGGTTGCATGAGTTATATTATTGTGTTTAATATCCATATTTGCTAACCAAAATTTAAGACCGTGACAGGTAGCAAGTTCTGTCTTCATTACGAGCACTCACCAGTTACGTATTCCTCGTCACCGTCTATGCTGCGTCCGGAGTGGGCGAACGGGATGGTACGTAGTAGCCACGTCAACTGCGAGAAGACTCGTCACTGGCGGAGACCTATGATCTTGTATGCGTCATAACAATATGGCCGAAAATTGTGGAACATGCGCGCCGTCCACCTATAGCAAATACTGACAGAACAGACAGCCACAGATAATCACACGAGAGTGACGAGCACAGACTAATAAGAGATACTACGAAAGTGACGAGACAACCATAAAACAAGAACTAAAGGAATAGGAGCCTTAAAAAGAAAGCGTCAAATCTATACCTGTCTCGAAAATTTCAATATGAATGGTCAGTAGCAAAAATATCGTGATCATACACTATTGCTGTCGCACACTGTTCCATATATAATCTACGACGATGGTGTCCGCCCCTATCCCATAAAACTTTACAAGTGTACAAGTTGACAATTTTGACAACTTTTTCTATGGAAATCCTTACAAATTTGTCAAATTGTACACTTGTAAAGTGTTGTGGGATAGGGGGCAGTTAGTGTCGTTGGAGACCACTTTACACGAGATGACAACACCTTGGTGTGTACGGGTGTCTAACATTTCATCGAATGTTTCATCAAATTCTATTTCTTCGAACGCTCTTTTCTGCTGATAACTTAATGTTTTCAGGGTATCTAAAACACCTAACCTAACCTATGTAATTAATCTTTAAGATACCCTGAAAACATTATGGTTACTGCAGAAAATAGCGTTCGATGAAATGATACATTTGATGAAGTGGAGTTCGATGAAGTGATGAGTTACCGGTGTGTACGGCTAGGTTTAGCAACATTTGAACATTCAAACTGATTTTTTTGGGACGGGTATAGATTTGACGCTTTCGTTTTAAGGCTTCTATGGCTTTAGTTCTTATTCTATGTTGTACAGTATACTGATATGTAATCTGTGACCAAAATTTTTGTAGATACCTATCATTAATGACATTCTATACACAAGGTCTAATCAAAGCCCTGTGGCTGCCATTAAAAGAGAAGAAGAAGAAGAAGGTCTAATCAACCTCTTATTTTTATCCATTTTTTGTAATTCCAAATCGACGTTTAATTGCCGCCAAAACTACAGAAATAGCTTAGAAAGAGGTTTTTTTTTTAATTAAAAAATGGAACGAATTATGGATCATTTTTCTAATTAGTTGTCCAAGCGGCCAGTAATAAAAATTCAAATCTCATGATGTAAACTCTTTTAATAATTAAAGATAAAACCGATTTATTTTTATTTTGGTATAGTTAATAGTGATTTAATCTTCATATTCTTTAGTCATAACGATATAGTCTATTTTTTCTTTCTTGAGCTAACTAGTAAACAAACATCACTCGATCACATATCACGATATTCCGAAAGAATCACTCAATATATGGTACCACAATAACTAATAGACATTACTTTAAATACAAACGAATTCATTTCTACTAAAAATTGGTTCAAATTATCCTTACAAGTAACATATTTTAATTATTTTTAATAAAATAATATTTTCCACGTCACAGATTATCAAAACTGAATGTCAGTTTGGCATTTCAATGTAGGGATGGGAAGAAGTGAATGAATTAATAATTAAGTAACGGTTTAATTGTTCGTGATTTTATTATACGATATTCTAAACATAAATGAATATAATTATCTTTTTAAACTTAATAGTTAGCGAGATTTATTATTATGTGTATAGGTAGTCTATTTAAAATTTGTTAAATGGTAGTTCATTTAAGGAGCTTCTAAACGGGCCATATTTTTACTACAAAATGTGTCCAGCAACTATTGGTGTCACTCTCTTACTCATATGTTAGAGTGACACTAATAGTTGATGATGATGATGTATCTATGGATGATTAAATAAAATATTTATAATAAAGCGTGTTGTGTTATTGAGTACATAATATCGTTATAAGTAGGTATCCATATGCAATTGTAGTCTGTCAAATTCAATATATCAATCGTATTGAAGAACCCAACCCATATACGTATTTCACTCATTTCATTCATTCACTAAATAAATTTACACATTCACTCTATTATTCCCATCCCTATGAAATGTCAAACTTTATAGATACGCCATATTTGTTTACTGGTTAGCTCAAGAAAGAAAAAATAGACTATAGTTAATTCTGTGTTTACCTAAGTTTTATGTACTGTTTCTAACTATGTGTCCACCACCGTATTTAGCTTCGACTTCTTAATTTTATACTTTCCTGATTAATGACAGACGATATTTTAAAGGACTGGTATGTCAACGGCAATATATCGATAATGCAAGTCGAAGCTTCATAAGATGAAATAAGATACAGTGCCATGTTTGGGCTATTTTGTTGAATGACGTGATTAGTCCATGTGTATAGAAGGTTATTGCCTATCATCCTATTCCTACCTAGCATTGAAAATGTACAAGATGTCCTTATGCTAACATTTGGCATATTTATAAACAGTGAAACATTCTTAGTCATAAAGAAAAAAGAAGTTCAGAATACACTCGTGGAAATATGAAGTTCATTCACAAATTAATCGAAGTTAACTATTTCGTGCTGGATGAGTGCAAAAAGGTTAAACTCGTTCAGTTGAACAGTGAACTGAGTAAAAATTTAATTTACCGCCTTTTCACCATGTTTTTTTTATGCTAGCGCCACTGCTTCCACTCTACGGTGCGGTAGTCAACTACTACTAACTTAATCTTAGTTCTATCCTATGTTTGATTCCTATCTGACTTTAGACAAACCCTTATAGTCTAGTCTGTGATTCCTATCAAATCAAATCAATTCAAAATTGTAATCGAAGGTTTTTGGAATACATACATTAAATAATTAGCACATTGAATTAAACTTAGACGAGTTTTTAACATCAGTCATACTTGATTTTGGCCCTTGTCGCAGGATTTGTACACAATATGGCTCCTAAAGGAAGTTTTGAAAACAGTTTTGATGACTATTCTACAGAGGCGGTTATTAATCTACTGAATTCTTCCAAAGACGGAGTTAGTTTAAATATTACAAACAATTATGAAGAAATATAATCTCGGCTGGCAATACGGTTAATAAATTAATATTTTTTGTAGATATCTGCTAAATTTCAGACTAAATTACAAGGTTTTGTGACTTCAAAGCTACAGCACCTGACTACTACCATGGAGAGTGATATTTTTCATGATTGCACGGTTTACACTGGTTCATGTGGCTTGGCATTATACTATTTAATGTCATTCTTCGGCAAAAATGAGACCAGCCATGAAACATTGAAGGTACATAGATAGTAAATGTGTTGTATGCAATGAAACCTTTGAAAGGGCAGTCACTGAAAGGCAACAACTTGGCTATGCCCCTGGCATTACTGATATTTATGGGTTTTTGACAACAAATATGTTCAAGAAATATTTGATTCTAAGAAGAAATAACCCAAAACTGTGGTCTTAAATCACATGTTTCTTTTTCAAGGATTTGAGACCTTTGTATGTCACAGACGCAGTCGTTTTCCTCAGCTACTTTAGAAGCTTTCGACAATTTGGCATAGTTTGTTGCTTGGCTGTATCTATCTATCATTTTATATTAACTTTGAAAGATTTTGAAATTGCTGCCGTAATACCAAACTATGTAATAGTCAAAGCATTCTATACTCTATTGGTAACCACATTAAATTTAAAATGCTAAAAGTTCATAACCAGCTTCTAAATGGGAAACAAATCCCATTTTGTAACTGGCAACTAAACAAGGCTTTTCCTTTATTGATTCTTAACTGCAGTTGGTAACCAGCTTTGAAATACATACGAAACGGCACTACGCCCATTACGTAGCCAGCTAGTCAGGGAAATTTAGATTCCCATTTTGTTGCCAGCTATGAAAATTGCCTATGAAATGGTACCAAAGGAGTTGCTGCCTTTGGTTGTAGTTCGGCAGAATAGTATTGAAAAACTAGAGTAACTTAAATACAACAAATGGGATTTATTTAAATTTATGTCAATATGCAGTTATTTTAAACTACATTTTATTTTCTTGTATAATGTAGGTAGATAGTTGTTCATTAGTTAAGATTAAGTCAGAATTTCAGTACATAAACTTCTAAAGTAAAGAAGGACCCTTGCATAAGGCAAGAAACCTATTTTGACAGAGTCAATTTAAATAAGTATAGGAAGTATGGAAACATCTGTGCTCAATAATAAAAATATAAAATCTGAAAGTATCTAGACATAGGTTGTTTTAATTTTACAGGAAAATAAATAAAAGCTGTTAAATTCACAGGCTTTGAGAAATCAATAATAGACTTGTGTGATTAGTGTTGAAAATTTATTGAAGTCAAAATAGACCTTATTGCATACGAAACAAAGCCTTTAAAATTGTAACCGTCACCTCGAACCTGGTTCTGGTATTCTATCTTAAAAACAGAACCAATGGTGCGCGAGTCCGACTCACACTTGACCGTTTTTTATTGGTTCATATGAGACCTGCACTGAAAGTCTCTATAATCTAATACCTACTGGATTGCTAACAGTCTTTCAGACGATTTCCATGTCTGGGTCTGGGTCCATTTCAGGGTACATTTTTGAGCTGTTTTTACCGCTCAACGCTTAACCAATACAAATATTTATAATCCAAAATTTTACGAAAAGGTTTACCACTGGAGTAACTGTTGACTGGTTGGTGATAAAGTGACATAATATGTGTATATATTCTTAGACGATTTAATTATCTACAACTCCTTTTCCATATTTTTTTCTCACTTTAAGAAGTTAAATGTTATCAAGTAATGTTTGGTGAAAAACATGAGGTATTAAAAATATTCACTTTTCCGGAGCATATAGCTCAAAAACGGTTATGAATTTGAAAAAGTTTATTGAATAAAAGTTGTAGACAATTTTATAAGGTTTCATCTGTTCTTTGATTTCTTTTCTCTATGTCACACCATTCTCGAGATATAAGTAGGAAACCTAAAAATGCCACCAGTTTTGCCAATGACATTCTATACACATGGACAAATCACGTCATACAAAAAAATTACCCAAACATGGCCCTGCATCTTATTTCACCGTATGAAGCTTCGACTTATATTATCGATACATCGCCATACATACCCACACCAGTCCTTTAAAATGTCGTCTGTCATTAGTCAGTAATGTATAACATCATGCAGTCGAAGCTGCATAATATATGTTGGCTGTCTGGAACAAGGTAGCAGTGGAGTAGAAATGGGCTGTTAATTTTAGGGTTCTGAAAAACAATAAGGGTTCCGTTTTTCGGAACCCTAAAATTAACAGCCCGTTTCATCTACCGTTAATACTAAGCTCACTCAATGACTGTCGGTTCGAGTTCGAATAGATTTCTTTTTACATACATACATACCCAGCCTTAATTCCCAGAGTGGGGTAGGCAGAGCTACAGAAATACCAACAACTGTAAAAAGACTTGTTTATAATTCTTTAACAACATTTTGCACGATCAGGCCAAGAAGTTTCAGCCCGCCCATCGCCCTAAAGTACTACAAGCCCTTATTTCCTTAGTCGCCTCTTACGACATCCAAGGAAAGACATGGAGTGGCACAATTCTAACCCAGCAACAACACGGGGCATTACTTTTTATTTATGAAATAATTTTCTCTGGGAAACAGGCGTGATTTATGATTGATGTATGTAATCATTTTTCACGGAACCCTTATTGTTTTTCAGAACCCTAAAATTAACAGCCCATTTCTACTCCACTGCTACCTTGTTCCAGACAGCCAACATATATTATGCAGCTTCGACTGCATGATGTTATACATTACTGACTTTATTTATTTAATCGTATGGCTATAGTGTAATCACCAAGTCGCTTATAAATTATAATTGAATATCTAGAGTTTTCACCCATTGGGCTGCGTTGTCTGAAAAGATGAGCAGGTCGCGAGGGTCTCCTTCATATTTCCGATTAGGGCAGTGCAGGATTAAGTGCTCAACCGACTGACTCGGTGCTCCGCAGTCACACGCCGGTGAGTCTCTCCATCCGCATCGATGCATGTACTCTGCACATCGCCCATGTCCAACTCTAAGTCTGTTCAGCTGAGACCACACCTTCCTTGCTTCGGAAAAACCAGCGGGCTTGTTAGTAGGATCAATTTCTAAGGCGTAGGTACTAGGAGGATTTTTCATCCATTCTTCCAGCCACTGGCTCTTGACGTTAAACCGCTGTTGTTTCAACTCGCGAGCTGTTCTGTAGGGCGGGTTGCGAGACTTCAAGCGATGGTGTGGAGGGTTCAGAAAGTCTTCTGCCGCGGGGAGATCTAGGTTGTTGTGGATTTTTGTGGCTTCTTTTAGCAAGGCCTGTTGTCGTCGCAAATGGGGTTGTACCGGAGTAGACCCTAATGTACCAGAAATGCATCGCATTGTTTTTCGAAGTTGAACATCAATTTTGTGTGTATGTGCAGTATTCAGCCACACAGGTGCACAGTACTCCCCAGCGGAATAGACCAAACTAAGTCCAGTCGTGCGAAGAAGATCAGCCCTACCTCCCCAGGTGGTGCCGGCTAGCTTATGCAGAAGGTTGTAGCTTTCTACTCAGTTTGTCTAGATGGGGTCCGTACGTCAGAGATCGGTCCAAAGTAACTCCAAGATATTTTGGGCGTGGATTGTATTGAAGTTCTTCCCCATTGAAGGCTACCTTAGGGACATATGAGGCCAATTGGTTGCTAAGGTGGAATGCTGATACTTCGGTTTTAGATGAGTTTGGAATAAGCCGCCACTTTTTGAAATAGAGTTGGAATTGCTTCAGATCATTGGATAGCTCCCGCTCGGACACCTCAAAGGTTCTGTGCTGGTAAGTAATAGCAATGTCATCCGCATAGACAAATTTTCTTGAAGCTGTTTCAGGGAGATCATGAGTATACAGGTTGAACAGTACCGGTGCTAGTGTCGAACCTTGCGGGAGTCTGTTGTTTAGCTTCCTCATTTGGCTCTTTTTGTCACCAAGGTTTACAATAAACTCCCTATTGCTGAGCATGCTGTTTATCAACAATGTGATCTTTCGGCAAGGTACAGCGCTCATCAGCTTGTAGCACAGTCCTTGTCTCCACACAGTATCGTAGGCTGCTGACAGGTCCACGAAGACTGCCAGCGTCTTAAGTTGTTTTTGATAGCCTGTCTCAATATGGGTGGCAAGGGAAAGGACCTGATCCGCGCAATTGCGTCCTTCTCGAAAACCCGCCTGCTCAATCGGTACAACTTTATCTATGAGGGGGGTGATTCTGGCAGACAGCAATTTTTCCAGTAGCTTGTAGAGTGAGCTGAGGAGGGCTATGGGCCTATAACTTTTTGCATCGTCTGCCGGTTTATCTGGTTTAAGAATGGCTATTATTTTCGAGATTTTGAATCCTTTGGGCATTATATTTCTATTCAGTATGTCAGTGTAGAAAGAAGTTAACCATTTCTTACCACGAAGCCCTAGGTTTTTAATAAACTCGTTGAAAACACCGTCATATCCTGCAGCTTTACCTAGTGGTAGTTGTTTTATAGCATAGGTCATTTCATCAGCTGTGAAAGGTTTTGAGAGGTCTTTCTTTTACAGGTAGGTTCTTCATTAAGGTTTTGGCTCGACGCTTGATATCTTTGGTTTCTTTAGCATCGCCTTTGACTCGTGAGGTTTCAACAATGCGATCTGCTAAGGAGTCGACCAGTTTTTGCGAGGTGCAGTCACGTTTAGAGCCTGTTTTACCCGTTAGCTTATTAAGAACCTTCCACGCTGCTCTGCTTGATGTTTTAAAGTCCATGCTCTCCACCGTGGTTACCCAAGTTCGCCTTCGCTGGTCATCCAGAGACCTTAAAAGTTTCTGTCCCGTATCATGATTGCCCGTTTGTTTATACTGCCCATATAGGAGTTCACTCTCCTGGGTCCAGCATGGGATGTACGACTTTCTGAAGCCTCGGGGAACATACTTCTTACCAGTAGCAATTATCAGCCCCACAAATCTTGAATAGTTTTCTGCTTTAGGGGAGATAAATCTCACAGCGGCATCCATATTCGCTGAGTAACCGACCCAGTCGGCCTTTTGAAAATTCCATCGCGGTAATGGCATTGAAATCACTTTTGGGACACAAATCCCGACTTCCACTATTATTGGCCTATGTTGATTATTAGGGAAATTAGGTAAAACCTTACGAGAAGCAGGCAAGGGCAGACCATGCTGGTCAATTGATACAAATGTTAGATCTGGATTATACTCTCTATTCCATCTATCCTATCTGAAAGACCCCCTGTCTTTGGCATCGAATACCAAGTGATAGTTGTTAGTATCCGCCCAAAGTGAGAGATGAATACCATTTTGGTCATTCAAAGCATAACGCCATGAAGAGTGGTGACTATTAAAGTCACCAGCATACAGACAGGGATGTGGCAGGAGAGGCAAACCTTTCCCCCACGTACATGCAGGCGGTTTATAGATATTTGCAATAGGAAAGTTTTGAACTGAGACCACGGATATAAAGTAGTTAGGCGTTGCCGGTTGGGGTAGGACATCGACTTCAGCTATGTCGCCTTTGACGTATGTCGCAATTCCGTACTTTGGGTGATGTACAGAGTGTACAGGAGTATACCCAGGAACAATGCCCCGCTTTTCCAAATCAAGCTCATCCTTTGTATGTGTTTCTTGGAGTAATAATATGTCCACTCTGTGTTTCGTCAATAATCTGTGCAGAACTTCGCACTTTGCCAAGCTGATGCCCTCTATGTTCAGCTGGCAGATACGTAAATTTGGGCCAATGTGTATAGTTGAAGGGCTCGGAGCAGAGCCATTTCGCATTTCCATCATATGTGCATCCATTTCCAAACAATTTTTCTCACAAGAATATTCAAGCGACTCGATATCATGCCATGAGGCCATTTTTCAAAGACAGGTACGGCAGCCGATAGGCTGTTGCTCGATTAGCGCCACCCAGGGGATACGTGCAGGGCAATAGTGGCAAATCCTGCGGACGTGAGCAACTTCATCCCCCAACTTACTGACTAATGAAAATTTACTGACTAATGACAGACGACATTTTAAAGGACTGGTGTGGGTATGTATGGCGATGTATCGATAATACAAGTCGAAGCTTCATACAGTGAAATAAGATGCAGGGCCATGTTTGGGCAATTTTTTTGTATGACGTGATTTGTCCATGTGTATAGAATGTCATTGGCAAAACTGGTGGCATTTTTAGGTTTCCTACTGTCCTGGGTTCAAATCCCGGTAAGGGCAGATATTTGTGTGATGAGCGCGAATATTTGTTCCTGAGTCTTGGATGTTTTCTATATATTTAATTATTTATTTCTCTATTTAAGTACGTTTATCGTTGTCTAGTACCCATAGTACAAGCCTAGAGCTTAGTTTGGGACTAGGTCAATTTGTGTGAGATTGTCCCCTGATATTATTATATTATTATTATTATTATTACTTAGTATAATATGCTAATTCTACTTTAAAAGTAGAAAATAATATTCGTAATAGGTACTACTACTTACTTCCATTCTTATGTATACGTAGGCATTTTTTATTTAAAGGTATTAATATCTTCATATTAAAATTAAAAATGAATTACTTTACATGACTGTACAATATTTAAAAAGATAAAGGGTCGGTCAACCGATCGGACAGATGGAAACACTCGAGTTACTCTATTGTTTTATTTTCTGACTATGTTCTTGTCACTAGCTTTTAGCTGTTTCTTTCTAACGCGCGTGAGTGAAAGACATACGAGGGTCAAAACTGAAAGTTCTTAGAAAAACAAAAACTGAGTAAAGTACTAGATAGGCACCGAGCTATTACGTTAGGTACCTTAGGCCAAGTGAATGCAAAAGAATGCATTGACCTGCAAATGATTTTTATACTTTGCGGACACGAAATTTTCAATTTTTTATTACTAGTATTAAATTAATGAATGTCACCGTTCTTAATAAAAGAGCCATGGTTCTTAATAACCATAAATACTATTCTCATAAATAAATTGTGACGCTACGCTACAGTCAAAATATAAATTCAAAATTCAAATTCAAAAAATTCAAAATTCTTTATTTCATAAAACACACATTGTCTATGATCTAAGTGATGGAGCCACCCGGTAAGCAAAAATGCCTGTGTTGGGTGGCACCGCTCTTCCTTTAGGTTACATGAGTATGTGTTATGCTTAAACTACTACAATGTTTAGGTAATCAAATAAAGCTTGTTAACCAAAATTATGGTGTACATGGTAATGATTGCAAAGTTAAAATGTGTGCTGTTTAAATAAAATAAGATAAGGTAAGAGGCAACTTGGTGTTCATGAAACCAGGTGTATGTTACATGAAAGAAATCAAAACCAGGATGTAAATCTCATCGCGTGCGTGCGTGCGTGTGTGTGTGTGCGTATTGTGTTTGTGTTTGTATTTATAAGATTATTGTAACAAAAACTGTGTCTCATCATAAGTTAAGGTCTTAAGCCAATTTGTGATTACTCTCTTGCAGTCGTGGTAAAGTTTCGGGTAAATGTCTAGTTCTTTATTTAATTTATTGTAAATATGTGAAGATTTGGAGTAAAACTGTCTGCGCGCAAATGAAGTTCTTGTTTTAACGTATTATAAATTGCTTTAAATAGTACTCTTAAGGAATCACGGGAGTTTAAGTTATACAGGGCGTCCCACGGCTATGCCACATGGAAGGAAAGTACCTTGAATATTGTAGATGGAACATTTTACTGAAAGAAGACATTATTTTAATTTAAAAAACAATTTAAACTGTATTCATACATATTTAAATAATTACATGGTTGCCCTGTTGCTCGATAATAAACTGTTTAAACACCACCAAAAAAGTAGGAGCTGTGAATCAAGATATTTCTTTTCATAGGTAAGTACTCTTTTCCCTAAAATATCCGTTATTATTTATAAAACAATTTATTTTGTTGCATAGTATTAATTTCATATAAACAGTAACGGGCGAGTCCGTGTCTACTGCTACTTTTCCATTGCGGCTTTAATTTGACGCGCCAGACTTGGCATGCATTGAAAACCAGCAAAGAAAATAAACCAATCCAAACTGTCGAGCACTTGTCGAGACGCGTTCAAGGTTGATTTCTCATTTTTCTGTCAAAAGTAAGATATAGTGTTGTACCCGGCGATTTTCAATGCCGATTTCTTAGTCGATTAAAATAAATTTTGAAAACAGAAAAAATGATAATTATTTTTACAAGCGTTTATTTCACTTGCAATGTATGTATATGCGTATGTAAGTATGTATGTATGTATGGGTCAAATCTTGCAAATTAAATTTGACCCACTTCCCGTTAACGGAATGGACTGAAATTTGGACCATATATGTAAACTCAATGACAATGCAATATTATGGTATCTAAGAGATGATCTGATGATGGAAGGTGGCGACAGGATCTCCGCTATTCTTAACGTAGACCCACCGTGTTAGGACTCAATAGTTTTGTCTCGATAAGCAGATAAAGATTTTGCAAAAAAAGTACAGTCGGCAGCAAAAACTTGTCCCAAAAATGTTTTTTTTACTATTATGTAGCCGTGAGATGAAGTAGTAGTCAAAATGAAATATTTTTGCCAAAAGGATAATAATTAAGTATAGTTTGCAATTTTGTTTCAGTTTTCCAAAAGATCCTATTATAAAAAATAGATGGATAGAAGGCGGTTTTTGTTTTTTAAAACATTTAATTTTATACTTTTAAGTGATCATAATACGCTGTTACAAAAGTAGGTACCTAAACCCACTTCTTAGTTGATATGAAATTTCAAGCGCGCCGCAAGCAACGACGCGGAAAAGCCATAGTCATATTTCAACAAGTAAATATTCTTTGTTATAGTCGCTCAACTATCTTAATCGAGATAAAATTCAATACTAAAAACGCTATAAGTATGTTTGCCTACAATATTTGAGGAGTTCCCTCAATTCCTCATTTCTTTTTTGGTTTGATAGAGTATACTCCTCATCAGATTTTAGATTTGGTGACGATGGGACCACCTCGGAAGTATACTCTATCAAACCAAAAAAGAATTTCTAAAATCGGTCCACATTTGACGAACTAATCGGTGAACATACATTAAAAAAAACAGGAACGTATCACCTCCTCCTTTTCTTGAAGTCGGTAAAAATCATTAATGTGAAAAGGATAACACACAGAGGTTATTCAGAATTTTATTTTGAATAATTCCAAACGATTGCTAGTTATGGGTCTGTGTTATTGTCTGTAGTTCTTGACGAAAATCATTTAAGATAGAAGCTTTTTGACCACTACTGATCATAAATCTATATATACGAAACGTAACTCTCTCTCTTTCTATCTTTACTAATTTATATCTCCCTCTCACCTTCCGTTCGCCTCGCACGATCACACTTTCACCAGTTTACTCCCCAAGTCAAGAATGCGTAAAGAAGTTTTACTTCAATAATGCTCTTAACGAGTTGAAATTTAATATTGTTTCAGTCAGTTTCATAGTGAGCTACTCATACTATGTAGAATATCAAAATTTCGACCAACTTGCCGGTATTTTAGCCGCCTGAAACATGTTTTCAGTCTGTTTTAGGCCACCCTCTATCAGATTACGCCGTGACCTCTAACAAACTATTTTTCAGGCGTTTTACGGACAAGAAACCCCTTACAAGTAATGTAATGGTTAAGTGAGTGCGATAATAAAGTCTAGCTCTTAATTATCGCTTTAATCCTGCATTTCTATCAGTTACCTACCTCCATATGTATGATTATGTTCGGAGTAATGTATCTACCTAATGACTTATAGATACATTGAAAAAGGTTTTCCTGTTTTTTTTTTTATTGATGTAAAAAAAATCGTGGTGACACTGGTTTTTATTTTTACCACCTGCAATTTGTTACCAGTGGTAAGAAATTGCAGGTTATATAAAAGCAAAGAGATGATGATGATGATGATGATGATGAACTTGATGCAGACATTTAATTATCTCAGGTGAATTTATTGGGGAAATTTTATTCCAACCTTTTTTCAGCTTGCACTTAAATATTTGGATATCGTTCGATTAAAGGGACGCAGTATAAGCTTTTTATGTGGGGATTCAGGACCACTAGCTTTAGCCACTGTAATATCGTACAAATTAGGCCAAAAAAAAGGCAATCTACCCGACTATAAAAGTCTAACTCAAAGGTACCTATTTACTTACTCCTATCTCATTTTGAAGTACCTAAGGTCATTATGGGTAAGTATAGCTAGACGGCGGCAAGTGTTTCTGCCTTTTATATTACGAAAAATAATCGAGCTTTTGATATAAGCGCCATCTGTGGTTGTGAGTGAAGGAAGTATTGATTTGCACTATTGAATCTGGACATATATCTATCATTTTCGAACCATCGCCATTTTTAAATAAGACATTTTTTAGTACGAATTCCAGTTTACACGTGGTAGGTCAATCTATGTTAATCGTGGAAATCTCGATGAAACTGTATTACTTTTACACAGGTAAGTACTTTTTATACTTACATCTCAATATAAATGTTACTCTAATTATTTTATTTAAATTATTGATAATAAGAGTTTTACGTGTGATAAAAAAACGAACTTTAAAAATATGTGCTCGGTGTTTATACATATGTCACACTTCCCCTATGTCAGAGGCCGCAAACATTTTATTTTTTACAAGCTTTTATTTAGTTTGGATCAAATCTGGGAAGCTAATTTAGAACCACTTCCTGACACAAATTTCCGGGCTCACTTTTTTATTTTGAGACCAGGTCGTATTAAAGTGTTTTTTTATTGTCTCAATTAATTAGGGGTTTCATTTAATAACAAATGTTTTTCATCCTTGACCATGGTAGATACGAGGGCAGGATGATAAATAACTAGCCTATAATTAAATAATACAGTTAGTGTAATTTTTTATTATTATTTTTTCAACGTAATCTCCATTAAGCTCTACGCACTTGGTCCACCTTCGCTCCAACGCTGTGCTACCCTTTATAAAATGGCTTTTCTCAGGGCCTGTCCTCTTCATTTGTTTTAAATGTCTTGTTTTAAATTTCTGTCCCCCCAAAAAAGTGGGTGGGGCAACAAATCACAATGTAATTCGTTAATTCTGGCCATGGCCCTAAATAAGAAAAGAGTGAACTCTTGCATTGTCGTAATGAAAAAATGATTTTTTAGAGCTAATCCTGGTCTTTTTTCTCAATGCATTCCTGCAGCTTGTGTAATAGATTATCATAGTATTCCCCGTTTATAGTTTGACCTTTGAACAAAATTAGGAGGTAGTAGAGGCATTCCATCTTAGTCCTCAGGGTTGGCAACGCATTTGAGGTCTTAAGATTATAGTCTTGAGAATTCAAATGTGTATGGGTCTCAAATTCCACTTACCATCAGGTGGTCTGAGTGCTCGTGTGCCTTCTCCTTAACATAAAAAAAAAAAAAAAAAAAAAGTCTGAATAAAATTCCGTTCGAATCCCAAAAGACCGATTGCCATCACTTTTCCAGCTGATTTCACGGCTTTAGCTTTCTTTGGAGCCAAGCACCTCATGGACATTCTGTCCACTGTTTCGATTGTATTTTGGATTCTGAGGTATAGTGGTGAACCCAAGTTTCATCCGTTGTTACAAATCGTCGTAAGAAATGCAATTTATTTCTATGAAAACCGTCCAAACAATGTTGAGAGTTTTACATTCGAACTCTTTTTTGATCGAGTGTAAGTAATCGCGGCACCCAGCGGGCGGACAGCTTTTTCATATTCAATTCTTCACTAAGTATATGATATACTCGTTCTTTTGAAATACCTGTATTATCAGCTATCTCGGATAACTTCAACCGTCGATCTGCCAAAACCATATCATGCACTTTTGAGACCATCTCCGAAGTCGTGACGGTTTTTGGACGTCCGGGACGGAGTTCATCTTGGACACTTTTACGTCCTCGTTTAAACTCTTCCACCCAGTTCTTAACCGCCGCATAAGAGAGAGCACATTCACCCAAAACATTTTTTAAGTCGTCATGAATATCCGCCACTTTCATACCTTTCATATGAAGAAACTTTATCACAGCTCTTTGTTGAATTTTATCAAAATTGGAAAAAAAACGCCAGAATGTTTTTTCAAATGACAGTAAACAAAAATATGGATGCTTTCAAATTTAGAACACAGACAGCCACAAACCCCATTATGAAAAGAAGGTCGTATATTTTTTAATAAAACCTTTTTAATTTGTGTAGGCTAGTTACTTATCATCCCGCCCTCATATGACACAGTTACCCCAGTTTTATTTACGTAAAATATATTTTAAAACGTTTAATACTTAATTTAGGGTTATGTAAACTGATTGTAATGCTTAGATAACATTGTTTTTATGTTTTTACATTAGAAATAGCTATGTATCGTGGAATAACTTGTAATGTAAGTAGTCATACTTACCTCATGTTGGCGGGGATAATCCTCTTAAATTTTGTGTTGATAGTAAAGTTTGCGAAAAGTATGACACACTTACCCATACTGACCTTACAAGGGGCAAAAATAATGCTTGACATACCTATGACATTGACTTTTTTATTTTTCAGACTCATGTCTTTAATCTCACTATTAAATGATTCTCCAGATGAACTTCTTTATGGAAAGGCTGGATATTTGTATGCATTGCTATTTGTTAACAAGTACTTACCTGAAAAGGAGTCAATTCCAGCAAATCTTATAGAAAGGGTAATCAAATTCTGAAACCTCTTGTTTTTAAGTCGGTTAAAAATTGAGTGCATAAAAGGTTTACATTTCGTAGGTGGTCATATCAATACTGAGATCTGGAAAGCAGTATTCAATGCAAATGAAGTCGGAAAGTCCTGTGTTATGGAATTGGCATGAGAAGATTTATCTGGGTGCTGCTCATGGTATGGCTGGTATTCTTTATATGTTATTACAGGTAAGATTTGATCACCTAGGTATATCTACTTGATGTTGTAATCGTTTTACTGAGACAGGGCAGTCGGAGTGATCGTCAATAAGCCGTCACGCTGACGGTAGTGTTTGCAAACTACTTTTGGCAAGTCGTCTCAAAATAATATACCTACCTGCGCAAAGTAGATGTATTTACTGGCCTCAGCCCGAACATACATACCCACAGACGGAAAGAAAGAAATAGTTTATTCGTGACAAAAAAGTACAAGGAAATCAAACAATAATGGTTATTTAGACGTAATTTGTCACGAAATGGTCACAATTAAGCGTGATGCTGGCAGAGCCAGCGCTGTTCTTCCGTAGTGAAACAGACAGACGCTAACACTCTACTGGTAAGCCGTTTCACCGTTGTAAAAACCAATAAACTGCATACAAGAGAAATGTTACTCGACGGCAGATAGTGCTTCTAAACTCCATTATCCGTTGGATGTTGCTGTTCAATCTGTAAATATGCTGGAGTTTTAATCTCCGTAGATTGTATACTTAGTCAAACTAAATTCCGCCTTTTTTACGAATGAATAACTACGTGTACGAAGCTAGTTTTTAGGGTTCCGTACGAAAAACAGAACCATTATTAATTCTTATTCTCCTTTCTCCTCTCCTCTCTTTCTATTTCTCCTTCTGTCATAGCCAATCTAAGCCCCGAAAGTTCTGGACCGATTAAGTTGAAAGTTGGTCCGTAGGTACATAATAAATTTATAACATGCCACTTCGCGGAGATAAATTAGAAAAATAATAAAAACAGTTTTGTAAATTATGTCATGTGACACTTATGATATTAAATAAAAGGCCTAGTTGAGAGAATCTCATTTTTTTTAAATAAATTTAAGGTCTTGAAGTTATGTAACTTTATCGCTGCCATTGACTTATAGTTGCGTCTGTAGGGTCAATTTTGCGGCGTTTGATGAATAAAAGATTTCCTTTTGCTGGGACCCGAAAGTTGATTTAAATAGGGAAGCCGACCAAAAAATTAATGTTATGTTAGGAGGGGGGGCACGATACAAATCACCCTAATGTTATTTGTATAGCTATATATGTTTGGTATCATTTTCGTGTAAAGCAAACATGCTGAATTCATTTGTTGATATTAAATTTAGACATTTTCATTTGGAAAAAACGCTGATTTAATTTTTTATACTTTTTTATGATGATTAAAGGTACTCACCTTGAATGGGCATGGTCGGCGTATTACGCCTAGGCATATGCCTGGCTCAGGTACGGAGAATTACTTTGGGGTGAGAGTGCGGATGCGCAACATTTATTTATTGTACAAAGGAAGTGCTTGCGTATTAAAGTAATACGCAAGCACGTGCGGTTTGCGTTTTGCGTAAGGAAGTGTTAACATTCAACAAAGAAATAGTTGCCGAACCCATTTTATTCAAAATAAAATGCTAACTCTCCCATCAATATACATACTAGAAACGGCAACATTCTCATACACTTTCAATAAAAGCACACGTCGCAACAATAAACTGGCCCTACCAAAACCAAAACTAAGTATTTACAAGTATAGCCCATACTACCGTTCCGTTTAAAATAAAATAGGACAATTACTCATTTATTCATAAAAAACCTAAAAGATTTTGTCATCAAAAAATGTTACTACTCTATAAAAGAATTCATGACGGACAATTTAAAATAATAGTTATTTTTATTACACTCGCGAGCAAAAGTATCGAATCACTTTGCATTTTTTCATGTGAACCCAATATCTTTGTAAATTGGTTTATTTTTCTAAATTACTTAAATGTAATTACGTTTCTTGAAAGTAATTACGTTTCTTGAAATATTAGCTTTATAAAAAGCTATGAAACATAAAAATTGTCCCAGAATTTTTCAGATTATGGGCAATTTCCCGGTTTGTGAGCCTTTACTCGTTACGACGTGCTCGACTTGCACTACCCTTGACCCCTAACGGGGGTAGAGGGGGGTTCCTTATCAGTCACTTATCAGAAGTCGACCGGTACACATCTCCGCAAATTATCCTGTGCAGAACCAGCCGTCCAGCTTCTGCAAGAAGGGCGTAGTCAACGTTCAGTAGCTGCCGAGGTGAATCTGAGCCAATCTACAGTTTGTAAACTTTACCAGAGGTTCCACCAAACTGGGTCTTTTACTTCAAGACCAAGAAGCGGCCGCAGAAGGTGCACATGAGAGCGCGACGACCGCTTCATTGTCTCAATATCTCTCCGAGATCGTCACCAGACCAGGGACCGGAACCGCTTAGCATTAAAGGGGTTTTCGATAGGGTATTTGATAGACTTGTTTTTACAAACCCCAAGGATGAGCTAAGCCTATCGTTGACATAGTCCAATGAAAGGGCAACCAAGCGATACAATTAATTCGACTAAGCGCTAACCCATTCCCAATACCCTATCATCTGTTACCCTTTTTAAACTTAATCGAACGGTTTCAAGCTTTTTTAATCTCTATGCGCAAGTGTTTCGACTTATTATTGCACTACCTAACAATTGAATGGGTAGCGGCGGCTGGTGAGTAGCGCATGCGAGACGGCGAGGTGAGCCAGCCGAAATGTGCCGAAGGCGGCCGAGGCTTTGTCATAGAGTCGCACTGTTCGCTACGTCAAACAATAGTAAACCTAATTATCGTTCCCACAAAATGTACATTGTTTTGTTTGGGATTTGCTTTGAACTTGTTTTTTTTTTAAGGCTGGCCTGTAGGTTCAACTGACTGGTGGATTTTGGCGTAGTGTTTGTTTACTTTCAGAAATGAGTGATCAGGGTCGATTAAATAAATTGTATACTACCTACGTAGTTAGCTAAGTTCTTAGTTCCATCTGAAATATTTGATATTTTTTAAATAAAATCGTCAGTTAAAAAGTTTCGCCGACTAATTTTCAAAGAAAACAAAATGGAAAGCTTGCTTTGCGCAGGCAAATTACGATGTTATAGGTGGGCGCAATTAATATGGCGCGCGGATTATGCAATAATAGACTCTCTATCAACGGTGTAAGCGCTTCCATGCGCGCATTATTAATTGTGTCGTGCTATAAACACGGTTAATATTAATAAATATTAAATATTTGTAAAATGAGAAGTAGCTTTTTAGGGTTCCGTAGTCAAACTAGTAACCCTTATAGTTTCGCCATGTCCGTCCGTCCGTCCGTCCGTCCGCAGCCTAGCTCAGATACTCTTTATACTAGAAAGCTGTAATTTGGCATGAATATACATAGGGGAAACTTGCTTAATTCGTACCCCCTAAGGGAAAATGAGAAAAAACATAAAATATAACAAAAACAGAAACATGTGACTTATGTTTTAATAAACTTTATTCTATGAGCATTCAACAACAGTACCATATTGCACTTACAATTCGTAAACTTTAGAGTAATCATTTTTTTTTAAGTGGAAAAAGTACGATTTATGATTATGTACGCCTAATTTGTACCACGGTATTCCTTAATCGTACTTGGTTATCTTATAATTAGTTTCAGTCTCAAAATCACAGCAAATCAACTAAAGATACGTCTTAATATTTACTAGATAAATATTTTTTAATTCTGCATAGCAAATCTAATAGTTTTCTGTAATTCTTTACAGTCATCACATATGTAATTACGAGCATTTTTATCAACTCCAGCACAAAGCTCGTGAACCCAGGTCTCACAGTGGGTACACTGAATCATATCTTCTTTTCGATTTTCTTCGCACAACTTACAGTACCAGTTTTCTTCTTTTTTTTTTGTTTTCTTTACATTCTTTTTCTCTTTGGTAACATTTTTCCTTTTCAAGATGTTTAGTTCTTGGAAGTTCTTGCATACAGATTTATTTTTTGAATCAATAGGTTTTTTATTTTTATGTCCACTTGTTTTTTTTTCCAACTTTTATATTCTTCAATCGCTTTTTTCATATTGGCTGGAGCCCAAACAAAAATAAAACGTCAATTCCTAATTCGTACCGGTACGAAATAGGCTCATACGTTGAGTACGAATAAGGCGCAACGACCAAAACCAATTCAAATTTACCGCGCAAAAAATGCTTGCAAGGTTGGCGACAGTACCTACTAAGAATAAACTCGTAAATAAGTTAAGAATTAAACAAAAAAAACCCAAGTTGAATCGTTCACACTAACTTGACACAAAACCCTTATGGAATAATCAAAAAGTTTTGTCAAAATTTGTGAAATTACTTACTTTTTTAATAATTTTAAGCAGAGCAGCGGTGCGGTGTTGTCACTTATGTCAGGTAGCATGGCGGACTAGTGGTTTCATTTTATGCCATGAGTGTCGCTACTGTTGCATTCCGTTCGGAAATAACGCTAGGGTACGATTTAGGCACAGGTACGAATAAGGCAAGTTACCCCTATTAGTCACGCCAACAAAGTGGTAAAATAAAATCTTGAAAAACATTTTTTTTAGTGTACCTCTCCTACACGTAACGTGGGGATGATTTTTTTTTCTCGTCTATCCCATAGTGTGGAGTGTCGTTGGATAGGCCTTTCAAAAATATTGCGGGTTAGTAAAAACAGTTTTCCGATTAAGTGATCCGTTTATGAAATATTCAGCTTTAAAGCGCTAATTTTTGTTAGAGTCAAATGTTAACCATTATTTAGCCTTTGTTCGACACTTGACTCTAACAAAAATTAGCGCATTAAAGCTTAAAATTTCATATACAGATCCCTTAATCGAAAAACTGTTTTCACAAACCCACAATATTTTTGAAAGACCTACCCAACAACACGCCACACTATGGGGTAGACGAGAAAAAAAAATCATCCCCACGTTACGTGTAGGAGAGGTACACTAAAAAAAATGTTTTTCAAGATTTTATTTTACCACTTTGTTGGCGTGACTAATATGTATATTCATGCCAAATTACAGCTGGGGTAGACGGGGTAAAACCCAGTTACCTAATGCTAAGCGCTTTAATATTAAACTACCGAAACCCTAATGAAATTGGTAAGCTCTATGGAAGTGGTTAACTAGTTCAAAGGGGTTCCCCTAACGTTAAGGTAACACAATCATAGGGTAACCACATCGATTAGGTAGCCAAATGATAGGCTTACCCTATCGATAGGGTTAATCAAATGAAGGGGTTTTCCGGTCCCTGCACCAGACTGGAGTTACCATCCAGCAGCGTGAGGTGCGAGGAGTGGTTGCCAGTGAGTGGCCAGTGAGAAGAAGACTCAAGGCAGCGAATTTAACACCCAAGAGGCCTGTGACGGGGCCCAGGTTGCTGGCACGGCACCATACAGCCCGAAGAGCATTTGCAGAAATTCATAAGAATTGGACCCTTGAGCAATGGACCCGAATTCTCTTCTCGGACGAGTGCAGAATATGTCCGAATGGCTGCGACCGAAGGGGAAGAGTCTAAGTCAGGAGATCAGAAGAACGATATGCTCAGTGCTGCTTCTCCGAAAGAGTCGCCTACGGAGGTGGCTCTGTTATGTTTTGGGGCGGCATCTCGTACGACGCGCGGACCGAGCTGGTTTTCGTGCCTAGCGGTGGTCGTGGCGGTGGATTGACTGCTGCCAGGTACATAACGGAAATTCTGGAAGAGCATGTCGTCCCTTATGCTGGTATTTTTGATGGGTTTATGCTAATGCAGGATAATGCCCCTTGTCATACCGCAAGGGCCACCGCTGCCTACCTCCGCGAGGTGGGCATCGAGTCCATGAACTGGCCAGCGATGAGTCCGGACCTTAACCCCATTGAACACATGTGGGACTATCTGAAGAGAAAGGTTCGGGATCGGGATACTGCTCCTGCCACTGTTGACGAGTTGAAGATAGCTTTGCTGTAGGAATGGGATGCTATTCCTCAAGACTATGTTAGAAAATTAATTAGATCGATGAATAATCGCTTAAACTGTGTCAGCAAGGCTAGGGGTGGCAATACCCGATACTAATTTAATAATAATAAATCGTATTGTATGTTAAACGAGCCTTTTATTCCAAGTTAGCCTTGTTTATTTTTAGCGTATTTTCAGGCTACTTCCGTTATTCGCGTTTTTTTTTCAGACTTTGGGCCTTGAATATTAAATTTGCACATTTTCCAATGCGTTACATTATTAGCTTTTATTTGGTACCATAATTTTCAGCTTCGGGTGGGTAATTACAAAGATATTGGATGCACATGAAAAAATGCAAAGTGATTCGATACTTTTACTCGCGAGTGTAGATATAGTTTTAAGTGATATTTTCTTTTTATCTCGTCGTTGCAAAATTCAACTAAAAAACTATTTTTAAATATACCTAATTAAAAATAGTCTGTCCAGGATTTGTTTAGCGAAACCATTTTGAATATGTTCTAATATACTAAATTCATGATAAAATATGTTTCATTCTACTATTAGGTCGGTGAAGGTCGATTTAGGTTCGGATCTTCTATAACATACCGTGTAAATAAAGAAGTTGTATAAGGGACACCTACAAAGACAATCTCCTCCACAAACCCTGCAATATATTCTACCGCGTTGTAAGCAGAGCTAAGTATGCATCAACAACAACAAAAAACGTAATAATATCCTGTAATGAAAAGGTTGTTTACAATTAAGTTCATTGACCCAATTACATGTTTAGGGTTGAAACAAGTAGTTTTTTGTGAGAATGTTTAACAGGTTATAATTTGAAAACGGGTACATATATTCACATATTTTGTATGGGGAAAATATAGTGTTAATTCCCGTTTTCTCCCGTTTTCGGTAAGGTCCCCGTCCTCTTCCACCCTGTATTGCCTTGCGTACCTACAACGAAAAGAACATCATGTCTTACTTGTTGTGGAACCATGTTCACAAATAAACCATACGCTTGTTTTGTACTATTATCTTTCCGAATGCCGCAGTGACGAGTTTTGGTCTGATGGTAGTTGCCTAAGAGATGCTGAGGTTAAACATGCTTGTAATGAATATATTTAGAAACGTCGCAATTAGCTTTTCACTTACAGAGGTTTTTCAGTAATGCTTTTGTAGCAGCAACATTTAGTTCATTGCCTGACAAATCGTTCAATTTGTTACCTATTTTTTTGTGTAAAACTGTGCAAATAAAATTTTAAAATGAATTCAGTATGTTTGTTTTACATAAAAATAACACCATACATGACCTAGAAGTTTTTAATTTAGCCAAGTATCACTCGATTTTCTACGAGTATATGCATCTTAAGGGTTACTCTTAGACCAACTGTATGGATAAATTACAAAATTGAAGATTATTTTAGCCGAAGTATTGCTAACCTTAGACGGTATTGTAACAGGGATTTTCCAAAAAAGTGTCAAGTGATTTTGTTTTTATAAAGCTAATTACTTAAACCAAAATACCGGGTTAGGTTCGTAAGGACTAGATTGCATAACGACTCTATAAGCAAAACGTCTTAGTTGCATAAGGTCTTGGTAGCTAAATGTCTAATTGTACAAACGTCTTAATAGTAGAATGCCCGGGTTAAGGATTGGACTTAGTTCTTTAATTTGTATAACGCCCTAATATCATTAATATCAAAATGTTGCAATAGCAAAACTAGGTAGGCATATCGTCAAACATTAAAAGTCTAAATGGCATAACGACTAGATGGTTGAATGACAAGAAAAACTCAAACGTAGTTTCTGAAGGAAAGGGACATTACAATAATTGAGTACTTGCAGAAGATTGATAATTTAAAATCATTAAGGGATTAAACTGCCCTGCGTGTTTTTTTTAAGTTACTGAACAGAAAAATCTGTAATAATTAACAATTATTAATGTCATTTTAAATGTTACAGGGAAAATATAACGGTTTTCCACGTTTTTTTGCGATCACTCTTTCGTAATACGAATTAAATAATATATGGCATTTTACATTAAGAAAAAAAATATTTGAGTTTAAGAAGAGATGTTTTAAGTTGTATTTGAATAAAAGATTTTCTTTTACAAAAGCTTGTATTATTTAAACACTAGTTTCTGCCGGCGACTTCGTCCGAGACCTAGACAATAACTAGTCGTCCCTACAGAGATTAAATTCATCTATCATTACCTAGCCGGTATGCAAGACCATGTGCTATCCAGACACTTTTCCTTATGCGTCGTTTTCCAATCAAGACTTATTAATAACTTGGACGTAAACTCTATTAGTCATTTTGCAACTTCGGGCGTTATGCTATAGTTGTCGACCGAACAACTAAGACATTCTACTCACTAGGGCATTCTGCAAAAAAGACATTGTGCTTACCAAGACCTTATGCAACTAAGACGTTTTGCTTATAGAGTTGTTATGCAATCTAGTACGAACCTAACCCAAAATACGATGTGCATACTTTTTAAATTGTTGAAAGAATGGGCTTTCTAAATATGGGATTTAATTCTTTCAAATAATTAACATAAAAAAGTTATAAGGATTTTTTTTTAAAGTGAAGAGATTGTGCGTTTTTTTTTTTTGTATAAAAATGTCTAAATTACATGAGGGTGATTTGTCTGGTCGAGGGACCTTACTTGAAAAAATTGCATCCGTTTTTTGGACGGCTTCCCTTCTTAAATCAACTTTTGGGTCGTCAGGATGAGCCCTGCAAAAGGAAATCTATTATTCATCAATTGCCGTAAACCGCTTTTTTTGTCGTGTACAGACGCAACTATTAATATACAGTCAGTACCACAGCTCAGTACACATAGTGTTGCCTTAAGGTGTTTTGCCTTAAATAAAAAAAAATATTATATATAGGTATATATTATATATAGTGATCTACCCACACGCCATGACTTCATATAAATCGAGGCTTTGGTCAGGTTTTACAAGTAAACTCAATATTTAGTACCTTATATTTTCTATCTCTTATAATCTGTATGTCACCCTCACGCTTTCTCAGAAAGTATCAAAGTTACAAAACTGAAATTCTGTACACAGATGTTTATACCACGCACTAAGATCATAAATGAGATAAGTAGAAACATATTTTATTTCGTGTATTTCTCGTACATGTAAAGCAAGGGTGAAAAAGTTGGCCCTTGACCTTAGTCAAATTCAAGCCAGACTAAAAATCCAATCCTTGTGCATTCTGGCAGCACATGGTAAAATTGGACAATCTGGGGGGTTATTATGACATGACTGTTTACGCTCAGAGAAAAAAGGACAGAGATATATAACTGTTATAGCTCTGTCCTTTTCTCTGAGCGTAAACAGAACTGCATAGTTATGTCATAATAACCCCCCAGAAGTCGAAGATGGGTTCGTGTCTCGTTTCCCGCGTGACTTTTGATGGGAGACCTTAGACAAGACAATGGCCAGGCTCAGAATTCCAATTCTGCTAGCGTGTAAATGCAGCATGCATTAGACAAAAAATAGTAGTTTAAAAAAGTTTAGTGGCCAGTATTGACTAAAATCAAGTGATCAGAATCGAGCTTAAGGTTGCTGATAGCTGCTTGGCAGTGTTTCATAAAATACCTCTTAAGAGGCCGTACACGAAATTTTACCGATTTCGCTGATTTTCGTGATTTTACAGACGTGATTTTACTGTTGAAATACTTTACTTCTACAAATTTGAATGCACAACACGAAAGATAGTTTCGATTTTCAACGAATGTATGAAATAGTTTTTTGTTATTATTATTTAATTTTGATTTATCGACCTGAAACCGGGGACTGTTTTGTGAATTTTGCTGTAAGAGGTTTAGAATATCGCATATTCACGAATCGTTTTGACGTCTAAAAGGTATGAAAAATTACAATTGATTGCTGTAAAAGTCATCTAAATAATGTATTCATGAATTACTTTTTACCACCTTTATATAATTGTTTTGTGTAAAAAAATAATTAACTTTGTAAAACTTTATAGAAAATGGACAAAAATAGTTTTAAATTTCGGCTTCTTAAAACACTCGTGCATAAAATTAACTATTAAGTAATAAACTTCAGTTCAAATTTAATCCATTACGACGACACGTTAGCCTAGTTGGGAGTGACCCTGCCTTCGAAGCTAGGGGTCCTGGGTTCAAATCCCGGTAAGGGCAGATATTTGTGTGATGAGCACGAGTATTTGTTCCTGAGTCTTGGATGTTTTCTATGTATTTAAGTATTTGTTTCTCTATCTAAGTATGTTTATCGTTGTCTAGTACCCATAGTAAGTACAAGCCTAGAGCTTAGTTTGGGACTAGGTCAATTAGTGTGACATTGTCCTGTGATTATTATTATTGTCAATATTTATTTAAAATCTGTAAGATAAGTTTTTTACAATAAATGTTAAGATATAAAAGTAAAATAACAATACTCATATAAAAAACAAATACTATAAAAAACCTAACCTACGGGTGCCGCCGGCAGCGGGGCAGGGCTCAAGCTACCGGTGGTTAGGGCTGCAGAGAGAGGAACCTCCTCACAATACGTGCCGTGTCGAGGAGTACTGCTTTCTGTATCTGGCCCTTGATCCAGCCACCTAGCGAGAGTCTCTTAAGGTGTTGATCGAGACTCTTCGCTATAAGACCGTTCGCTGAAACAACTATCGGGACAATGATCGTCGAGTCAACATCCCACATAGCGGTCACCTCATGAGCCAAGTCAAGGTACTTGCTGAGTTTGTCCTTCTCAGCCTTCACGAGGTTCTCGTCATGCGGGATGGTGACATCAACGAGCACTGCCCGGCGTTGAGATCGATCTGTTAACACGATATCAGGCTTATTGGCAACAATAGTCCTGTCCGTGATGACAGATCGATCCCAATAGAGCGTAGCACGACCATTTTCGAGAACTGGTGCCGGTGTGTACTTATAGTACGGCACTTCGGACTCAACAAGACCATATTGAAGAGCAAGTTGCTGATGGATGATCCTGGCCACGAGGTTATGTCTGTGCAAATACTCACCGTTGGCCAAATGGGAACAACCAGAGATAATGTGTCTGAGAGACTCGCCGGGGCGACGACACGCTCGACAAATGTCGATCGTGCCATCCCTCAGAATATACCTCCTATAGTTGTTCGTCATTATGACCTCGTCAGCAATTGCACAGACAAAACCTTCGGTTTCCCCAAAGAGGTCGCCAAACCGTAGCCAGTTCACGGATGCTAAAAGGTCTACGTCAGGCCCTGTCAGGGCCCGGTAGAAGCGTCCGTGCAGCTCCTTGCTCTTCCATACGTTCTTGCGGTCCTCTGTGCTTAAAACCGCTGGTCTGCGCCAGTTCTCGTTTGCCAAGGAGAGAGGCGTAAGGCTCCTGTCTACTGCAACCACATCACGATGCATTCCACACTCATTGGCAAGGAAATATTCCCTGAGATTGCACATCTCGCGGTTGTGGAGATTCTTAGCATTTAAAATGCCACGACCTCCACACTTCCGCGGGATGTACAATCTCATAACAGACGAGCGTGGGTGCAACATGCGATGTGATTTAAACAGTAGACGGACCTTTCTATCCAGGGCGTCCAGCTCAGTCTGAGTCCACCTTAGTATGCCAAAGGAGTATGTGAGCAGCGGCATCACCCAGCCGTTGAAAGCGCGCACCTTATTACCACCCGACAAAAGACTGTTAAGAACTTTTGTCAAGCGGCAAAAGAAACGCTCCTTCATCGATTGCTTGATATCGCTGACCATAATACCCAAAGACTGTGACATACCAAGATATTTATAGGTTTCAACTTCGGAGAGAGATCTAAGAGTCATTGTCTCAGAAAGCTGCAAATTCGATGAATTTACAACTTTCCCTCGTTGAACATGCATGACCGCACACTTATCTACACCGAATTCCATCTTGATGGCACTACTGAACTCTTGTGTGATTTTCAATAGTGCCATAATATCTTGGCGCTTCGATGCAAATAGCTTGAGGTCGTCCATGTACAATAAGTGAGAAATGACTTCAGCCTCTTTACGAAGTCGATAGCCTAGCCCGGAATCCTTCAGCAAAGAGCTTAGAGGATTCAAGGCTAGGCAAAACCACAAAGGACTCAGACTGTCGCCCTGGAAGATACCTCTTTCAATCCTTATCAAGTTAGGCGAAACAGAGGGGACATCTGGACCACCTGGTTGACGAAGGACTGTGACCCACTGCCTCATACACACACCCAAAAAGGATCTCAAAGTTGTATCAATTTTATACAACTCTAAGATCCTTTCAAGCCATGAGTGAGGTACCAAGTCATAAGCCTTCTTATAGTCAATCCAAGCAGTCGAAAGGGCCGCCCTGTTCCGCCTTACCTGTTGGCTAATGGTCATGTCAATGAGGAGGAGCTCCTTAGTACCGCGGGACCCAACCTTACATCCATTTTGAGAAGAGGCCAAAACGTTGTTTGCTACAAAATGTTTATTTATTTTTTTACTCAAAATGGATGTAAGGAGCTTGTAGATGGTAGGCAAGCATGTAATGGGTCGATAGTTCTTTGGCTCCGCGGTACTACCGGACTTATGGAGCAGGAAGGTGACACCGGTTGTTAATAAAGGTGGCAAGGAACCGATCACAAGGGCGTTCTGGAATTGCGCTGCTAAACACTCATGTGAGGCTTTGAACCATTTAATCCAGAAGTTATGCAATCCGTCCGGTCCAGGACTTTTCCAGTTCTGAGCCATTTGAATTGCATAACTGATGTCTTCGGGGCAGATGGTAATGGGCCCCATGGGTTCAATAGTCTCACATTCACGCTCAATAACACGCATCCAGTCTCCTTCTGTATGCGCGATAGGCACCGACCAGATGCTGCGCCAGAAATTAATCATAGCTTCAGGATCCGGTAGATGCCCGTCGTTCACACCTTGATCGGTTCCTTCCCACTTTCGGTACACCTTTCTCTGATCGCTTTGGAAGAGGCGATTTTGCTGGTATCTATCCACACGCTCTCTATAACGACGAATACGGCTTGCCCACGCGTAAACCTTCTGCTTCAGAAAGTCGATACGTTCCGTGACACAGGCCATAAAATGCTCGGGCCTTATTCCGGTCCCAGCAAAGGCCTGGGTCACAAAACGCATGACTCGGGGACGATTATTGCCCCCCCTAAAGCAGATTAGCTTTGCTATGAGAGTCCTAAATTTATCGATACGCCGCTCGATTCGCACTTGCCAAGCGGGGACATACCCGCGAGGATGCGGAGCTCGGTCATCGTCCGGAAACTTGACTCGAGCTACGCGACACGCAGCTATGGCCCCGCAGTACAGAATTGAGTGGGTATCGATAATATCCTCGCTGGTTTGTATATATGACGCCAGCAAGGCATTTAGGGCTCCCATTAGCGCTATGTTACGTTTACTTGTAGGCAAGCGTGGTAGACGGGGCCTAGAACTGGGTGTGGACCGATACTGCGTGATCGCGTCTTCCAAAGCCCTCCTCAGTTGCTCATTTACCTGGCTAGTCACACTTATATTCACACAATCCTCATCGTCGACAGCGGGATCATCCCGCATTGACACCTGTGCATGCTGGACGACTGGCACTGAAGCTGACAGCGTAGTAGGAGGATCCCGAGTCAAAGTTGAGGATGTGTGAATAGGGAGCGCTTCCAGGCGTAGCCGATCGAGTACAGATTGATCCAGCCGCCGAAGCCGCTGAATCGCCCGTACTTGATCCGAAAGTCGTTGGGCGGATACGGTGATGGCCGGTTCAAGAGACTGAAACAGAAGCAGCATTCGATCACGATATGCAGTGAGGTTAGTTCCTCCCTCTGTAGCCCCATAATATGCTCGCATGCAATTTTCGTTGTTTAATTCTGTCCATCGCATGCGGCGCACTAAACCACCGGTAGCGGAAGCCGTGCGCGGAGCAGGATGCCCCGCAGGCCCCAAGCGTGCCGGCAGCGGTGGTCGCCCGCGTCGCGCAGGTGGTCGTGGCGGCGGAGGCGGCGGCCCGCGCTCGTCGCTCGACTCGCTGGTGTCGGCGGCGGTGGCGAACTCGTCATCTGACGAAGATGGCGAGGAGCTGGACGAGGCGGGCGAGGATGGAAGGCGTGCGTCTGGTGTACAATCCGCTTGTATACGCTGCTTTCGAGATCTTGTTATCATTATTTATTATGATTTTAATTTATCTTGACGTGTGATACTGATAGATGTCATATTTACATTGAGATGAGATGTTTTATAAATATTGTTGTTACTGTTCATTTCTGTACATTTCTAGACTATTTAGAATAACATTGTTAATATAAATCACACACTAAATTATGAAAAAAAGAACTAAAATCAAATAATTTTTACAAACGGTGTAAAAAGCGTATGACTGCGTCAGCGTTTTTTTTTTTTTTTTTTTTTTTTTTTTTTATTATTATTATTATTATTATTATTATTACCAAAAAAAACATCAAAAATTCAAAACAAAATAGCAATATTATAATGTTTTAAAATAACCTAAATCCAAATTTAAATTCTCGACAAAAATAAAAAAGTAGCTCATTCATTCGTAACTTATTTATTCGATCATAGCTGAAATGATATATATGATGTGCATTAAAACTTATAGAAAAGCAGTATTTAAACTGTAAAATCACGAAATTAAGCAAAACCGGTAAAATTTCGTATACGGCCTCTTAAGTACGGAAGCATACATATCGTCGCTCACCAATTTGTCGGCTAGCTTTTGCGATGCGACTACACAGCTTTCCAAAGAGGCATGTTAACTTTAAGCTCCAATATGATAACTTTATGCTAAGTAAATATCTTTTCCACCAAACAGATTTTATTGGGGTTGTTTAAAAGAAAGAGTGTACGAAAAACCTATTTCCTCTTTGGAAGAGCTGCGTAGTCGCGTCGCAGAAGCTAGCCAACAAATTGGTGAGCGTATGCCTCCGTACTGAAGAGGTCGTTTATGAAACGCTGCCGAGCCTGCATTAGGGCTGGCGGCAAGCACTTTAAACACCTGCTTTAAATTTAAGAAAATGAAAGTTATTACCTTTTTATCATTACCTTATTTTCTATGGTCGTTGTCTTCTAAATGATTTAAAACCAGTTAACTGATTTTAGACGGAAGTAAATTTCGTTTTTTAAATTCGAAAGCTTGATAGAGTTCTCTTTTCGTCTTTGTTGGACAAACTACATAGATAATAACTTCGCTGCTATAATCATAAACTCAATGATTATATCATTTTATAATCTCCATAAAACAGGCAATTTTTTACGAAAGCAGCACTACAGGTTTTCATGTTATTTTTGTCAAATTTGCCGGAAGAAAAACTCATATTCCTAAACTTTAATTTCGAATTGAAAAATTAAAAAAACTGTTATTTATTTACTAATTTCGTTAAAAGCGTCTTAAAGCAAATTTAATCAGCTTTCTTCGACATCAAACGAAACTGAAAAGTTATAATAACCGTGGTCATGGCATCAAAAATGGTGAACCAGTATACCGCATTTCCAAATATTTTTAAAGTTGAGATATCTCGGTTTCAGTGCGACTTTAACATACACGATTTATCATATTTTGGACACTCCTGAGCTGAGCTATCCAGTAAGGTTGGCCACTATCTCCCGACCACCCTATATACTTAACTTGGCTCTCAATTCTGGAACCTATCCGGGCCTCTGGAAGGTCTCAAGACACTGCTTTCGGACAATAAGCTTCGTAGTTCGTAACGTTAGAGACAAGACCCTGACGCCATACAATTGGTTTATAATATAGTGAGAAGCAAGATAGAAGAATTATCACTTGTATGACATCCACACGAAATAACTTACTCCTTAGGTACTGTTAGAAAAGGTACAAAACGCCTTCCTAAGGGTTTTATATAAAAAAGTACTAGGTATGTAATACCATGTAAACATAAATAAATAAAATATTGTTACAGGCTCGTGCATATATCTCGGCTATCGAGCTACGCAGCTTTATCAAGCCCGCCATAGACTGGCTTTTAAGTCAAAGATATCCAAGTGGAAATTTCCCATCGTCCTGTGGCAGTGGTTCTGGTGATCGGCTTGTGCAGTGGTGTCACGGGGCTCCTGGATTTGTACCTTTATTTATCTTAGCCCATAAGGTAATCAAAATCCAACCTATTTTCTATGATACTTTGGTGTTTAAATTAATTTTACTACTTTAGTTTATTTCAGGTGTTTGAGGATGATAAATATTTAAACATAGCATTAAAATGTGGCGACTTGATTTGGGAACGAGGACTTTGCACAAAGGGATACAGCATCTGTCATGGCGTTAGTGGAAATGCCTATGCCTTCATCCAACTGTATCAGGCAACTAAGGTGATTATTAGTGTTATTAAGCTTGTAGTTAACTTGCACTCTTCGTATGCAAATAAGTATAGGTGAAAAACTTAAGTAAAGGACCAGTTGTATATACTCGTAGTTATAAATATAGGAAGAATGTCGGTCGGTCTATGCAGATGTGATACAACTACATGGAAGAGGTGATTTACTTAGGTTTTTTACCTATTCATATTATGTGCATAGGTCATACTGAAAGTTTTGCTCCTCACTTCTGGCCATATTTGAATTTCGAATTAAGTTTTTTTTTTTAATAAAAGATTTAATTTATGTAAAAGTCTTGTCTTGTCAAAGTGAACTTTGTACAGCTTAAATGGAGTTGACGCGAAAAGATTATACTGGGTGATTTTTGAACCATGATCAGGAATGGCCAGAAGTGAATAAGATGGTCATACCGAACAACTTTTCCGATGGGACCAACCACGAAATCGCTAAAAAAAAACACCTGTTCCATTACACATTAACGGTGAATTAATTGAGAGTTAATGTATAGAACAGCTGGTTTTTTTTGGTTGGTGTATCATTTTGGAAGCCCTATCTAAAAATAAACCACACACTGATGTAACTCAAAAAAAATTTTTTCGTCCCCTACTTACAAGTATGGAGTGCCACCCCTAAATATATTTTTTTTTCAATTTTACTACATTGTATAGCGGTTCATAGAATACATCTATCCTCCAAATTTCATTTATATAGTGCCAATAGGCTCTGAGTAAAATGGCTGTGACATACAGACGGACAGACGGACGGACGGACGGATAGACGGACATGACGAAATTATAAGGGTTCCGTTTTTGCCATTCGGCTCCGGAACCCTAAAAATAGCCACCATTTTGAACTTCGTAGTTCTATAACGGATTGCGTTTAAAATCGATGTCTGGGGTTCCACATGATTTCTAAATACGAATCTCTAGTCAGAATTAAGAAAAATGGGCCGTGGGCCAAGGTTGATTTGTGTAAGATTGTCCCGTAAAATTTATTTATTTATTTTATATGCCAACGGTAGCCGGAATCGAACCCATGACCAACTTTCGTTTCAGTTTATTAGTTACATAGTAGTGTAACTATAAATCTTAGCTTACCTATGTATAAAAATTGGTAAAAGTGTTGACTATTTCCATAAGGCTGTGGAATGCATAGTATTGAAAGTCCTAATGCAAATTTTGAGAACCGCCGATTTGTGTCGAAAAATGACAGATTTGTATCATCGGCATTGTATAAGGGTAACTTTTATGAAATCTAAAATACTTACAGATTTTAAAACCAAAGCGGAATTCGATTTATATTTCAACTGTACATTTATATATATATATTTTTTTAATTGGAAATTTTGTCGTTAAAAAGGCTTGAAAATAAAAACACAACATACGAGGGTGGTATGATAAGTAATGAACCTTGAAGCTATGCGGTTTGGCTGAATATTAAAAATGTCTTTGCCTACATACGCCATCTTGGACGCGGGAAAATTGACAGTTTCAAATGATTCCGTCAATTACTTCATGACTTAAATACTGTAATTCTATGGAACTTGCTAACTATGTAAACAAACAATATATTGAAATTGACATCTAATGTCAATTTTAGTATGGCGGCTTGTTTACATAGTTAGCAAGTTCCATAGAATGACACTTTAGTTTTTTAAACAGAACGAGTGGCATTGTTTGTGTAAAATGGAAAAAGAACAATATCGATCAGTGATTCGCTTTCTGTTTTTGAAGGGGAAAACGCGTGATGAAATTAAAACTGAGTTAGATACCGTAGGTAAGTATATGGCGATGCTTCACCTTCTATTGCCACAGTAAAGCGGTAGTATAACGAGTTCAGAAATGGAAGAATACCTGTTTGTTGAGGCCCGCCCAGGACGTCCAAATGAGGTTACCACGGAGGAAAACATCAACAAAGTCCGTGATATGTTGATGAACGATCGTGGACTGAAGTTGAGGGAGGTAGCTGAGGTATGTGGCTTGTCACTGGAGCGTGTACAAAATATCGTTCATAAACATTTAGGAATGAGGAAGTTATCGGCCCGATGGGTACCGCGTTTGCTAACAGAAGAAAATAAGCAGAATCGTGTAGCCACTACCAAAGAGTGTTTGGCACTATTCAAACATAATCCGAAAGACTTTTTTATGCGTTACATTACCGTGGACGAAACGTGGATCTACCACCCGAAACAAAACAACAGTCCAAGCAGTGGACCTGCCCCGGCGAAAATGCTCCAAAAAAAAATCAAAAACGGTTCCGTCGGCCGGGAAGGTTATGGTGACCGTTTTTTGGGATTCCCAGGGAGTTATCCACATTGACTACTTAGCGAAGGGAAGAACGATCACGGGGCAATATTACTCTGATTTATTGTCTCGATTTGATGAAGAATTAAAGAAAAAACGGCCCCGTTTAGCCCGCAAAAAAATGTTATTTCACCAGGATAATGCTCCGGTCCATTCATCTCACATCGTCAAGGCCAAACTGGATCAATTGGGCTACAAAATACTGCCGCACGCTCCTTATTCGCCAGATTTAGCCCCGTGCGATTTCTTCTTGTTCCCATACATGAAATCGTGGCTCGGAGGCAAACGCTTCATGTCAAATGAAGAGGTCATAGAGGCCACAGAGGAGTATTTTGCAGAGTTTCCGAAGACATATTTTTTGGAGGGCTTATAGAAGTTGGAGACGCGTTGGGATAAGTGCATACTTTTGAAAGGGGACTACGTAGAAAAATAAAAACAAAAAATTTTTTTTTTTTGGGTAGGCTCACTACTTATCATACCACCCTCGTATGTGTTACCGGCATAGGATTCTGAATTTTTTGATCACAGACGTGTCACCGGCGGCGCCGTACCTACGTGTTAAGAAAAATGGTCGCCATTTTGAACTTCGTAGTTCTAAAACGGATTGAGTTTAAAATCGATGTCTGGGGTACCACATGATTTCTAAATAAGTACGAATCTCTAGTCAGAACTAAGAAAAATGGCCGCCATTTTGAACTTTGTAGTTCTTGCACGAATTGCCTTCAAAATCGATAGCTGGGATTCTTCATGATTTCTGAATACGAAACTGTAGTCAGAATTAAGAAATATAGCCGCATTTTGAACTTCGTAGTTCTTAAACGGATTGCGTTCAAAATCAATATTATCTGGGATTCCTCATGATTTCTGAATATGAATCTGCTGTCAGAATTAAGAAAAATGGCCGCCATTTTGAAAGTTGATATCTGGGATACCTCATGATTTCTTAATACGAATACGTACAAATAATTAAAATAAATTAAAACCTTAACTCAATATTTGACCGGTTTTAATTTGTATACAATACAGATGCCCATACATTTGTATCGGGCTTGTTGCTTCATGGAGTGGTGCGCGGTGGAACGGATCGGCTCGGAGTTACAAGTCCCAGATCGGCCGGCTTCCCTCTTCGAGGGTTTGGTCGGACGACTTTATTTGGCTGAAGACTTGCAACGTGTTATGGATGCGAAATTCCCGGCGTTTGATTTGTAAGAAAAGAGGAAATTGCTTCTACTATAGTAAAAAACCTACTTTTTAAAATCATATTTCGAATTTGGGATGCTGTCGTACCAATCAATTGATGCATCGATCGATTGGCGCAAAAGCACCCTTACACCTAGTTTCAACAACACTAGGTAATTTTTGTGGAATAGGAAATTTAAAAATTAACAAATTCAACATATTAACACGATCACGTTTTATCATTGCTTCATTGCAAAAACATGCCGTGAACTTTATTTTTATTTGTTGGTTTTTATGAGGTGAAGATAAGAAAATCAAACAAGAATGTATAATTGTAAAAATATCTGTATTACTTATATTAATATCCTATCCAATTAATATATTGTAACCGAATTATTTACCTAATTTAATATCACCCAGCTCTGCGGTATATAAATGTATAAATAACAAAGCTGTTCATCTAATGCTGCATATATAATTTATCGCTATGCTTTCTATGCGACATCACGCTGCCGGCTGAAATAAATCTGGAATTTAAATTGAGTGTTTTTGCTTAAAATGGGTTGTAGTATTTATTGTCATGCACGACTCTTGGACCCACTGCTTTGCCCCACTGCTCTTCTTGACGGAGCCCGATTTGGGCGATTTAGCCTTCGGCCATCTAAAGATACCTAACGAACCTAACCTACCTACCTACTTTTGCGGAATAAAAATGATTTCGAAAGCGAATAGAGCAGTGGGGCAAAGTAGGGGGTCCACGAGTCCATCTCTCTTGTCACTATTATTACCGAACTTGAACACTTTTCCTTTTTATTCTGCTTTACCCGACTACAGCGAAGTTAGCTTTATGATCTAAGCCGCGTTTGTATGTGGGAGGTTATACTGATTATGGATGTAATGTGGGATGGTTCTAACATAAATATTATTCATGCTGACTAAGTGTAAAAACCTTAGTTTATAATTTACATCTAAGATTTTAGATACATATGTTATAATCACGTTCTTGAAAACGGCTCTAACAATGTCGATGAAATTTGCAATATAGGAGTTTACGGGGGCGAAAAATCAATCTGTCAAGTTGTCATCTTCGGGAAAACTAGATTTCAAGAAGAATGTGACATGGAGATAATTTGCGCGCGCCTTGATTTCAGCGTCAAATTCAAATAAACGGTGTTTACTTTAAATTCACAACATCTATTTAACTAATGGTTTACCACTATCAAGAAGTTATAAAATACTCGACTATTTATTAAAAAAAATATCGGTAGGGTTTCGAAGATTCAACCAAAATATGCGGAAAAGTTGTCATGTTTGAAAAATAAAACTATCGAGGATATTGTTTCTAAACATGTTTTAACGTTCAACAGTCTCAAGGAAATATGATCAAGTTTAATATAATATCCCAATAACAGACACCAAAGCGTCATGGTTATTCAGATCAAGATCGCGGAACTTAATCATATGTGGACTCTTAAATTTTTGAACGAATATTTTTTTACAAAAATATATCAAATCAAACTAGATTTCCTTAACATATTGTTTGTATTTAGTAAGCACACAAATAAACACTGTATGAATTATTTTTTGTATGATTATGATAACAGTGGTTTGGATAGTTTGTTATAATTTAATTAAAATATTTAGAAACGTTAACTTTGGTCAGTTTTGTGATGAAATTAGCCATATAAATTTCTTGAGATATAAGTTGAAAACCTAATAATGGCACGTTTTGCCCTCCCCCTCACCTCCTAGAAGTGGGAACTTTTAATATGTTCACTCCCTAAGCACCCTGAAGAAATTTCTGAGGTTCCTGCTCACGCACTCTATAACCCCTTTTTAGCCATTTGTTGACTGGACTACTCACCCTTAAGAGGATTGTGAAGCAATGCTTAAATCGCGTAGCTTTCTAAAATAATCCGTACTAATTTAGCTCCGGGCGATAACTTTTCTCACCCCCTAAATCTAATCATATCCACTATTTTTGAATAAGTTGTATGTTATGAAAAACTAGGTCTGTACGTCTCCGCTTTTTTTCTTTCCTATAAATATTTTCTTAAAAATGTACAGTTATAGTTTTTATAATATCTACAACATCTTATACAAAAATCGTAAAAATCTGACATTTTAAAGCGGTTCCGCACTACCTCCGATTCTAATCCGATCTTACACCGTGAAAATATGGGTCTAGAAAACTCGGACTGATTTCTGATATTGCTTACGCACTAGTCCGATGCAAACCCGTGAAATCATACAAATAATACTATGGTTACTTCGGTCCGTCAAAAATCTTTTCTGGAATGGAGATTCTAGAAAGACATAAAGAAATCGGATGACGGAGATCGAATCTTAGTGCGTAAATTACCAAAGAAATAGTTCTATGGTTATATACTACGGACCATATTTTTACGGGTTCGGATCGAATAAGGCCTCGGACGTAGTGCGGAACCGCATATTATTAGAAGTTCATGCGTTTTATCTTACTAATATCATAAATGCGAAACGGCGATGGAATTTGGTACAGAGATAGATTAGTCTTGAATAACACACAACTACTTTATATCCCGATAAATTAGACGGTGCCCAAGTGAATAGCGATAAATGTCTTCGACTCGACGGAGCGACCCTCAAAAGCTAGTTAACCTATATTTTACTACACTGTACAATAATATTGTCAATAAGTCAAAGAAACAGTAGTGGTTTTCATTGATCTATGCAAAATGTAAACATTGCAATTTGAAATAAACTATTTTATTTTCTTTGCTCTTTTATTTTATTACGAGCCGTAGCCTAGGAAGTAAAAATAGTACACACGGACGCAACCGTGGACAAAAATTAGTCTTAAATTTCAGAAAGTCTATACTTTTAACAAAAAACTATATTTTTTTTATGGTAAGAAAGCAAACGAGCAGACAGGCCCTAATGGTAAGTGGGATCCGAGACCAGTACACTTTACATTCATTTGCGCTTCAACACTGCAATCCTGCAAATATGCGTTGCCAACCCTGAGGATTACAATTATTCACCGGTTGTTTTATCCCCTCACCGGAAACAACGATGCATGAACCCTGTTGCTTGGGGGTAGGTTAAAGGATAAGATGTTGGTAACGATCAGGTCGGGTCCCTGCACAAGGATAAGATGTTGGTAACTATCAGGTCGGACCCTGCACAAGGTCCCTAACACACTTAAAGAGCAGCGATATCTCAATTACCCCTACTGTACTTAGTACTTATTATATTATATTGTTCGTTATAATTTACTCACTTTGCTTATTATTTTATACTAGAGGACGCCGTCGACTGCGACTACGTATGCATAGAATTAGTTTCCCGCTACTCCCCCTATTTCAACCCCTTAGGGGATGAATATCCAAAAATACCTTCCGAGTGCACCTCTACGATATCCAAGGCATATGTTCTCCAAATTTCAAGTCCCCTAGGTCCAGCGGTTTCGGCTGTGCGTTGTCCGTCAGTAACGGTACTGTATTATATGTATATTTAGATTATAGTGGATTTTTTATGTCTGGTTGTGTGATCGAAGGCAAATTTTACATTTTACCAAAATAGTTGTTCAAACCAAGCACTTGAAGAATAAAAATACATACATACATACATAACATCACGCCTTCATTCCCAGAGTGGGGTAGGCGGAGCTACAGAAATACCAACAACTCTAAAGAGACTTGCTGATATTTCTGTAACCACATTTTGCACTGAATAAAAATAGTACTGGAAAAAAACCGGTCATTGCCCGTGGTCCACCTAATTAGTTTGGTGGGGCTGCCCCGCTTCTGTAGTGCATCGGGGATGTTTGCAGAAGCGCATGTGGACTGTTTTTATGCAACTATGCGCAAAAGAGCAGCATCTCTGGTGCACCGTGTGCGGGCCAGCCCCAACAACATGTTGCGGTCGATTGCGGAGTGGCCGAATTGTCCGTATTTGCGGCACTGCGACGCACTACATGCCCCTTGCAGTGCTCAAATTAGAAAGTATTAAATTAAATTAAATTATGTATTTACTAATCATAGCTTTTAAGTGTATGTACACTAACAATAATATGAGTCCTGTTACTCGAAATAAATGATTTATATATATTAGTTCACCTGGACATTTATTTTAGCACACCGTAAGAGCTCCGAGCTCCTATTTCTGGGGTATTTTGGGCCTTTCGAGCCCCGTGAAGAGCTAACATAACCTAAACCCTATAGGTTTTAACCGGTTTAGTCTCCGCAATCCACAGAGGTGAACTAATAAGGTGGACCACGGGCAATGACCTAAAACACCTATACTTATTTTCATTCATTTAGAATCGAATAGAACCGAGAAGAAACGCCGCAACAACAGTCGGTTTTTTTTTTTAAATCGTTTATGACAATGATAACACTAAACCTAGCACTTTTAGTGTTTTGTTAACTGGGACCGTATGGGGAAATCCGAAACCATAGGAGACACAGGTAAACTGTGTTAGCAAACATTTGGTTTTTCTATTTTTAGAACATTTTTGGCATTGTTATTTTTTTGGCCAAGAGTGAGTTGTCATTAAAAATAATTAAACTGTCAAAAAAAAATCTATTTATATCAACCCGGTTTCATGTAAGAATCATTTCAATGTACGGTAAGAAAAAAAAATACAGTAGAAATTGATCAATTTTAATAATGATGTATTTTCATACAATTTGTAAGCAGTGTGTTAATAAAACTATGTCTTTGCAGAATAACTTAGCTTCAATTTAATAATGTAATACACGTAGCAAAAATATAGGGTAAAAAAAATGACGCTTCAATAAATGTTTAATATGGCCTTCATCTTGCTGTATGCATGTGCGAGCACGTTCGAGAACACCTAGTGGTTTTAGAAAAAGACGACTGATGGATGTTGCTTAAATGGTACTGAACGGCATCTACTACTTTCTACTTGTATGACATTATTAAATGGAAGCTAAAAAATCAAATTTCCTTCCATACAATGAAATGATCCTTACATTAAACTGAGTCGATTTACATAAAAAATAGCACTTATAATATTATTTTTTACAGAGAACCAAAAAAACTATGCCAAAAATGTTTTAACAGGAAAAGACCCAAGACAGTTTGCCTGTATCTCTTATGGATTCGGATTTCCCCATACGGTCCCAGTTAAAAAAACATGGTATAAAACAATTAATATATATATATAAGCAAGGAAATAATTCTTAATAAAATAGACTTGGTTCTTAATACAATAAATAATATTCTCATAAATATTGTCGAACTACTGTCAAAATAATAATTACTTTAAATATATCTCTTAATGAATCAAGGGAGTTTAAGTTGTATATATACACTCTGCGTCAAAAATATCGCCCCTCCGCGAAAATCAGATTCAAGCTAATCTAGACCTCAGCGAAATTATGTTACATAATTACAATACAATACAATACAAATACTCTTTATTGAACACCAAAAATAAAAAATAAAAACAGAACATGGAACAGTACATTTAAATCATAGGTATACAACAGGCGGTCTAATTAATATTAGTATCAATTAAAAGCACGTTTAATGTGTTTTAAATTAATAATGTTTAATTTAAACAAAACGTAATGGCTTGTGAATCAGAGCGTTTCGAAAAAAAAGTGCAGAAATACCCGTTTGAAGGGTCGCGAGTTGTGCCCTTTTCCAGGGGTATAAAATGCCTGTACAAGGTCAAATGTCAATCATTCACTATCCAGACGTCGAAGAGAACACATCTAAGGGACTCAAGCAAGAAAACAACCCTCGAACATGGAGACCACCGCTGCTGAATCAGCGCAAGTGGTTGCACTACTGCAAGCAGGAGTTCGGCAGTGTGATGTCGCTCGGCAACTCAATTTAAGCCGTCATGCTGTCCGCCGAGTATTTCAGCGGTTCCAGGAGACTGGGGGCTACATCAGAAGACGTGGGGCTGGTCGGCGACGCTGCACATCCGAAAGAGATGATCGCTTCATCGTGACATCATCTCTACGCAATCGCTTCGCTAGTGCTGTTGAGGTGCAACAACGCCTCAGAGAAGCTCGGACAAGATCAGTTAGCATCTCTACGGTTAGAAGAAGACTGCGGGAGAAGGATATCGTGGCTCACAGGGCTGCTACAGCCCCAATGTTGACCGCACAGCATCGCAGAGATCGCTTGCAATTTGCCCGCGACCACGTCGATTGGACGTTTGAGCAATAGAGGCAGGTTCTCTTTACCGATGAGACGAGAGTCTGTCTTTATTGCAACGACAGGCGGGCCAGAGTCTACAGAAGGTCGGGCGAACGATTTGCTCAAGCCTGTATTGAAGAGACAGTGGGCTACGGAGGTGGCTCTTGCATGTTCTGGGGGGGCATGTCTATAGACGGCAAAACCGACCTTGTCTGCGTCTCCAGGACTGGAGGCACTCGCGGCTAAGGGTCCCTGAATGCTCGCCGATACATTGCCGAGATCCTGGAAGAGCATGTGATGCCATATGCGGGTTACGTCGGCTCTGGGTTCACATTAATGCACGACAACGCTCGCTCCCACACTGCATTAATTGTTCGGGATTATCTGGAGGAGGTCGGGATTCCCGTTTTGCCGTGGCCAGCCAGGAGTCCTGACTTAAACCCGATTGAACACCTTTGGGACGAGCTGAAGCGACGGGTTCGGTCACGAGATGCCGCCCCTACCACCCTGCAAGATCTTCAGGACGCAGTCTTCGAAGAATGGGGCAACATTCCACAAGAGGACATCGTAAAGTTGGTGCGATCAATGAAAGACCGTTTAGAGGCAGTGATAAGGGCAAGGGGGGGTAACACTAGGTTTTAAGTTAATTTTAGGCACTTTTTGTAAAATTTTGTTATCCATTTATTGTTGTAAAATTAAACTTGAATAAACATTTTTCAACTGTTCGCAATGTCATTTCTTTTAATTTTTGACCCCAAGGAAAAATCCTTTTTTTTTCTAATTTTCCTAAAAAAACACTTTATTACCTTTCAAATGATACCTAACAATCATATTGTTGTGCTTGATCAAATAGGGTTTAAAGTCGGTTGTAATTATTTTCCGAGGAGGGGCGATATTTTTGACGCCGAGTGTACTTGGGAGCAAAGCAATCGAGCCACTTTCTATGGATAACTACCTGAGTGGCTCGATTTCTTTGCTCCCAAGGCCAAGTGTAGAACCAATTGCCCTTTTTTGTAACACAAATATAGTCTGTATGTCCAAACCAAAATACCGTAAGACATAACACTGACATAATATACTTAACTAAGGGAAATGTCTCAACATTGGTAAGCTGCCTTATTGTCCTACAGCGTAAGCTGCCGAACTTAACTTACCTGCAAGTTCTCCATTGCATAGGGAAAAGCGGTTATCTATCATTTCCAAACACTTGTCACTTAGAAATATACTAGCAAAGCGAACCTAATACGTTTAGTGTTCTTAGCATTGAGGTGTGCTTTATGTCACACAACCCATCACACATATTATGGAATCCACCATAAGTTTAGTGTCCTTCACTAGCTGTTACAACTTGCACCAAAAATATTAATTATGTTTTAGTCTCAAATACAGTTTCGTTCGAATGTATGGATCTATCAGAATTAAGTTAAAGTAGAATTTTATGACGGCGAACTAGTTTTTCAGTAGTGCTAATTTGTATGGATATGTAACTTTGTACATCTGACGTTTACGATGTTAAAAAGAAATAATATTTAGACGCTTATTTATAGAAAGAAAGTGATCTTGTATAAACGAGATTATGACCAATGCGTTATACCCCACGCCTAAGCTCGAAATACGTATGTATTCCTAGAGTTTTTTGACCACGAAGGTGCGCCACTATAGTCTGTACATTTAGGTATTTAAAAAAGTGTAAACAAAAAACCACGTGACATTGACAGATGACAGTTTGTCAGCCAATAGGAGCAGAACACTGATACGTCACAGCTCGACCAAACGGCTTGGATTGGTTGATGAGCAGAGCCACGTGGTTTGGTTTGTTTACACTTTTTTAAATACCTAAAAGTACAGACTATACTTACTTTTATCTACATTTTACGCAATTACACCATGTTAAATTAGGCGGCTAGTTCCATCTGTTATCACCTGATGGATGCACATTATAGTGGTAGGGCGCGTTTTCGTGGACTGAAAACACTTAATTTTCGAACGAAAACCAAGCCGCACAGTTTCAAGAACCATGTTAACCCTTTGAACGCCAAGAGCCCATAAAGTGGTCGTGTACTGTCGTGCCTACCACGCCATCGACCGTTATAGTGGTCAAAGATACAGTGCAAAATGTATCCGAGTATTTGTGACGTAACGTTTTCGAATTAAGAGTAACATTAAAAATACAAAAGGAATCTTATTTTAAAATATCATATACAGTCGGCGTTATGAGTAGCTGCACACTATTGTACCTACCACGCCATCGACCGTTATAGTGGTCAAAGATACAGTGCAAAATGTACACTATTGTACCTTGCCGCTTTTACGCGTTTAACACATTATAGTGCAGCATCAAACCTGCCGTCAAACTAACAACCCGCTAAAGTGTCCGGCTACTTATAAGGCCGATTATACATCGACGGCGCTGCATATCTGTTAACATAATTATACAAGCGATAAGATAAAATATTAATTTAGGCAACTTTCCTCTTGTACAATTTTTAATTTATAATATTTAAGGTATATAATTTATATAAATGCGTTATAAATTCTCTAAATTATGGTAAAAACCGTATCAAATCCTATTGCGCAATTTAAAAAAACCAAACGCCCGAAGAGAAACAAAAGACAGATGCGTTAACCTACACACTCACAGCGTGGCAAAGAAGAGTTTGAAATAAAGAGATGATATAAAATCTTATGTACGACTAACGTGGTAGTTGCCGCTTGAGAACTATATAAAGTTCCACCTATCACCGCGTCAAATTCTTTTTTTGTGAAGCTATTCCTTGAGAAGTGAATCGCGTCTTCGTGGGTTAAAAACAAAACAGGCAGTTCTTCGGAGGTGACCCTGAAATCGCGATGGCGGCTGGAAGGGTCGAGTGGTCGTCGCGCTTCTATCTTTACGCTTAGAACTTTTGGATTTGTGTTGGGTCTCGGGCGCGGTGTTCGTCAGAGCAGCGCGGCGCCGGCCTCGGCGCGCGAGAGCGGCAGCGGCGGGCCGGCGCGCCAGCGGTCGAGGCGCGGGTCGTAGAGCTCGACGCTGGCCAGCGTGGAGCGCGCGCGGTAGAAGGCGCGCGGGCCGGCGCTCTCGCTGTCGCCGCCCGCCGCCACCAGCACGCCCTCGGCCGCGCCCGCCGCGCAGCCCGCGCGCGCCTCCCCCAGGCTGCCCACCTCCTCCCACGTGTCCTGCGCGACCGACCACACAAACGGATTTGGTATACCTACCTATTTTTTTCATTCATTTATACATTAATAATTTTAAAGTTACTCGCCAAAGTGCCTACGCAGTTTGTTGGCGAGGCAGCGCTCATTCTTTAATTTTCTTAAACTATGCACCTACAGTTAATTGCAAAACTGAGTCAATATTAGCACCTTAGTAGAATTTAAATAAGTTGATGATAGTTAAAGGTATTTTTAAATGTTTAATACGACAAGTACTCCTTGAAATTTGCTACAAATACTCCTACCAAATGATTTACCTGTCATTTACAGTTTATAAGTAATTTTATCGTAAAAACTGTTAAATTTAACTTTTTTTATATTTTAATTCTCTCTGTGGCAACCCAAAATAAGGACCCAGAATAAAATTAAAGAAATTTAGCCTTTTTAAAATAAGTAGAAAATTATTAAAATCGGACATACTTTTGGTGGCAGTTATTGGCAACATTAGTTCGGTGCACGGTTCACTTTTGAACCGACACAAGTTAGCCATACAAACTGGTTGTTAGTTCACTATGGTAGGGGGTTAAAATTCTGCAATAACTAGAAAACTACGTCCCTGACTCAAGCAGTTGATACCTCATTTTAAAAAGAATGGAATTCTATATTTTAAATAGTTTTCTTATTTATAGATAAAACTAAATTACTAGTATATTCGTAAAACATAACTTGAATTTTTACAGTTTTTGTTTCAAAATCTTTAAAAAAATATAAATGAGAAATAAATTATTTATACAGCAGTTTTGTAGCTTAGTTCAAGGATAACTATTCTGTACTAAGCATTTGAAAATAGCTTTGATCGTCATCGACTTATTAACATTCTACTTAGGTGCTAATATTGACTCAGTTTTGCAACTAACTGTATATGAGTAAAAGTAGGTACCCATACCACTGAACATGACAGAATACCAAACAAATATAGTAATAACAGAATAACAATAGATAAATATAAATAGCTGAAACTAGAGTCTCTGAGCTAGGCTGCGGAGGGACGGACGGATATGGCGAAACTATAAGGGTCCCTAGTTTGACAGCGGAACCTTTAAAAAATGGATCATTTATCCAAAAAAAATACGATAAAACTTATTAATTTTTGATTTGTACCCATTTTGCCGAAACGTCGCCCAAACTATGATGACGTCACAGGTCTGTAAATATTGCATCTGACTTTCATGTCGTTCTTACGTTCATTAGTGTCTTGCGGTTAATGCTAATATTTATTAAAATATCGAGCGATGTTGAGTAATTATACAATTTATATGTTTCGGTTTCGTCATCTATCTCATCATTAGACCCCGGATCTTTGTGGCAATGACGTCACAATAGGGTAATTTGGGCATTCCTTAACCGTAGTACCATCAGATTGTACAGTCGCCATCAGATATTTCTGAGCAGCAATAAATTTCAAAAAATTATTTACGGTAAATAAGGTCAATAACACCTGAACATCCTTTTCGCCACAAATATATGAGCAGTGGTTTTTCAATTAAATCTGAACACACAACGAGACAATAATATCTGAAAGCACAACTCGTCAAAGTTATCTGCACAGACAGGGTGATCATAAATATCTGAACATTTAAGGAAAATATACCTTAAAGCACTAGGCATACATTTTAAATGTAATCGTACAGATGTAATGAATTTTCCTTTTACAAAATAAGTAGGCATACAAAATATTGCAATATTTCAGCCACTGTTATGTCAGTCACCATGGCCTAGCGGTTTAGTAATTAGAAATCATAATTATATACCGTTGCCTCAGGGTTCAAATCCTCAATTGTGCTTGTTTTTTGTATTTTATTAAGAATTTGTTATACTTTTTCTAATTTTTTATTTTTATTTAATTAAAACTGTAAACAAACTTAACATCAACATTTATAAAAACTCGTTAGTTTTCAAAACTACAAAAAAAACAAAACATAGTGAGTTCAAGCCTCCGTAGCGCTCAATTTTCTTGATGATTCCGAATAGAAAAAAAAATACAAAAAGATGGTCTTTGATTTTGTATAAACGGCCATACATTGCTACTTTAAGGGGTAAAATTGTAATGATCATAGTTCATAGCAAATAAACAACTTCATTACACACGTGCAAACTCTTTAGAAGAGTTTCACACTTCAACTAATACTAGATAATACTCGTACTTTTTTGATTCCGTCGACGTTGACAACTATCTAGCAATTGTTATCGTCTTGTCATGTCATTGTATCAATTGGATCGCATTGGATGTAAATTGCTATACCTATTAAGTGTTAAAAAATCTTTTAAAATGATTACCTATCGCATTAATAGTGAAATAAAAAGAAAAATCATACAACTAAAAAATGATGGTGTGCCCGTAACAGAGATCGCCAATGAAGTCGGAGTAGCGGTGAGTATATTTTATGACATTCAAAGCGGGGAAAAAGAGAATGTTGATGAAATTAGTATTTTTGCATTTAACACAATGAAAAGTAAAAATAAGTTTTTTTATTTCAGAGAAACACTGTATATTTATGGCTGGAAAGATGGCAGCAAGAAGGAAATTTAAATAACCATGTTTCGTATGGACGTCCGCGTAAGAGGGCAAGACGTCGCAATTGTGAATAAAGCTCGCGATGACAGATTTATTAACACAACACAATTTGCAAATATACACCAAGTGTCCAGCAGCACAATACGAAGACGTTTAAATGAAGTTGGCTTGCGAAATAGAGTGCCGGCAAGGAAGCCGGCTCTCACTGCCCGACACAAAGCTGAGCGGTTACAATTCGCAGCGACTTATTTGAACTACAATTTTGAAAACGTCATTTTTATGGACGAAAAGGTTTTCTCTCATCTGATAACGGCAGAATGAGTCTATGGAGACCAGATAATACACGGTATCTCGAGCCAAATGTGGTGCCTAATCGTCAGAGCGGGCGTATCACGATTGGTTTCTGGGGCTGGATGAGTAAGAATGGTCCGGGGGAGTTGGTAGAGATAACAGGACGAATGAATGCAAACGATTACAAAGAGATACTGGAAAACTCATTTCTACCAACTGCCAACGTTGTTTATCCGAATGAACACATTACGTTCATGCAAGATAATAGCTCCGTACATAATGCTAGGTTAGTACAAGCATGGATTCATGAAAACAGAGATGTGTTGACTAGAATCAAAATGCCGGCTAAGAGCCCCGACCTCAATCCCATTGAGAACTTGTGGGGAAAAATGGTCCAAGAATGGGACGAAAGCCGGTGTCGCACAAAGGAAAACTTAAGACTTCATGCTTTCAACGTGTGGGAGTCGTTTATAGGCCGCACTACCTGCGAGAATCTAGTCGATTCGATGAGAAGAAGGCTGCAAGCGGTTCTTAATGCAGAAGGAGGTTACACCAAATACTAACTTTTGTTACCCATGTAGTAGTGTTTATGATTTTATTATTTAAAACTAAGGTATATTTTCGTTTTATTGCTTACTTTTATTTGCCCTACTCTTAATATTCCTAATGATATCATTCTATGAAAAGAAATAGGATCATGGACTTATTAGCCGTGCATTTAGCCCTTAACCATATTTTGTTACTTTACGAACTGAAAATGAGAAGGCACTTGTCCCACCGCAGACGGTTAGCGAGAAGCGAGCAGCGTGAAGCGAATGTGTAGTTCCGATAGTATTTTCGGCGGCCTATAAGAGGGTGTTTGATTGCGGCGGGCGTACAGTCGCTCCACGACCATGCTTGCGGCCCTGCACAAATCCGCACACAAGACGCATGTGTTCAAGCGGTATTAAAAGAAATGAAAATTATCATTGTTGTGTAAACTAGATCCCAACAAAAACATAAATGTGTACAAAAAGGCCATATTTCTAAATTCTGCCAATTGTTGTATCTGAGAGTCACAGAGTCCGGGCGACACATGCATACCGCACGTTTCGCACAGTACGAGTAAGATAAGGACGCCATTAGTATCACGATGATGTCACGCTCTATCTCAGGCAGTGTATACACACCCTAAATCCAGCAGAAAACTCTTTTTAGTTTTGACATTGATTTAACCGAATGGTGGTTGTGTAGAAAATGTATTTCAGCATAGTACGTTAAAGAATTTTAAACTGTATGCAAAGTGATTTAAGGTATATTTTCCCTAAATGTTCAGATATTTATGATCACCCTGTCTGTGCAAATAACTTTGACGAGTTGTGCTTTCAGATATTATTGTCTCGTTGTGTGTTCAGATTTAATTGAAAAACCACTAATCATATATATGTGGCGAATAGGATGTTCAGATGTTATTGACCTTATTTACCGTAAAGAATTTATTGAAATTTATTGCTGCTCAGAAATATTTGAGTACCTCGGCCGCTCCGATATATTTGATGGTGACTGTACCACGGCAAAAAAAAAACACCATAGTACCATCAATGGTACTATCTCCTGGTACTACGGTTAAGGAATGAATTTTGGGAGTCAATGGAACAGTGTTAATTAATACGGCAACCTACCTAGTTTATTGGTGTACTATGGAATTAAAATTTCATTATAAGGCATCCACGATTTAAATTACCTGTAAGTCAATTGTCAATAGATTAATTTATCGATGTTGTTCTTTCGTTGACTGACTCTCCGTAACTGATCAAAAGTGTACTATGGAATTAAAATTTCATTATCAGACATCCACGATTTAAATTACCTGCAAGTCAATTGTCAATAGATTAAATTATCTTCGTCGTTCTTTCGTTAACTGACTTTCCGTAACTGATCAAAAGTTGCTCTAAATGACTTGCGGTTAGGCTAGGTCTTCTTGCAGAATATATCCACTTCAAAAAGGAAAAGCTTCTTTACACTTCGACAGATGTTATATTGGTGATTATTTGAGAAGCTTGCGGTTGTCAAAGCAGGATTTGTTACTGTTAAATGTAAGATTGTTAATGTTACGCAACGTGGCAAATCCGTATTTTTTTTTTCAATACAATTGTCAACTTTTCATATTATTTTTTCCTCTTTTGTGCAGAATGAATGAATGACGTGCGGGAATAATAATATTTTTGTCGTAAATACCTAGTTCATACTAATTATTCAGTTATAAAAGTTATTAATGAACACCGTTCCACTTACTCCCCAAATCCAGGGTCTAGGAGAAATCTGCCTACAGTTGATGCCATTATGATCGGCGTTTCCTTTAAATGTAACTCCTATTTTTATGCTGCTGAGCTTCCAAATGTGAACACAGCAATGTAAGTATCTTACCAATTAACTAAGTAACCTACCATAAATCTGTAAAGTAAAGTTTTAATCTTTAGGTACCTACTGTTATTTAACAGTAGGTACCTAAAGATTAAAACAACACAAACGGCAGAATGCTAGCGATTCGAGAGAAACAGAGAGTTGACGTTTGTTTCTATACATACCAGTGACGTCACTAATTCCTGTGCGACGCCCTATTGCCCAAGATACCGTTTTGGCGGCATACTTTAAAAGTGAATGTTCATTTGCTTTTTTTTTAGAAAAAATACACGAAACAATTTAAAATTACCACTTTCGGAGTACTCAATGGACACCAACAAAACATCTGATATGGTTTTCAGAAACCTGTCAAATAGCCTATTGAATAAATGTTACTTAAAAGTAAAGCGTATTTACTGACATCATCAAAGCTGTATCGCTCCACGGAGGTGAGCACGGTGCGGCGTGGCGCATTCCCGCCGATGACGTAGAGGTGCCGGCCGAGCACGACGGCGGCGGCCTGCGAGCGCTCGCGCCGCATGGGCGCCAGCGCGCGCCAGCGCCGCGACGCCGGGTGGTAGCAGAGCAGGTCGCGCGTGTGCCGCCAGCTGTGCGTGCAGCCGCCCACCACGTAGATCAGACCTGCCACCAGTAATAGGCTTATCGAAACATGTACTGCGAATGCATTTTTTTCATAAAGAAACGTCATGGTGTTGGGGTGAGGAAATGTATCATAACTAGTTAAGTATATTTGTTTTTAGACAAAAGCTGCATTTTGTGATGGAAGCAAGCCGCGTTGTACATACATAGTAGGGACCATAATAAGCGATTTTACCCGCAGCAGAGCATCTTTCACCCCTTAGGAACACAGGTTGCGCCCCTTAAATTTTAAATTATTCAAACACTTCTACAAGTTTACGGCTGCACCGATATCCATTTATGATACCCTATAAATTGATATCGGTGCAGACGAATCGAAAGGAAATAAAAAATATATTGTAATAAAAATATACATCAAAATAAAATAAATAATTGCTACCAAAAACCTTATACATGCAATTTCGCGCTCTCGATAATTTATCTAAGTATACTTTATTTATTTAATCTTTATTGCACAAAAACAAATACAAATGGCGGACCTAATGCCTAATGGCATTCTCTACCAGTACATTAGTAGTCTTTAAATGTTCTAGATACTTAAGACTTGTTTTGTTAGTTCAATTCAAATACATCCTACCTTCTAGGTTTATATACAGTTAGTTGCAAAACTGAGTCAATATTAGCACCTTAGTAGAATGTAAATAAGTTGATGATAGTTAAAGGTATTTTTAAATGTTTAATACGACAAGTACTCCTTGAAATTTGCTACAAACACGCCTACCAAATGATTTACCTGTCATTTACAGTTTTTAAGTAATTTTATCGTAAAAACTTTTGAATTTAACTTTTTTTATTGGTCTAATATTTTAATTCTCTCTGTGGCAACCCAAAATAAGGACCCTGATAAAATTAAAAAAAAATATCCTTTTCAAAATAAGTAGAAAATTATTAAAATCGGACATACTTTTGGTGGCAGTTATTGGCAACATTAGTTCGGCGCACGGTTCACTTTTGCACAGAGACAAATTAGCCATACAAACTGGTTGTTAGTTCACTATGGTAGGGGATTAAAATTCTGCAATAACTAGAAAACTACGTCCCTGATTCAAGCAGTTGATACCTCATTATAAAAAGAATGGAATTCTCTATTTTAAATAGTTTTCTTATTTGGGGTTGCCATAGAGAAAACTAAATTACTAGTATAAAACATAAATAGAATTTTTACAGTTTTTGGTTGAACATCTTTAAAAAAATATAAATGTCAAATAAATTATTTATACAGCAGTTTTGTAGCTTACTTCAAGGATAACTATTCTGAACTAAGCATTTGAAAATAGCTTTGATTGTCATCGACTTATTAACCTTCTACTAAGGTGCTAATATTGACTCAGTTTTGCAACTAACTGTAGCTATTCAAAATCTCATATATAAAATTCTCGTGTCACGGTGTACGTTATACGTTAAACTCCTCTGAAACGGCTCGACCGATTTTCGTGAATCTTAGCGTGCATATCGGCTAGGGTGGAGAATCGGACAACATCTATTTTTCATACCCCTAAGTGATCTAAAAAAAAAATTGCAGCGGGCGAAGCCGCTGGCGGGTCGCTAGTAATGTATAAGAATAACATTTTAATCATTAATAATAATATGCTCATTTTTTTTTAATTATCACCCGATGTAGATAGATATAAATTATTTTACACGTTGTTAGTAAGTGCATAATTACTACTTACCCTAATAAAAGGCGAGAAAGCCGTTCATTAAATCTTCTCAAAAATCAGGGTAGTAATATTGAATGGAATTTCATAACTGCCCTGTTATCGCAGGGCAGTAATGTCGTATGAAAATCCATTATTACCCCGTTTTGTATTTTTTTTTATTCTAGATGACGTTGTCAATCAACCTACTTTAACACGCATGCAAGTTGGACCATGCAAATCGGGGCGTATTCACCTTCTTTAACGTCTTTTGGCACGCAAACTGAACGGAGCGTTAAAATTCACAATTAGAAAAACTTTGATTACTGCAGCTCTACTTTGAAATCCGTAATTCGAACTTCAGATCGCCCCGTCACTTTTTGCAAACAAGTTACGCATCGAGAGCAGAAGGGATAGCAATAGACGAAGTTCGAATTACGGATGTCAAAGTAGAGCCCCTGTTTGATGGCGCGCTCGTTCTTCCTCAAAATAATTCATTTGATACTTTTGTATTTTATTTATTTTTCAGTGTAATATAAAGCAGTATACATATATCACTCGAGGGTAAGTACAGATTACTAAACTCGTGTGGTATACGGCCCTCCGCTTTGCGTCGGGCCGCAAATGCACACTCGATTGGTAATCCGTGTCTTACTCCCCTTGGTGAATAAACTACTATAAGATGTGCATTTACTGACCGGAATAGGAGGTAGGCATGTATTTGAACGTAGCTGTTAACGGTTCGTAACCCTTTGTTGTATCAGACCTCTCGCTTGCACTCGCAAGGTCAAAGTCAAAGTCAAATATTTATTGCATGTCACATTACAGAAGACAATTGATGGAACAAATACAGAGGTAGGTATAAATGTGACGCCCTGTAAGGGCACAGCAAAATGCGAGAGGACGACTATACATATAATATTACTTATGGGCTAATTAATTAATTTAATTCAATTCCATTTATTGCTAAATTCACAAAAATATTTGACAACTAAACCTAAAACTATTGGAGATTTTAAGACAGTACCATAATTAGTATTTTTACGCTAAATTTACATAATTAATTGAGATTGCTACATATTTACCTATTTGATGTGCTTTATGAAATGTACGTTTGTTACTTAATTTTTTTGATGTTGAAAATGTTTTTTTAAGTTCTTTACAGTATTGCTTATAATAAAGTCGTAAAACTGTATTTTTTTATTGTGACACTAGTAGTTTTGGCAATCTTTTATTACGACAAGATACATTTAGACCTGGAGTTAAACAAGTAATTTTAGATTGTAATTTGATTTCAATCATCTTTTAGGTATGCATTTATTTAAGGTTTTTTTTAAATGTTATCGAATGTGGTAAAGTTTTCGTTTACAGTTTTATTGGTTGTTAATGCATGGTCCCATTTTACTTTTGTCTTTGAATTTTCCTACATTTGATTCAATGTATGCTCTCCTATGGGTTATTAAATTACGTAATTTCGATGAGTCAGACGGTATGGAAAGTAAGACACCTCTATGGTCCGATAAGCCGAAATCATGCACTTTTAATTTCGAATTGATAATTGTGAAATTAGTGAAAACTATATCAATGCAAGTGCAACTACTTTGAGTGACTCGTGTGGGTTCTTTAACCCTTTGATGAAAGTTATAACGCGACATTACGTTAGAAAGCCTAGTTTTTGAATTATTATTTCATAAGAAGTCTACGTTCATATCGCCACCTATGATAATGTTTTTATATTTATATTTTAGGGAAATTAATTTTAGAAGTTTATCTAGGCGAGAGTAAAATTCTTCAATTTCTTTTCTGCTATTTGGCCAATATATATTTATAATTAAAAGATTAAATTTTGGTAGTTCAATAGCACTTATTTCTAAAATCATTTCCAATGATAAGAATGCAACATCTAACCTCTCACGGTATTCTATCGTATTCTTAACTAAAATCAGCACACCACCTCCTTCGTGCAGGTCACGACAGAATAAAGAACTTAAACTATAGTTTGCAATCTGTAATAAATTCATCCTACTTTCGTGTAACCATGACTCAGAAATACATAGTATGTCTACATTAGGTATTTGGTCCATTAGTGCTTCTAAAAGATGGACTTTATTCCAGATGCTTTGTATATTTTGAAATAAAACATTAAGACTAGGTACGAAAAGTAGCTTTACCCGGGGCCTCGTGTTGTGTTGATCCATTAGACCATTACCTTTTCTATTTGATTGGTTCAAGGGTTGAGTAAAAGGAAAGCAAGGTGATAATTTCGATGGGCACTCAATATATAGTGAGGGTTTCTCCATGGTAGTTGTTTTTTCGTTATTCTGATGGGTTTTTCTTATGGTGTCGGGTGAATGTCTTGTGCTGACGTAGGTTTTATGATCGTTGTTTGTTGGAGTTAGCGAAGTGGAGGCAGCCTCTTTCCCATCCACAAACAGCTTATAGTTTTTTTTATTATTGCGTAGTGGCCGTTTTGTCTTGCAGTTTGAAGGGCGTTATTTAATTCTCTTTTCTTTTTTAAGTCTTCTGGACTTAGGTATTTTGTGACGCCGAGGCCCGCGTCTTAAAGAAATGTTGAATTCTGTAATAGGTATTTTTTTATTCTCTTGCTTATGAGCTCTTTTTTAATCGGCCTTATTTGACCTTTTCTTCCAATAAACGTTATTTCCTCTATATATCCCGCTATGTTGATATTCAATAGATCATAAAAAATATTTACAATTCTGTTTGTTAAGTCTGCTTCAGTTTCCCAATAATTTACGGAAAACCCATGCAGGACCACCGTCTTATCCTCTGTATCCGAGTTGGCATTGGGTTCGACCTTGTTATTGAGTCTTTGAATATCGCTCCTTAGCTGTGCATTCTCAACTTGAAGTTTACTGCAGTTTAGGGAGAGTTGTTCAATTTTTCATTTAAGTTTGCTTATGTCTTGTTGTAATTTGTCTTGTTCTGCGCAAATGGCTTCATGATTTTGTTTGTAGTTTGTTTTTATTTCTGATATTATATTTCCGAGTTGATTTTGGATGGTAACTTGCATAACTGATAAAAGGTATTTATCGTTTTCAGCCAAGATAGACTTGAAATTATGAAGGGTTAATTGTTTACTATCATTTGAATTAGCAGGAGCCAACGTAAATGTTGGTATAATTTTGTGTAGTTGAGGTTTCGTGAATTGTATGGCCCTGGAGTGAGATCAATGAGTCCTCGCCGCTCAGCGAGTCGGTGCTTTTGTGGTAAGGCGGCGGTTTTCGTCTCTCAGTAACATTTGAGTCCAGAATGTCCTTGGTAGCGTTGGCCTTATCGGGGCAGTCAGACTGGAAGTGCGATGGCACTGGTGTTGCTATTGCCTGCTTTTGGCTCGTTGGAACGGCATAGTGGACATTTCCATGTTTTTTTTCTATCCACAGACTTGACATTGTAGAATCTTTTTTCAGATACGTTAGCGCAGTCTAAATCGTATGTATCCTGGCATTGTGAGCATTTTAAAAACTTCTATCTGGTATTTCCTTATGCTTCATAAGGCAGAGCCTTATGAAGTATTCTATTCCATTTTATGAGTTCGACCGACTAAATCTCTATTGTTCTTACTGGATAAGTTAAAAGGGGGGTTAAGGTGACTGGTATCTTCCGTCTAGTTTTTTACCTGGCATTCGTCCTTCAAGAGGGATATTGGTTTTCGTAGCACTGAAGTTGAAATCTAGGATTAATGGTGTATATGTTTTGACATTTTATTAAATACCTACGTCAATAAAACCGATTGCAAATTATCATTTTAAGGAATTTGTTTTTGGTGTTTATAACGAATGTTTGTGAAGTATTTAAGTACTATATGAATTATTCCCTCATGAGCAGAATTCCTAAAACGCATAATGAATAGGTATCAAAATGCCTGAAATGCATCTTGTCTGCTTTTTTAATTACCTAAATCGCTTTAGGTCTTAATAACAAAATGCCTGAAATGTATCATGTCTGCTTTTCTAATTACCTGAACTAAGTTATGTCCAAGTAGCAGTAAGCCTGAAACGCACTATGTTTGTTTAGAAAATTACCTGCACCGCATTATGTCTTAAAAGTAATACACGGCGATAATAATCAGCGGTTTAGCCGTGAAAGCGTAACAAACAAACAGACAGACAGACTGTTACTTTTCGCATTTATTAATTAAGAAAAAAAATACGAGGGCAAACCGTTCAACAAGGTGGACAACTTGTTTGTCTGTTTGTAATACGTTTCAATTGGTCACTCAACTAGCTCTGGTAGAGGTTACAACTTTATACAGTATTAGTTTAGGATATATTACTATAAAGGCTAATTGCTTTTTAGACACTGTAGTACAACTTAGGTAAACTAAATTTAAAGTATATTATATGCTATTCAGGCATTTTGCGATTTAGATATTACACCGTTTAGGCAACCAGAGATTTAACCATTTTGCTATTCAGACATTTTGCGTTTTAGATGTTTTAATTCTTAGGCAAAATGATTTAAATACATTTTGCTTATTACGCATTATGCTTCTTAGACATTTGTTTTAGGCATTTTGCTACGTAGGCGTTTTGCTTTCAGAAGACCTGCTCATGAGGGGAATTGTTTTCGTATACCTACAGGACGAAATGCACTCGTATTATACCAGCGAGCACCGTACATACCTACACACACGGCCACGTAATGTTGAGCATATTATGATATATAAATATTTGGCATCACGGCATGACGCCATCAACTTGATCCGAGATTATTCAGGAAAGTACCAATTTTTTGTGCATATCGACACACGATGCGCGTCTCTAGCAATGAGTTACTTGTAGGTTACATTGGGCAATCTATGGGCGCCGTTTTCATGTATAGAAGACGTCGCGCGGTCACTAGTGATGTGTTGTAGCGACGTAAAACTAAACTGGTCTTATAATACAAAACACTTTATTGTCCACTAAAAAAAAACATTACAGGGCGGTCTTATCGCTGATTAGCGATCTCTTCCAGACAACCTTAGAAGGGATAATGTGTCAAGTTATAACAATTGACACAGTAGGTGGTGTAGACTAATTTCGAACAATAACAAGGAACTAGGCTAGCTATAAAACACAATATACGTATAAATATACGCTTACCAAACTGATAAATAGATAATCAAAAACATACGAATACCAATTAACACATTATAATGACTTACGTAAATAAATATATACATAAATAAATATCAATACATCCAGGTCAGGGGGTCAATACACACGACAGAAATGCATAGTGAAACATAGTGAGAGAAATGTACTGAGACAATACAATTATAACTGCGACAAAAAGTGCTCATGGAGAAGTTTATTAAAGATATTTAAAAAGATTTAGCCTGCCGCAGCTCTACAAGGAGGGAGTTCCACAGACGGACAATCTGAAAACTAAAGGAATTGTTGTAGAATTTAGATGAGGAGGAGGGTGCAGTTAAAATACAATTTTGTAAATTCCAGGTAAGACGTCAATATCAAATGACAAATGACAAAATCTTTATTCGACATCACAGAGCATGGTGACAGAAGTACAAAAGCAACTCAATGGGTAACTAAATAATAGAATCAACAGAGGGCATAGATTATTACATACAACAGATTAAGTGTGTACTGTGATGCCTGAAAAGGGGCTGGACTCAGCATTTTGCTCCAGCGTGTCAACGCTGCAGCGCTGGTTTTCAGCCAGACCCTTACTAGGTGGTTATTAAATAAACAAAAAGCTTGTCGGCACGGAATAGGCGCGAGAATACAATATTACACCTATTACTAGTACATGCTACATAAACTTACTAAACTTACTATAACTTACGAGTATCTAAACAATATCAATTGTAACTTACTGCTACTGATTTAGAGCTTACCTGCGTATTGGCCTACATTAGTAATGAATTGATGTATGATATATACATAATATATAATTTAGTAAATAAATAAATAATTTATAAAATACAAAGAATTGTGTGTTATTCGAGAGCAAAAGTTTATAAAGGGAGAAATACATACATAATGTGATTTAATACAAAACATTGGATTAGTATATAAATGAGAAAAAACCCTCAGATATAAGTTGCAGTCACTCGGCAATTTGGAGGTAAACATTTCTGTTGATGCAGCAGATGTTTTTTCAAATTGATTTTAAAACTTTTTATAGTATTACACTTTTTGAGTGGCGGGGGTAGATTATTCCAGCACCGAGTGGCTGCATATTTAAAACTTCCTCTGAATGCGGCGGTGCGGTGGTACGGCGCCACGAGCTCGGCGCTGACCTCACGGAACCCGTGGGTGCTGCACCGGCTTTTACGCCACACGAACTTATCAAACAGGTACTCAGGTTTACCACTATTTATTGTACCAAACAGCAGAGAAGATAAATGAAGTTCTCTCCGAAGTGCCATTTTGAGTATGCCTGATGAATTTAAGTATGGCGTCACGTGTGTTCGAGGAGGGACATTAAAGCAATAGCGAGCACAAGCATTTTGCACTCTTTGCACTATACGGTCCGTGTGGGATAGCAATCTAGGGCCGTATACAACATCCGCGTAACCTAGTCTAGAAAGCACTAAAGAGTCGCAAAGCCTAATACGTAGTTCGATGCTTAGGAAATCTCGAATGCGGTAAAGTACTTTGAGCCTATAAAACGAGTTTCTGGCTATTTCAGCCACATGCCCCTCAAACGCAGTGACTCATCCATCAGGATCCCAAGATTTCGCGCCTCAGACACCCGCTCCACCTGCTCTCCCAGAATAGAAACAACTGGGTTGAGACTGGTTACTTGTTGAATTTGTTTCTTGGACCCAAACACCATAGTCTTCGATTTTGCCGGGTTTAGAACCAAACAATTTGACTCTGACCATGAGGTAATACGCTCGAGATCCTCATTCATCCCAGCAACGGCTTGGTCAGTATTCATAAGTTCGAACGAGAGGTAAATTTGGATGTCGTCGGCATACAAGTGATATTTACGGTGCTTAATAACACTCATCAACAGTATTAAATGCATGCTGAAATCCAGCAATGTTAGTAGGGTTAACCTTCTGTTGCCAAATCCCAACCGAATGTCGTCTGTGACATTTACGAGGGCGGTAGCCGTACTATGACCGGGTCGGAAACCGGATTGTAAGGGATTAAGGAGGTCATTTCTGGTCAAGTAAGAGGATATGTGCTGATACACAAGACGCTCCAGAACTTTGGATAGGAAAGGAAGAATGGAAATAGAGCAATAATCAGAAAAGGAAGAGGGATTAGGTTTTTTAGTTATGGGTACAACACCAGCATACTTCCACAAAATAGGAAATACAAATTAGAGGGAAGATCATATTAGGGCTAACGCAATCATCCCCAATAGCATTAGACGTTATGGATTGTACACTCTTCTTAACATCACTGTCGGGAAATTGACTGAAAGAGAAAGGAGTGACTGAAGTGTCAGGAGTTGGGATAGCAGAAAGATAATTTTAGGTCTTGTCCTTAATAGGGCTATTAAAACAGGCAGAAGATGAGAAGTGCTTATTGAGTTGATCGAGATTTAAATCTAAGGTAGAGGAATTATACTGATATTTCCCAACTCCAAGTCTGGTCTTAGACGATTTTTTGTGATTAAGTATTTTATTCTATTTTGTTCCCATTTATTAATATTATGAATTTTATTCCGGAATAAAACTTTGTTAGGATCTAAACTAAGCACTTTTCTACTATTATTTGTAATTATCGATAGTACTATTAGCAATATCTACACTCGGCGTCAAAAATATCGCCTCTCCGCGAAAATCAGATTCAAGCTAATCTAGACCTTAGCGAAATTGTGTTACATAATTAATATTAGTATCAATTAAAAGCACGTTTAATGTGTTTTAAATTAATAATGTTTAATTTAAACAAAACGTAATGGCTTGTGAATCAGAGCGTTTCGAAAAAAAAGTGCACAAATACTCGTTTGAAGGGTCGCGAGTTGTGCCCTTTTCCAGGGGTATAAAATGCCTGTACAAGGTCAAATGTCAATCATTCACTATTCAGACGTCGAAGAGAACACATCTAAGGAACTCAAGCAAGAAAACAACCCTCGAACATGGAGACCACCGCTGCTGAATCAGCTCAAGTGGTTGCACTACTGCAAGCAGGAGTTCGGCAGTGTGATGTCGCTCGGCAACTCAATCTAAGCCGTCATGCTGTCCGCCGAGTATTTCAGCGGTTCCAGGAGACTGGGGGCTACATCAGGAGACGTGGGGCTGGTCGGCGACGCTGCACATCCGAAAGAGATGATCGCTTCATCGTGACATCATCTCTACGCAATCGCTTCGCTAGTGCTGTTGAGGTGCAACAACGCCTCAGAGAAGCTCGGACAAGATCAGTTAGCATCTCTACGGTTAGAAGAAGACTGCGGGAGAAGGATATCGTGGCTCACAGGGCTGCTACAGGCCCAATGTTGACCGCACAGCATCGCAGAGATCGCTTGTAATTTGCCCGCGACCACGTCGATTGGACGTTTGAACAATGGAGGCAGGTTCTCTTTACCGATGAGACGAGAGTCTGTCTTTATTGCAACGACAGGCGGGCCAGAGTCTACAGAAGGTCGGGCGAACGATTTGCTCAAGCCTGTATTGAAGAGACAGTGGGCTACGGAGGTGGCTCTTGCATGTTCTGGGGGGGCATGTCTATAGACGGCAAAACCGACCTTGTCTGCGTCTCCAGGACTGGAGGCACTCGCGGCCAAGGGTCCCTGAATGCTCGCCGATACATTGCCGAGATCCTGGAAGAGCATGTGATGCCATATGCGGGTTACGTCGGCTCTGGGTTCACATTAATGCACGACAACGCTCGCTCCCACACCGCATTAATTGTTCGGGATTATCTGGAGGAGGTCGGGATTCCCGTTTTGCCGTGGCCAGCTAGGAGTCCTGACTTAAACCCGATTGAACACCTTTGGGACGAGCTGAAGCGACGGGTTCGGTCACGAGATGCCGCCGCTACCACCCTGCAAGATCTTCAGGACGCAGTCATCGAAGAATGGGGCAACATTCCACAAGAGGACATCGTAAAGTTGGTGCGATTAATGAAAGACCGTTTAGAGGCAGTGATAAGGGCAAGAGGGGGGTAACACTAGGTTTTAAGTTAATTTTAGGCACTTTTTGTAAAATTTTGTTTTCCATTTATTGTTGTAAATTTAAACTTGAATAAACATTTTTCAACTGTTCGCAATGTCCTTTCCTTTAATTTTTGACCCCAAGGAAAAATCCTTTTTTTTTTAATTTTCCTAAAAAAACACTTTATTACCTTTCAAGATACCTCACAATCATATTGTTGTCCTTGATCAAATAGGGTTTAAAGTCGGTTGTAATTATTTTCCGATGAGGGGCGATATTTTTGACGCCGAGTGTAGTCTTCAGACAAGTTGTTTACTAAAATTATGCAATGGAGTTAAGGGACGTGTGTTTGCTACAGCGCGGCGGCCAAAAGGTTAACCAGTTTTTATGTAATTACATTAAAAAAATGCAAGGAAGGGATATTATTTTATTTTCTCAGGTAATGAGTCTGTTAATAACACATTTAATAGAAAAAACTACATGTCATTACCTTTAATGTTTAGAGAGCTGAGAGATATTTACGACTAAGTAATTATATTTATTTATTTTCTGGAAAATCGCACACAAATTGACTAGTCCCAAACTAAGCTTTACGAGTACAAGACAATCGTAAACATATACTATACACATATAAATTCTTTGTCAATTGAACTTGCAACAGATGTAAACAATTTAGCAGTGTTTGACACATAACCTCAAATATTCACTAAGCTTGTTTTTATTCAAAATACATACATACATAAACCTCACGCCTTGATTCCCAAAGTGGAGTAGGCAGAGCTACAGAAATATCAACTACTCTAAAAATACTTTTTGATAGTTCTGTATTTCCCAGTGTATTAGTGACAGGTTGCAAGCCCATCGCCTAACAGTACTACATGCCCTTATTCCCTTGGTCGCCTCTTACGACATCCACGGGAAGACATGGAGTGGCACTATTCTAACCCGGCAACCACACGGAATCAAAATAACAAATGATAAATGGTTATTTCATTGAATATAATGTTCTAGTATATAAATCATTGAAAAGACCTCACTTGATCTTTAAAAGTACGTGATTATCGAGTAATCATGGTTAATTGGTTCGTTTTGGTTTCGTTTACATCTTTTGCAAGTTCAATTGACACTGACTATACAAAAATCTATACTTATATTGGCCTTATCGGGAATCGAACTTGAGACTGCTAACTTCGTCGGCCAGGTCACCTCATATTAGGCTTATCGCGTCGAAAATAGAGTAATGTCATTATTCTATTTATTGGTAAAAAGTTGAACATGAATATACCTTCATAAGTAACGACTCCCATGCCGAAACGCGCCTCAGGCATGCGGCCGACCAGCGTCCACTCGTCGGCGACGGGGTCGTAGACCTCGACCGAGGCGCCCATGTCCGAGCCCACCCAGCCGCCGAACGCAAACAAGTTGCCGTTAAACCCCGTCAGACCGAACTCGCTGCGGGCTTCGTTCATCGGCGCGATGTTAGACCATTTGTCAGTCTGCAACATTTATGTTGCTGGACTGTAAAAGCTACGTAAAGCCGAAACAACATTTAAGGATCTGATTTTTTTATGGCTTAGGTAAGGCAAACGTGCACCCAGGCTACCTGATGTAGGCGGAAACTGAAACGCATAGACATTTGCAATTTTAAGACTAAAATATAATCCTATGACTGCAAATACGTCGCCAATGTTGACCCTAAGGATTTAGGATAAATGTAACAATTTTGAAGAGTAGAAGCTTCAACCTGAACGCCCGCATCTTAAAATGTGATCATAGTAGTGTTTTGCCGCGTTCTTCTTCTAAGGGTGCCACTCTGCTACTGAAGGTTAGCCGTCAGTGCTGCTAACTTGTCTCTGTCCACAAAAGAGCGAAACAGCTGCTCTACGCTAGCGACTGATTTTTTACGCATTCCGGCGTCTCTGACCTTGCCCATCATAATCAATTAAAGCAGTTGGAATCCACGATACCCAAGAAAGTGCCCGAGATATTTAAGTTATATATGGGTATTTAAATAAAAACGAGTTTAAGACTCCCGCCACTGCGTCCACGAATGCCGGATGAATAGTGGCGCCCTTATTACGATTATTTTGTTTTCTAATAAACAAATACATTTTAACTCAGTCGAAAAGTGTCGATTTCTTGTCCAAACGAATATACAATAGTTTAGTTTTTTTGAAATCACAGTAATAGTAATTAGGGCGATATTGATCTTTAGACAGTCGGGATTGCCAATGTCTTTAGCCCTTTCGAAGCCAGTTACCATCAGGAAACCTGTCTTGCTTGCCTTTTCCAAGTCCAATTCATATAAAGTAGTGAAGTAAGTTTAATTAAGAAAGAAAAGAAATTACGTGTAAAGCCTGACAAGATTCTATTTGGCCGTATTTCAATACAAACTTGTATTGAAATAGGGCCAAATAGAATCTTGTCAGGCTTTATTTAGTGTGCAAAGTCCTGCAATTCGCAACAGAGCGTGAAGCCCCAGCAGTGGGACAGACGAGTTGGTTAAATGTTACATGAGTCAGTGTGTGAGACCTGCGGGTCGTAGACCTCCCCGTTGGCGAGGATCTGGCTACCCTGCTCGCCGCCGAAGGCAAACACGCGCCCGCCCAGCGCCGCCACACCCGGCTGGATACGCGCGATGCCCATCGGCGCTTGCTCCTTCCATTCTCTAACACAATAATAGACACACTCGCAGTCATCAGTGAATTTTTACATATTTTTTTTTACTTTTTTTTTTACACCGACGATCTTATTGTGAATTCATTATAACTGTGCGACATGTAATAATGTAATTTCCAATACGAAATAAATGATTACCATCAATTCACGTTCCCAAGAATAACCTGAGTCTAAAAAGTATTTTGTGTAAGTGGAATGTGTCTAATTTAGTAATCTTCATACATATCTCTTGGTTTTATCGTTATACTACCTCGTATAAAACAAGGTGCTTTTTAATACAAAACTTTCTAGGATTTCGTACCCAAAAGGGTACCTAAACACGGCACCCAAAAAATACTAAAAACTTAATAAAATAAATATTTAAGTGGGACTCCCTTACAACAAACTTGATGTTTTGCCGTTTTTGCTCGGCTACAGGTAGACGCTTGAAATATTCACAGTTTAGTTGTACCTATACTCAATTAAAAATAAATACTTTATTAAATTAAAATAAAATAAATGGGTAAGTCCGCGAATTTTGACCAATGTGACATAGAACATAAAAAAAGTACGTGACGTTACCATAAAACGTAACATAAATTGTTTTTAAACATAGATCACACAGGTAAACATTCGCAAAAAATAATGTACCTACGGCACAGGGTTATGTTTCGAAAATGACGGGCGTTTATCCGATCCTTGATAATAATACGTCACGTAACATTAACCCATCGTCTGAAAAAACAACCGCTTAAAAATAATCACTACTTACCCTTAAAATCAGACACGCACTTAAGAAGTTATTTAGAAAAACTTTGTCCGCGTCACTTTTGTCCCCATTTAATCAACAAACTGACGAGGTTGGTTTTCTCTCTGGTGTTGTCCTACTAGAATATGAGTTGCGAGTGCACAAAAACGAATTTCTACCAGAGTTTGCTTTAAATCTAGCTTTATAAAGCGTCACGAAAGTATTCGTAACGAAAACGTGCAATTGTGACCCAATAAAAGAATGCAAGATAAAACGAGTAAATTATTTTAATATGTTTTCTTCGCAATCGGCAGAACTATCGTTATATCATATTTTTTTGTTTAAACAAAAGGATGATCGTGTGAAGTTGTAAAGTACAAGTAGACAAAAAAAAAGACAAATTTCGTTACATTTTGGACGGAAATTTATTTTTATTATATATTTAAAAGGATTTAAATCAATTATATCACTACCTACCTTGACATTTTTTATCGCGTAATATAAAAAGATTATTTTGAAACCTCTCGGACCAAACCATTGTTTTTTCATGAGCATGTTATATTTGAAACGTCGTCGTGTATACTGTGACTTACTTTGTAAAATAAATATCATTCATTCATTCATTCATTCCAAATTGGTCAAATATTGTCGCGGCCTTACCCAAATATTTCAGGGGGGCTCCCAAACAACAAACTTGTTTTTTTTGCCGTTTTTGCAAGATTTGGTAACAGACACCGTGGTTACAGACAGACACCGAGACAAAAAAAAAGGTTAACCTAAACATACGAGGGTAGAGTGAAGTCTGGAATAGTACATTTTGATACAAGTGCGGAAAGTATGTCATTTTACACAAGTCCCGAGGTGTCTAAGCCCGAGCTGCAAGCGAGGGGACAAGACTCGGGACGAGTTAAATTGACAGTTCCGCACATGTATCAAACGACGTTTTTTAATACATTAGCGAATAAATATCAATGAATAAAAATAAAATTTAATTACCTATACTTAAAAATCAAAAAGTATAATCCTCTATTAACCAGCGGTAATGCATAAAGGTGGATTCACATTACGCCGTGCTGGGCTGGACCCGGTTTCGGCATGGTGTAATGTGAATCCACCTTAATACCCCACTATCCAATCATTCGTAATACTAATTCAGATTCAGCCATCTTGATTAGAGCTGTTTTTTAATATTACCTAGATAAATGTGTGTATAAATATATGTATGTAGGTAGTTAATTTTTATATTTTAAATTATATTACCTATGTATAGTTTCAATGCTAGATGAAGTAATCAAAAAGTGGTTGAACATGCAAACTCTTTGGTTGGATGCACGGCTTGGAAGTTGAAACAAAATTATATTTGAAAGAATCGAAATCTGTAACGCACTAGTGCGTAATATCAAACTTTTCGCACGATATACAGCTACAAAAAGTACTACTTTTCGAGCAACTGTGTTAAAAAAAAACATTGTTTTTTGCTCCAACTAAATATTTATTTTTTTCGTAGTCCCCATGTTACTCAATACACTTGGTCCATCGCTTTTCTAGCTTTTCGATTCCCTCCGTATAGTACTATTTCTCCAACCTTTTAAAATACGCATTGGTTTCTGCGATTATTTCTTCAAGTTTGGGAAAAGAAAATAGTTGCAAGGGGGCAACGCAACTTGGATTTTAACCAGAGCAACTGCACAAGTGTGGACCCGTGCGTTGTCTTGGTGAAAAATGATTTTATTCTTCACCAAATGGGGTCGTTTTTCCATTGAAACTTCATGAAATTGCTGTAACAAGATGGCATAATATTCGCCATTAATCGTTTTACATTTCTGACATTTTATCCCAGAAGACAGTAGCCATAACTTTATTCGCTGATAAAACTGCTTTGGCTTCTTTGGTGCAGGTTCACGTGAAGCAATCCATTGTTTTGACTGCTCCTTGGTTTCTGGTGTATGATGATTAGTGATCGGCCATCGGAAGCATTTTATGTCAATTTGATGACTAAATTAATACATGGACATGACTATTTAACTTCTTGCACATTTTTTTTACCTACTAAATATTTGATTTTTATTGAGTTACTATTAAGGTTTATATTACCTGTGATATGATTATGAAGCACAGGCTTATAATTATCATCGAACGAATGAGCTTACGTCAACTCATGTCTTAGTCGTCTCATTGACGTTCCTATCATTATTTTATACATCAAATCAATTGAACACTGGTAAAATATGCATTGCGAATTCATCATTCGTAAATAATTAAATGATCAACCAGATCTGTTATACAAACAATTTTCTCCATGTTTGTAAACACCAAAGTTATTGATTCTTTAACATAGCTATCAAAAAAACTAGTTTTTTTTTGATAGCGAACTGGCAGAACATATACTATTTACCTCCAGAAAGGCTGCATTACAAATTGACATTAATTAATTTGTGAAAAAAATACCTTTAATATATTTTTACTAGACTTCTCACTATGCCCTCGTAAAGTGTCTAAAATGTTGTATAGATAATGGTACGGAACCCATCGTACGCGAGTCCGACTCGCACTTGCCCGGTTTTTTTATTTTATTTACCTCTTGTGCAGGTCAAATTTGAGCACGGATGAGAGGATGTTGTCGGTGGCGAGCGGCGGGTGCGCGGCGGGCCCGTGGCAGGAGCCGCCCACCAGCAGCAACACGCGGCGCGCGCGTGCGCGAGGCTCCGCCGCCAGCGCCACCAGCGCGCCGCGGCCACTTTTCTGACGAACAGGTCAACCGAGGATATTACTAACTCGTTGACAGGCGGTACAAATATACCGTTCTTAAGAAGGAGTAGGGACATCTCTACAAGAGAATTACCGCTCTCAATAATTCTCAAGAGTGTGTACCTACTTACACTCTTGCACGGAAAGTACCTTTTTTTAAATATAAGTTTTAAAAACCTAATACTAAACCATACGCAAGGGTACCATGTGCAATGTTATGTTTTTTTTTTAATATATCGTATAACTAGCTTTCTTAATTACTACTTTAGTACAAGTTAGGCAATTTATTGTTTATTTTATTTTTAAAACAAGACTTGATTTTCTAACCATCACTATTTATTTTATCTACATACGTATCATAAGTCCTCTTTAATGCGTTCAGAACAGAACCCGTTGGCAATGGAAAGCTTTACTACATTCAATTTTTTAATCAGCGGTGGAGAGGTCGTGTTGGTGAGTCTGCTGGTTGCAACGTAATGTTCTTATAAAGGACCGTCCCCACTGAGAGCATTCGCATATGATTTTCTTTATCTGGAAAAATGATAGCTCTAGCTTTGCCTTTGGAGTCCGAAAGGTTAGTTGCTACCTATTTACAGTTTGTAAAGTATGCGGTTCATTTTTTTAGGGTTCCGTACCCAAATGGTAAAAACAGGACCCTACTGGTAAGATTCTGCTGTCTATCTGTCTGTCCGTCTGGCACCAGGCTGTATCTCATGAACCGTGATAGCTAGAGCTTAAGGGGGGCTTCAATACAACAAATGTGATATTTTCCCGTTTTTTGCTCGATGTTAATACAGACACCGTGGTTGTATAGATAATGGTATGGAATCCTTCGTGAGCGAGTCCGACTCGCACTTGGCCTTTTTTAATAATTACAATAGCCCACTTGCAGCTTTTGTTCAATTTACTTTGTTGCCAGCGCAGCAGCGTGACATTTTCATATGTTCCAACACGACTAAACCTAAACCTAGCTAAGGAAGGTAGAACTATATCCCGATTCAATCAAAGCTGCAAGTGTTCGTACCGTCCTGCCTATGGAAGGTATACCTACGAGTTTCAAATGTAGGTGAAATAAATACGTAGGTATTAGGAACGTAGGTACGTAATTAAAATTAATGTGTGTGACGTGACAGACATTTGCCGACGTGCAGGATGGTCTAGTTGGTAGTGACCCTGCCTACGAAACTAGCGGTCCCAGGTTCGATTCCCGGACAGAGTAAATGTTTGTGTGATGAGCGCGAATATGTGTTCCCGGGTCTTGAGTGTTTACTATGTTGGTATTGGTATAAGTATTTATTTCTCCTTATAAGTATGTTTATCGTTGTCTAGTACCTTAAGTACAAGCCTAGAGATTTGTTTTTATATTGAATATTTATTTTAAAACATATAATTATGATTATTATTGTTTGCATTTTTTCTTAATCCAAGTAGCTATAGACTGGAAGCTGTAAGCGGCATTATCAAAAGATGTCGAAAAGGAATTAACATATCACATACCTATAAACGTATTATTTAGTGTCAACATTTAAAAAGTATGTAAGTAAAATAATTTAAATTAGGTAGCTACTTACCTAACAAAATTTATACTTACCTCAGGTTTGTTTAATTTAAAAAATACTCTGATTATAAATCATAGATCAAAGTATGGCCATGTAGGTGACTAAAATAAAAGAACTACCTACTTGTTGTATTTATACTATGCCTCAGGTGTCCTAGGTCCTACGCACGACATGTGTGCGTAGATGTTTTGACATTACGTGACTTGATACATTTGATATAAAGTGTAATTTTGATGTACAAACACTTTGACACGTCGCTCCACGGGTTAAGTAAAGGACCATGGCCTCTATTCTACTGGGTTAAAACCGTATCGCGTTTGAGGCGTTTTGGTATCGTTTTTAACTTGGCAACAACAAACGAATACACAATTTATAGTGAATATGACATAACTTAATAACAATTGAACTATGAGTGAGCAACTTAACGGTAAAAAGCGGCCACCTTTTTCCGTCAAGTCGACTAAACGAAGGTTAAAGGTTATTAAACTGTATCATGTTTACTATATATTGCGTATTCATTTGTACAACAGTATAGTGCTCTTAGGTTTTAAGATAATACCTTTATTTATTAGAAAACACAAAAAAGTAATAAGGGCGCCACTGGACGCTCGGCGCCCTCAAGTTTTTCACCTAAATACAGGGTGTTTGGCAGTCGGGTGTAGGGGTTTTAAGGGATGATAGTTAGGGTCATTCTGAACATTTTTGACCACATTTACTATTATGCTAAGTGTCTCGGTTTTTGAAATATAGTCATATTTATTAATTTTTTGAAAAATCACTCTGTTTGCCAGTTTTTTTTTATTTAACACCCTGTATAGCTTGTATTGAGTTAATTTTTAGTGTTTTGCCATTGCTACACCTTGGTTCTTCAAAATCAATTCAAACAATTACCTTCTACTGCTACAATAATTAATAAAACCTATTTAAACATGACGATAAAGTTTTTTTTAGATAATTTTACAACTTTGCATGTCTACAAAAAAAAAAGTAACAGCGATTTACGCGTAAAAAATACTTAATAAACTTCTTTGATTTACGGGCTTTCTAAGCATGTGACATTTAAAACCAGAAAACTAAAAAGAAATAAAAAAAAAAGGTATTTCCAAAAAAAGAGACCTCACTTCCATACGTTGTTTAGTGTAGTGACTGGATAGTTGGAGTATTTTGAATTTGAATTTAGAATGTTCTTGTAAATTAGTCGCTCAATCCTCGTGAGAAAAAAACAAATTTTAAATAAGGAACGTTCTAGTTCAGCTTATTTTTCAATTAGTCTGTTTTCGAATTTTGCTTTAAAGACACGTTTGTTTCGCTTCAAATGTAGTATAGTGAATTCAATTACAGATATTTAAGTTTTCAAGTTCAGTTCCTTAAATTTTAACGAATTCACAATGACTTCGTTTTCCAATCACGAGTACGCAGACATAATTTTTATGTACGGGCTTGCTCACGGAGACGCAACAAGGGCTCGTAATTTATACCAGGAACGTTTTCCCTCTCGAAGACTTCCAAACGCACAAGTTTTTAGGAATACCTTTATAAAACTTCGGGAAACTGGTAATGTAGCCTCAAGACGTCCTGGTCTCCACTATCCTGAACATTATGTTGTTGATGTCGACGAAGAAATATTAGCACAATTCAGTGACGATCCCACGACGAGTATCAGGAAAGTTGCAAGACAATTGAATTTAACTGAGTGGAAAGTGTGGGCAGTTGTTAATGGTGATGGCAGGCACCCGTTCCATTACACACCTGTTCAAGGTTTAGACGAAGGAGATCCGATTCGTCGTTTAGCATTTTGTCATTTTCTATTCAATTCAGGCATTGAAGAGCCGTCTTTTCTTAAAAGAATACTTTGGACTGATGAATCTAAGTTTGATAGAGATGGTATTACAAATTTTCAAAATCTCCACTATCGGGAGAAAAAAAATCAGAATCCACACATGAAAAAGCAAATTTCTACCCAAAGGCGTTTTAGTGTCAATGTCTGGGCGGGCGTCATTGGAAATACTTTCGTTGGGCCACACTATCTGCCAAATAATTTAAACGGACACGCGTATTTATCATTTTTAAACAACGATTTACCAGTATTACTTGAAGATATGCCTCTGAACATAAGAGGCGATATGATATACCAAAACGACGGATGTCCCGCACATTACGCAAGATCTGTGCGTGACTATTTTGATGGTAATTTTCCAAATAGGTGGATAGGTAGAAATGGCCCAATATTGTGGCCCGCTCGCAGTCCTGAATTAACTCCAGTTGATTTTTTTGTCTGGGGTAGGCTAAAAGACTTAGTTTACGATGAGGAAATTATGGACATAACACATTTAAGACGCAAAATTGAAGCAGGATGTCTCATAATGAAAAATGAAATGAAAGTTGGAGTGACGACCACCGAGGTACGAAGGCGTGCTCGTGCTTGTGTCAGGAACAGTGGAGGACATTTTGAACACTTAAAACGTAATTAAGTAGTTAACAACATCATCTTACTATATTTTTTTTTAATTATCTTACTGTTTTGTACATGAAATAAACGCTATCTATCTGTTTAACTATCTTAGTAGGTTACTTAGTTACTCGTCGTTTATAAGTTCGTAATTATTCAGTTTAGTGACAATTAAAAATCTGACAAACGTTGAACGAGATTTTTAGACTAACACAATTTGTTTGTTGATCAATAATTCCCTTCTATCAAAAATTAAAGAGATGTCCTAATCAAAAAGCAAGAAAACACTTATCTTTGTAGTTGTATAGCCAGGTACCATCGTAGTCGTACACAATTGCACTGTATGGAAGTGAGATCTCTTTTTTTGGAAATACCTTATTTTGTTTATTTTTTTTAGTTTTCTGGTTTTAAATGGCACATGCTTAGAAAGCCCGTAAATCAAAGAAGTTTATTAAGTATTTTTTACGCGTAAATCGCTGTTACTTTTTTTTTGTAGACATGCAAAGTTGTAAATTTATCTAAAAAAAACTTTATCATCATGTTTAAATAGGTTTTATTAATAATTGTAGCAGTAGAAGGTAATTGTTTGAATTGATTTTGAAGAACCAAGGTGTAGCAATGGCAAAACACTAAAAATTAACTCAATACAAGCTATACAGGGTGTTAAATAAAAAAAAACTGGCAAACAGAGTGATTTTTCAAAAAATAAATAAATATGACAATATCTCAAAAACCGTGACACTTAGCATAATAGTAAATGTGGTCAAAAATGTTCAGAATGACCCTAACTATCATCCCTTAAAACCCCTACACCCGACTGCCAAACACCCTGTATAACGTTTTCCGGGCCCTGGTATGTTAATGTTCTATGTAAAAGCTCGCACATCTATGAAAGGTGCGTTGTAGTTACGCTTAAAAAACAGGCTTTGCTTAGTGATTATTACACCGGATAATTATGTTATAAATAACATAATCCTTATGTAACTACAAACCATCATTGTTCTAGCAATAAATAATTCGTTTTTGATTTGATTTGACTTTATATGCAAATCGACTATAAAGTGCCAAGCGTAAATATTTAATAAGAATATTTTACACTAGTAACCCAAGTAGATAGGCCTCGCTGCGGATACAAATAAATACATGGCATACGATGGAGGAAGTCTATGGCCAAAAATGGACATCTCAATAAATAAATATGATAAATAAAGTAATATAAAATAAAATATAATTAATGAAAATAAATTAATCAATTACTTATACTAATGCATGGAACAATATTTTAAAATGAAATTTATTATTTAATCTATATTTACGCGTACAAATTACTTAATGATCTTCTATGATTTACGGGCTTTTTAAGCATGTGCCAGTTAAAAATTAATAACTAAGGTATTTCCAAAAAATGGTACCTCGTTTCCATACAGTGCTATACAACTACAAAGTTTCGTGTTTTCTTGCTTGTTGATTATTGCGTCTCTTTCATTTTGGATAGAAGGGAATGAGTCATTCCATATGAAAACGTCTGAAGGGGTGTGCTGGCTAATTTTAAATTTTCTTGAAAAAAATCAGGAATGTATTTTGGGGCACGAAATAACTACATCCATGGGATTTTTATTTTTCAGACTTTTTTACGATTTGCACTCATTGGAAGTTTGATAAGGTGTCATATTCTTACTCCTATAAACTAGGTTCAAACTCTGCTTAGAAACTTTTGCTAACAATTATGTTTATTTTAAATTGTAGCTTACTAACCACCTTTTCCACAATGATTAAGAGTGCGCCGAGGCAACGATACGTAATTACGAAAAAAATGCGTTCGTTTGATCGCCTGCTGCATTGTTTTTACTGAAGCTTTAGTTATGCAATTCACAAATAAGATATTTAAGGAATCACTCTATTTATCATATACTTTAGAAACACGATTACTTGTACTTCCCTCTATAGAAAACACATCCAAAGATACCTCTACATAACAAAATAAACACTTAGTACGGCGTAATTACTTCACGGAAGATCATCAGTTTTGGATTTACAACAAAACTACACGTCTTCTATATATTCTACACTTTAGATTTGAAAATGTGTTTTTATTTTACTAATATGAAGGAAATACCTAAATTCGCACGCGTTTCGTCCATTTTAGCCAGAGCCGTCACGTTTCCCCCATGTCCGCATTAGTCAGGCTTCGGCCGTCGGACGTGGAGGCTGTGTCGCTTGGTGGTTGGTTGCGTTTATCGCGATTTTTGTGATTATTCACTTTATTTTAAATGGGGAACAAACACAACCAAGAAAGGAAGAGAAGGGGTTGGCAAAAGCACAATGCTAAACGCTTGCGTGAAGAAATGAAGTTAGTTAAAATCGTAAACCTACTGATAGTGGAGTAGTTCTAAGAAACCTGATTTGACAGTTGTCAAAATGCCCCGCTAAGGGAGGAGAAAATAAATCGGTAGCAACATAGACTGATTTTCGAGATGTATCGATTTGTATTACTAAGACTTTGTAATCGTTTAGTTGTAGTCTTGATGTTTTGGGCCAAAATTGGTTTATTTACACAAGTAATTTTCAACAACACGCGAAGTTCTTTCAATTAGTAGGTAGGTATATAAAAAATACACTTCTATGGTGAATATTTACCAAGATATAAAAGTAGTTTAGCTAAAAAAACACATTTACAGGCAAAACAAGCTTCTTAGAACGACCCGAGGTTTTTTTTACTATAATTAATTATATAATATTGTTACTTCTTGGGATGGTTTCAATATTTCTAGAGCAAGACATCTCCAGAAATCTGAATACAAAGAGAATACTCCGTAAGTATACTCAGTACCTAACAACTATATTTCAACAAATGAGTAAAATTGCAAAATTATTCATATTTTTTTATTTATAGGGTTAATGTTCCAGTTGTTGGCACTTCGCTACAAAGCGAAGAGTTAGGTACTGTAATGAAAGAAGGATGTAGCAGTTACATACTCCTTTCATTGTTTTCTTTTTTCCATTTTGTTATGTCGAAATGTCTCGAAATCTTTTGAATAAAAAAGATTTCGAAATATGGAATGCCCGCCGGTGGTTTTCAGGGGGACGCTCCAGAGTCTCCAACGGACCGCGTTGGCATTCACATGTGAACTAATGTATATTTAAACGTTAAAATAAATGAAAGAATATATTAACACTGCAAGACGTATACTTTTATTCTACGTAGCTTAGTTGAAAGTGCGTAAAGTACGTACGTACAGTACCTAATGAACCGGTGAGGTATGCGTAAAAATAGTAAGAGGTGTATAGGAAAACATTTTAATAAATTTAGTATGAATTTTCAAATTATCTTTATATTTTTTCAATTTACAGAGTAAATGAATTGGTTGACATCGATTATAAAATTTACCACACAATGGAATTGTAAGTCCCAAATACGAATTATTTTTATAGAATGAGGATTACAAAATTTCATCCAAAAACTAATTCTGTTAATAAATAAATTATAGTTAAATCAAAACGTTCTGTTTTATTACAGGATGCCAATGGACCAAATTTTTTGTCTTTCAGTGGATGGAGAAATAGACAATGACATTGCTTACTCACACAGACAAAATAATGCCGTGAAGTAAAATCCGATATTGATTATTGTTGTTTCTTATGTCCTAATATTTTTTTCTAAAGATACCTGCGTACATTATTCATTACATTATATACATACAAACATTAAGTAGGAACTTCTAAATATGTGATTGATACAGCAGCTTTAAGTTTTTAGTTTTTTAAAACATCAATTTAATTTTATACTTTATAGTGATCAGAATCAGACATTGAAGTTTTTGCGGAAATAATCATGGATAAACATTCGTACAAACTAAGATCCTTTTTTTTAAAGACGGTTAAAATACCAAAACCTTCTCCTATGTGAAACAAATACTTTTCTGAAAACCGCATTAAAAACGGTTCAGCCAAACGTGAGATAATCGTGGACAAACTGAGAACTTCCTTTTCTTTGAAGTCAGTTAAAAATAATATCTTGAAGAAAGGGTCCATGACTGGGATTTTTGCCCTACTCAGCCGTTCTTATTACTTTACATTAGGTATTGAGTTCACTTTATTTTGTGCTTAGAATATTGTCAATAAAGGTAATTAGGTTTTATTTCATTTCAATATACAGTCACATTAAATCACGGGGTTGTTGAGCCACCATAGAACTCTGTAAGTAAGTAAGTAAGTAAGTAAGTAAGCTTTATTTGCATTAAATGCGGTTTACAATTTGGTCTTTCATAATAAATAAAATATCAGATCGCACACTTAGCCGTACTGCAGCATGCAAAATTGGTAGGTACTTAGACCTAAACATATTTTATAAAAATGCCTTACAATTCAATTTGTCGGACAATTAATATATTTAACCTACATTAAGAACTAAGATTATTTAATTAAATACGTAGTCAGATAAAAATAATTAAAATTTGGATGTGTCAAAATTAAAAAAAACCTCAACAGTATAGAAATTTTTGTCCATTAACCAAGAATATAATGTCTGTCTAAATATCATAATAGTTGATATTTGTTTAATGTGTATCGGTAGATGATTAAATATTTTTATGGACATCACATAACAGTTATTCTTAAACAAAGCACTTTTACATATTGGTCATAATAACTTTGTAGGATCTCTATTTCTTAACTTTGGATTTGGTACAATTGTGGTGAATAGGTTAGAGTTAGACTTTACAAAAACACTGATTTCGAAAATGTACATGCCCGTTAAGGTTAACAAATTTAGTTTTTTAAATAATGGTCTACACGATTCTAAGGGGCCTGCTCCACACATAGCTCTAATACATTTTTTCTGGCTGACAAACACCCTTTTTTTGTCAGTTGAATTTCCCCAGATAATTAAACCATATCTTAGCATCGAGGCCACGTAACCGTGGTAAGCCGTTTTTGCGGTATCCTCCTCAGATAAACGTTTTAACGTTTTGTCCTAATGACAGCGTCAAGTCACGCAAAAGAAATTATTTACGTCGAAATTTACCGTCAACTTTCTATGAAAGGGTTCTCCCGGTAACCTTCGGAGAGGGAAGATGGCCGATTGGAAGATGTACGGCTTTTACTTATGATTTATTCTCTTTAGCCGAACAATTTGCCCAATAAATATTATAAATAACTTAACACTAGCTAAATACACCATAGATGTACAAACGACATTAATTAAAAATTATCTATCTATCTGTGAGTGGGTTCTAGAGTGGCTCAACAATCTCGTGATGTGACTGTACCTCAACAATACAAGTAAGTCAATCCTACCTTACCTACCGACAGTAAACAACAAATTTAAAAAAAAATGTAGACTGAAAAAAGTTTTTAACTTCTTATAGTCAATATTTGAATAAAAGTATTCGGAATCGATTATGTTTTTTTATTTTGTAAACATTGGTAGCAACCTCCGCGCCTAGTGGATCGGCGCACGGCTCGTCAGGCCGGCGCATGGCTCCAGCTCGCTCCTTGCTGGTGTGCTATACGCACACATACACAGAGTGCATAAAATACCTAAAGTTAATGAGCGCAAAAAGCTCGGTGCCCCCTTAATAATATCTAATCAGTATGCTCCAGAACTGGGTTCCGGGACACTGAACTTTTGTATAAATATGTTAATTTTCGGAGTTTTCAGACTACAATTCTGACTTTCCTATTAGACCGAAGACTTAGCTTTTTGTCTGGTTGTTAGAACATGACATTTTAAACAACTGATGTCAATTTAAAGTTCTCAAAATGTATTTTAGGTATAGATAAAACATATCGAAATTTCGAAAAAATCAAAACATGGCCACTTTGGCTGCTGAAAAATGTAGGTTTCAGTGTGAATAAAATTTTGAATTTACCATCAAATGATAGATCATAAACTTAAATTTACATGGCATCTAGATTTTATACCGGTTTTTTTGCTAGGTAAGAAGTTATGATTTTTTGAGTACCGTAAATATTTGCACAACAATATTAATACAAAAATTCAAGATGAAGTGCAATCATTTCATTGGACGAATGATCAGGCTACTTTGCACCCACTCGTGATGTATTTAAAAAAAAAACGGTGTAACCTAATGCAAAACATTTTGCGTTATTATCAGTGATCATTTGACACACAACACGATAGCATTTTATGCATTCCAAAAGGTTTTCGTTGAATATATTAAAGGAATCAATCCTTTAATGACAACTATTCATTACTTTAGTGACGGAGCCGCATCGCAGTATAAAAATAAAAAGAATATGGCGAATTTGTGTTACCATGATGAAGATTTTGGACTACAGGCAGACTGGAACTTTTTTGCAACTGCACTTGGGAAAAGCCCGTGTGATGATGCAGGAGGAACCATCAAAAGAATAATCCGAAAAGCTAGTTTACAAAGAACAGCGGAAAGTCACATATTAACCCCTCAAGCAATGTTCGACTTTTGTACGGAGCGGATACCTGGCATTACATTCTTTTTCGTGCCAAAAGCAGATGTCGAAGCTTCAGAATCGAGGTTAACAGGGAGATTTGAGAATTTACTCACGATTAAAAGTACTAGATCATATCATCATTTCGAACGTCTGTCGTCCGAAACCTTATAAGCTCGTAAATATTCAACTGCACAATCTTTTGAAGTTGTGAAAGTCAGGAGGCAGGTCTGCAAACGTAAAAGTTAAATATTTTTTCTTATTATAGTGATGATTTTCATATAATTAAGAAATAAATAATATTTAGGTGTAGTTTTATTAAGTATCTGAGTTTTGCATATTTTAAGATTTGCAAAAAATCATAACTTCTTACCGCTTAACATCTAGTTACTGTGTAAATTTGAGAAATGTTCTATCATTTGGTGGTAAATTCAAATTTTTATTTACACTGAAACCTGGACTTTTCAGCGACCAAAATGGACACGTTTCGATTTTTTCAAAATTTCAATGCATGTTTTTTATACCATATAATACAATTTGATATCTAAAATGGATGTCAGTAGAAATAATTGAAGTGTTCTTGAAGCTGTGATATAAATATGATTCCCAGGTCTAATACAAAAGTCAGTAATCCAAGCCGAAAATCACGAAAATGAGTAAATTAATGTCATTTTTAGTGACACAGTATTTTATGCTATCAAAGTATTTGGATGAAAAGTTATAAAGCAATCGAATACTGTGTTTATTGGGAGTGTTATATAAATTAACACCATTTCTATACGTAACTTCTGAACAAAGTTTCAGCATAATTTACGAGGGGGGTACGAGGGTACGACGCGGAACGTTAAGCATCGCTTTTGTTTGCTCCTAAGATTTTAATCTATATCTAATGGTAAAGTGCTAGTATTTGCATATAAAGTATTTCTTAGTTACTGTACACAACACATTTAACACATGTAAATATATAGGAGTGAATCGGAAAGTGATTATCGTAAATAGTGTTAGTGTTCTGTGCCGGCAAGCTGGTACTACTAGCATAGAATAGTAAATTGTCGCGGTTTTGTTTTGTGCCTACAACGCTGTTGCCTCAGTGCGAGCGCAAACTAAAGGCGATGGATAAATGTGCGGCTTGTCAAATAAAAGTAAAAGCAGCTGAGAAACTGATCTGCTCGACATGTCCACGCAAATTTCACTATGCGTGCCTAAACATGGCTTCGGATAAATTTTTAAAGTTGGTCAAGGATAAAGCACCATGGAAGTGTCCAGACTGTTTATCAGCCATTCCCAAAGGTGGAGATAATAGCAACACTCCTATTGGCACAACAAAGAGGACTATTGCCACTAATGCTTCCCCCGATCCTTCTGACTACTCTCCAAAAGCTGCGCGCTCAGACTCAAATATATTAAATATGATACGCACTGCGATTAGGGAAGAAATAGCACCGCTTACAACTGACTTGGAGCTTGTTCGATCAGATATAACATCCATGAAAACAGCCATGCAAAATTACCAAACGCTTATGGATTCCTTCAGCGTCCAAATAAATTCAATTGGAGTACGCCTTGCTGCTTTGGAGAATCTGAATTCAGAAAAGGACATTGAAATTGCTGTATTGAACAAGACCGTCACCATCTTGACGACAGAACTTAATTTTAACATGCAGCAATCTTTGTCTAACCATTTTGAAATATCTGGCCTACCAGAAACGTCTGGGGAAAATCTCCAGCACACTGTCTTGGTGATCGCTCGTAAACTCGGAGTAGACCTTCAGGAGCATGACATCGACTGGATAGCCCGAGCAGGGCCTAGAAGAACCCCTGACTCACAATCACGCTTGCCCAGACCTGTAGTCGCTAGGTTGACGCGCCGTTGTAAACGCAACGAAATCTTGAAAGCGGTCAAAGTCAGGCGTGGGCTTAACACGAAGGACATAGATTTGCTTAACCAGGGCGTGGTCCAAAAGCTCTATATTAACGAACGTCTTACCTACGTTAACCGGAAGTTATTTCGAGAGGCGCGCCTGCGTGGCAACTCGGCTGGCTATAAGTACATTTGGACAACTAATGGAAATATACAACTTCGTAAGCAAGAAGGAGGTGCCGCAATCCAAATCCCAACAATGGAGGCTCTTGACCGGATCCTCCCACCTACCGGGTCTCCAATCGGGCAAGAAACTTCTTCGGTTCCTGCATAGACGGTTCTACATGTCCGAGGTCTTTATACAAAACAACAACTCACGCTGTTATTACTTTGATTCTTATGTTTCTTTACAAAATCATACACTCTTCACTTCACACACTAACAAAATTACACATAACATGCCAATTTTAATACACTCCAATCAGCCGTACTTCACTTACTACCCCAACTGTCCTCCTGATAATCTCACCAATGGTTTCAATGTAAATAGCCGGCCTTCTAGTTAACCATGAGATTGCTAAAGATTTGGACCAGTCGGTTTCCATAGATTGTGCAAGGGTCAATGAGCTCGAAAAGTGCGGGGAGGCTTTATCTAACTACAGTATGAAAATCCTAACACTTAATATTAGGAGTATTAGTAAAAACTTCGACATCTTTATAACTGCTCTTACTCGTGCTACGCTTGATCTAGATATGATTATCCTTACTGAGTGCTGGTTATCTGAGCATACAATTATTGGGCAAATAGACGGATACCATACTTTTTACACTAAAAAGAGGATAAACCAAAATGGTGGCATAGTTGTATATCTAAAAAAAACAATTGATGCATACGTAGAAGAACCAAACTTTGATGATGGTGAGTGTCTCCTGTTAAAGTTAGGTAGGACATTTACAATTCTGGCAATATATAGATCGCCGTCTTTTGCAAAGACAAGTTCATGATTTCTTTAGAAAATATCCTAAAGAGTACAGCTGGCTCACCGAACACGTGTCTCTTAGGCGATATTAACCTTGACATACTTAAGGACAATAATAATATATCTAGATATCTTTGTCTCACTGCCGAATATGGTATGATTCCCGCTGTGTCCATCAGCACCAGGGGTTCTTCATGTCTGGATCACGCGATGGTAAATACTAGATATGTGTGTAAAGCTGTCGTCTGCTCAACAGACATTACCGACCATGATGTTGTGGTTCTTGGCATTGGTACAAACATAGCAAAAAAATATCAAACTCAGCGACTTGTCACTATGATCGACTTTCAGTCTGTGGAAAAAGAGCTCGACGGCCAAGATTGGTTTCATGTGACAAATACTAAAAATGTCTCGGAAGCTGCGGAGAAATTCACAGAAATCTTAAAACTAGTTACAGATAGACACACTCAAACAAGGCGTCTTAGTAGGTCAGTTTACACAATTAAGCCCTGGATTACTCCTGGTCTCTTAAAATGTTTGAAAAAAAGAGATAAACTACATCTCGAAGTCAAAAGAAATCCCAACGATGTTCTCCTAAAACGACGATACCTCAGCTATAGAAACACCTGTAATGATATTATTCATCGACTGAAATGGTCACACGAGGAACAGGAGCTCAGTAAGCATAAAAATGATCCAAAAAATATGTGGAAGTGTATTAAGGATATCTGCCACCTAAAAAAAACCAACTTCCTCCCTAATGAACTACTCGATGCAAAATCATCTCCTATACTTTCTCTCAATTACTGCAACGAATACTTCGCAACAGTTGGGAAACAACTAGCTGATCATACTCTGACAGCCGGTAATTTTACTGAAGAAGAGTTGTTAGGTAAAGTCTGGAAGAGCTCTAATAACGTTGGCTCTTTTTTTATCAAGCCCACGGATCCGTTTGAAATTCGCACTTGCATTCAACAACTCAAAAATGGAAGAGCGCCAGGGAAAGACGGTTTTGGCACCAGTTTGGTGAAAAGAGTTGCTAACTCAATTTTGGAACCCTTAACATACATTTGCAACTTAAGTATAACCACTGGATCCTTCCCAGATAGTTGGAAACTCGCGACTATAATCCCGGTGCACGAAGGTGGTGACAAACACCTTCCATCGAATTTCCGCCCTATATCCCTTCTGAGCCTCTTCTCTAAGATTTTGGAAAAAATAATTCACAAAAGATTAACCAACTTCCTGGAAACCGGTAATTTATTGATGGATAACCAATATGGATTTAGAAGGGGACGTTCAACGGAAGACGCTATTTCAAATCTTACTTCAAAAATAGCTACCCATTTAGATAGGGGTGATAAAACTGTAGGAATATTTTTGGATTTGGCCAAGGCTTTTGACACCGTGTCCATTCCAATTCTGCTAAAAAAACTTGAAAACTACGGTGTCAGAGGCCTTGCTCAAGATTGGTTTAAGTCTTATCTATCTGGGAGACAGCAATGCGTAAGGATAGGAACGGATTTGAGTGACACTCGCTCAGTATCGTATGGAGTGCCTCAGGGAAGTTTGCTTGGACCCACCCTGTTTTTAGTATATATGAACGATTTGACGACACTAATTCAAGAAACTATGTGCGATCTTATATGTTACGCGGATGACACGGCCGTACTATTCCACGGACAAACATGGGCTGATACCTTTTTATCGGCTCAAAATGGGATTACCAAAATTTCACGGTGGTTAGAAATGAACTTACTAACGCTCAATGCCAATAAAACTAAGGTAATGTGCTTCAAAAAAACAAATGCCACCACGCCACCAGATAAGTTACAAATAAAAATCCATTCTTGTCACTTACCAACTCCCACTTCCATCTGCAAATGTACCACATTGGAGCGAGCTGCCTGCCTAAAATATTTAGGCGTCGAAATAGATGACAAACTGACCTTTAAACAACACATTGCATCTCTGACAGGCCGCACAAGAAGAGTAATAAAAATTATGAAACTCCTCCGCAATTCAGCAAGTATCGACATGTTAAAGCAGGTATACTTTGCTCTGTGTCAGTCCCTCCTCGGGTATTGTATTTTAGTCTGGGGAAATGCGTCGAAGAGTGACATGATCACCGTCGAACGAGCTCAGCGATCAGTGTTGAAGGTCATGTTACGCAAACCGTTCCGCTACTCTACTGACACTTTGTACAGGGAATGCAATTTGATGCGAGTACGTCAGCTGTTTGTATTTCGGGCCACCCTAGCAGAACATAAAAGAAGTAACATTCGTGTCCCACAAGAAAGTCGCAGGGGTAATATCCACATGGTACCATTCTGTAAGTCGGCTTTTGGACGGCGCTTACAAATTGCCCCGTTTATTTACAAAAAAGTGGCCCAGGCCTGTAACTTATATAATTGTACATCATGGCAGGCGAAACAAAAAGTTTTCGAATGGTTGATCAACAAAAATTATAGTGAGACAGAGTCACTTCTTTCTCGGCTAATCTAAGTAAAACACACACACAGGCACGCACGCAAGCACGCACGCTCACACACACACACACACACACACACACACACACATACACACACACACATACATACACACACACACACACACACACACACATACATACATATTTTCTTACAATGATTAGTAACCCAGGTATTATTCTTAATTGAATTTAAATTTAAATTGGGATTCACCATTTTTATGTTAAAGCTAACGATTTTAGTGTACACCACAGGAAAGGGTAAAATTAAGATAGTAGGTCTACTATTTTAATTTTACTTTTTCTTGTGGTATCTAAATTTATTACTTTATTACTTTATTACATTCAATAAAACATATAGATAAAAGAAAGGAGTCTGCCTCCAGGTGATACCACATCTACTCATAGATATGATAATGGTGTGCATAGTAAACATGTCGTCCACTCTGTGTTTATTAATCTTTGTTTTGTGGCGCTTGACGCATTGCTGCGCGTTCTGCGCCTACCCCCATGTTGTTATTATGATAAGCAAACAAGTAAAAATGTTTAATGAGAAATGAATCTCACGACACAGGCTAGGCCTAGTGTGAGGTTTATTGTTAACTTATTAACTGTTTAATTGTTAAACTAAGGCATATGTAACTATTGTAGAAAAAACTAATGTAAATCCATCATTTTATAAATAAAGTTATTTCAATTTCAATTTCAATTTCAATTTGTGAGAGTAGAAAAATGACAGCATTTTGTACTTTGGACGGGTGCTGATAGAAAGATAAGTATTTAAAAAAATTAACGACAACGGTTTTTGTGCTTAAATGCCTCACGGTACATCCTCATTTTTTTTTATTGAAATCTGTGACCACGCCGGCAACAAAAAAAAATCGTTTCAGCCGTTTTCATATGGAATGACTCGAATTTTATTATGATCAACGAAAAAATTGTATCAGTCGGGTAGTGAGTTAGGATTGGCAAAATAAAAAACACATTCTACTTTTGTCAAAAAAATATAGTATTGTCACTAAATTGAATAATTACTTACGAAATTATAAACAACGAGTAACTAAGTAACTTACTAAGATAGTTAAATGGAAAGATTATGTTGTTAACTACTTGATTACGTTTTAAGCGTCAAATATATCCTCCACTGTTCCCGACACAAGCACGAGCACGCCTTCCAACCTCGGTGGTCGTCACTCCAAGTTTCATTTAAATTTTTCATTATGAGACATCTTGATTCGATTTAGCGTCATAAATGTGTTATGTCCATAATTTCCTCAGCCTACCACAGACAAAAAAACAACTGCGAGCTGGCCACAATATTGGGCCATTTCTACCAATATCCACCTATTTGGGAAAGAACCATCCAAATAATCACGCACAGATCCTGCGTAATGTGCAGGACACCCATAGTTTTGGTATCTCATTTCGCATCTTATGTATAGAGAAATTGATAATACGCGTGTCCGTTTAAATTATTTCGCAGATAGTATGGCCCAACAAAAGTATTCCCAATGACGCCCGCCCACACATTGATACTAAAACGCCTTTAGGTTGATGTTTGCTTTTTCATGTAGGTATGGATATATTTTTCCCAATAGTAGATATTGTGAAAATTTGTAATACCGCTTAGTTTCGTCAGTTCAAAGTATTATTTACAGAAAAATCGGTTCAATGGACAGCTAAATTAAATTCAATTTAACTGTCCATTGAACCGTCTTGCAACTTTCCTAATACTTGTCACTGAATTGTGCTAATATTTCTTTGTCGACATCAACAATATAATGGTTAAAATAGTGGAGACCAGAGCCCCTAGACAAGATGCGTTGGCTTAGATGCGTTGCGTTGCGTTGCGTTGGTTCTATTCGTTTAGTTTCAAACTAATCGCGTCACTGGTAGATCAAGTGACTTTTCGAATGACGTGATCTACCAGTGACGCGATTGGTTTAAAATAAAACTAATAGAAACGCTACTTAGCGAACGCATCTTAGCTGGGGGCTCTGGTCTCTTAAGGAACTGAACTTGAAAACTTAAATATCTGTAATTGAATTCACTATACTAGACTACATTCGAAGCGAAACAAAAATATCATTAAAGCAAAATTCCAAAACAGACTATTAATTGAAAAATAAGCTGAACTAGAACGTTCCTTATGTAAAATTTGAATATTTTCTGACAAGAAGTGAGCGACTAATTTACAAGAACATTCTAAATTCAAAATACTCAAACTATGCAGTCACTAATTTCACTACACTAAACAACGTATGGAGAAAAGGACTTATTTTGGAAATATCTTAATTTTTATATATTTTTTAGTTTTCTTTTTTTATACGGGGCATGCTTAGAAAGCCCGTAAATCAAAGAAGTTTAAGAAAGTAATTTGTACGCGTAAATCACTGTTATTTTTTTCTTGTAGACACGCAAAACTACAACATTATCTGAGATTTTTTTATGATCATGTCTAAGGAGGTTTTATTTGTTAGTCTAGCAGTATAAGGTAGTTATTTGAATTTATTTTGAAGAACCAAGGTATTGCGAAGGCAAAACACTTAAAATTAACTAAATTCAAGCTATAAGGGTGTTAAATAAAAAAACTGGAAAACACTGATTTTTCAAAAGAGATAAAAAAATGGCAATATCTCAAAAACCGTGAAACTTAGCATAATAGTAAATGTGGTCCAAAATGTTTATAATGACTCTAACTCATCTTCATTATCATATCAGCCCTTAATTGTTCCATTCCTGGACATAGGCCTCCCCCATTCTCTTCCACTCGTGACGGTTTTGCGCCCTCTGCATCCAGTCATGGCCTGCGTGCCGTCTGATATCATCCAGCGTAGGGGTGGCCTCCCGCGTGCTCGTGTGTTTCTGCGTGGTCTCCACTCCAATGCACGTCTGGTCCAACGACTTGCGTCTATCCTGGCTATATGCCCCGCCCGAGCCCACTTTCGCTTCGTAATGGTGGTTACAACATCGCACATCTTTGTTTTGTCTCTGATCCATTCGTTATGATTTTGATTACCCAGGTAATTCCGAGAATGGATCTCTCCATAGCTCTCTGCGCAATTTCGAATTTTTCAGCAGACTGCTTCGTAAGGGACATTGTCTCCACACCATACGTGAACACTGGCAAGACACATTGCTCAAAGACCCTCGCCTTGTGACGCAAGGGAAGAAATAAATATATATTGGCCCCGAACGCAGCCCACGCCTGTGCGATGCGGCGTTCCACTTCTGCCGTCTGATTTTTAGAGCCGAGATTGCTTTTATGGCCGAGGTAAATGTATTCATCGACGGCGTCCACCGGCAAGTCGAGATTTCCTGCTGCAGGCTTATTGGTCATAATCTTAGTCGACGTCACATTCATTTTCAGTTCGACTTTGCCAGTTTCCCTTCGTAGGTTTTCGATTATGGCCAGTACCAGATCATCGGCAAATTTCAGGTTCGGCAGCCGCTCGCCGTCAATTAGTATCCTCTTCCAAGTTTAACTTTTGCCGGTCTTTTTATGAAGGCTAACACATTCTTTCATCTGTGGAGATGATTCAACTCTTGAATATATCTCTGGGCCACTCTGTGGTTTTCTAATGCTTTCTACCACTGAACCGAATCAAAAGCCTTTTTATAGGCAACAAACAAGGATTATAAGCTTCTTGTATTCATAGCACTTCTCAATTACAGTTTTCAGTGTTTGAAGATGACCATTAGTGATGACTGATGAAACCTGACCGAAAACCGGCCTGTTCATGTGGTTGAAATCCAGTTTTTTAGTGAGTGTTAAATATTACTCTGGTAAAGAGCTTATATAGATGTGACAGTAAGCTAATGGGTCGGTAGTTACTAAGCTTCTTGATATCTCCTTTTTAGGGTTCCGTAGTCAAACTAGGAACCCTTATAGTTTCGCCATGTCCGTCCGTCCGTCCGCAGAGCCGTGCCTAGCGCAGAGACTCTTAGTACTAGAAAGCTGTAATTTGGCACGAATGTGCTTATTAGTCACGTCAACAAAGTGGTAGGTACAATATAATGTATAAAAAAAAATATCAAAACGTAACGTGGGAATGTATTTTTTTTTCTCGTCTACCCCATAGTGTGGGGTATCGTTGGATAGTTCTTTCAAAAATATTGCGGTTTTGTGAAAACATTTTGTTTACTAAGGGATCCGTTAAGGAAATATTAAGCTTTAAAGCGCAATTTTTTGTTAGACTCAAGTGTGTGATTCTAGTAGTATTGTTGGGTTGTTTAGGAGTGCTTCCCGATCTGTGACCACCTCGCCTATATCATACTGTTTTTTTCTATGGCCTTACCTATTAGGTTCTCATGGTAACTGTCGAGGTCTTGCCGGATCCCTTCCTGATTTGTTTTTGATTTCTTTTAATTCAGCTGCATCAGTTTTTCCCTCTCTACTCAAAACACGTCTCTGTTCCATCAACCGAAGTGTCTCCGATGAGAGTTTCTGAGGTGTCTGGCAATTTATTTAGAGATATCATCTCGAGGGCAATGCCCATGGTTGCGACTATGTTCTGGTTGAGCTCTTCCACAGTTATAATTCCGTGTCATCGCGGTCAAGTAAGGAATCCAATCCTATAATGCACTAACCTATGGTCACTTCCTGTGGTAAAACTATTGAGTACCGTATCATCTGTTACTTTGGTTTTGACGTTAATTGGTAAGTAATCATATTCACTTTCATTTATGTCATCAAAATGCCGCTACGTAAATACGTAGCGGCTTCTTTTCAATTGTATTTCAAATGTATTCATGGCTTTTTTTGCTTGTTGTTTTTGCTGCATAAAGTTAAAGAGTGTTTGTCCTCGTGAATTTCTGGTCCCGAGTGCGAAAGCACCAACGCTTGACCTTAACTATCAACCCTTAGACACCCCTACACCCGACTGCCCTGCCCAAGCACCTGCACTGCGCATATATAAATGAATCCCTATTTCCCTTGGTGACGGCATCACGCGTGGCCGGCTGGGGCCCGTTTCTCGAAAGTCGGACCGTTTTCGCTAATTATTGTTTGTTTCGTTTTTTTATGGTCAGGAGAAGGTTCTTATGTAAGATAAAAGAAGACCACCAGGACACTCAAAAAATTGCAGCGGGGCGAAGCCAGCGGAACCCCAGAGGGGGGTCCGCTAGCAAATAGAAAAGTTCATGTTAAATTATATGTATAAATTATTTAAATGATATAATATAATACCAAATGAATAAAGAAATAATGCATGTTATAATATGTTAATTAATGTAATATTTATTGGCTATAATAATACCAATAATATATATTAATGGTCTCATCCTTCTTAAACAGTCCTACATTGACCGGTGGTTATCCGTGGGAGCTTACATCTATAGTATGAACTTAGGGACAATCGCCAGTTGCTGTCCCATCACTTTAACTAAATTAAAGATGACTAAAGGGCCTCTGCGTGTTGGTTTCGGCTCCATGGACGTCTTTCAAAGGTCCGGGACTCTCATAGTCCCGTGTATAGTAAATAAATACTTACAAATAATAATAAAAATAATAACCCAAGTAGGTTATTTTGGGTAAGGTGTAAAAAATAAAGCTCACCATATCCATTCTAACGGTTTTTAAAGCCACGGCTATTGACGGGTCTTTAACCTTATTTATGGCCTGGTTAAGGACCTGGGGAGCTATAAGCGGGAGGCGGACGTGACTGAGAACTTCAAAACAATGACGCCTTCGACATGCCGGGTCGTGTTCCAGCCATCGCAGTGCGGGATACAACACCTGCAATAATTAATTATAATATATACTCTAATTGTTACCCACTTCTTACGGTGTACCTACAGGGTTTTGGCAAATGCTAATATATGTACAGCAAGCACATGCTAGATCCTCAGATCTCTCAATTAATCAAACATTAATATGTTAATTTCTAGTCACCTGAGCCTCACTTTCAACTTTTAGTTGTTCAGATGATAAAAGAGTGACTAACTGCGGTAGGGGTAAATCCAGTAGCTCGTCTCCTGTGGCTACTACATTCCAATTTGCTTGAGCATGTTCTAACGCTTCCTGTGTAAGTTCCATGCAATTATGAGCTTCTGCAAATCTGGAATTAACAAAAACACACCCATTTATATTACTGTCCAATAGTTAAAAGTCTTATATGGGTGGACCAGAAGAGCATATGAATAATATAGGTCACATCTTTTTTATTACTTTTAAAGTTTTTCTCACTCATCTTCTCTTTGTCTAAATTTTGTATAATAGACGTATAAATGTGTCTTGATATTGTATAGGTTACTTTATGTGTAATTCCGTGTCTGACGCTTTGGCATCAAGCAAGCTCTAAGAGTCACACACGATCGATCGATAATAAATTAAAAATACTAATTGAATTCTTTATTTAACGATGGTCATACTCACATGAAAAAGTGCTAGGTATCAAAAATATCCTTACATTATTTTAATATTTTGCAATGATCTAATAAATCAAAATAAAGTAACAATAATTTTTATCCTTGTAAGTTAAATTTTTATGCGCGTAACATAACATGCGCTATTTTACATTTTTATGTTCAAAAAATTTTGCTGTTGCAAAATCTAAATCATAACTTTTAATGTTTGCCAAATAAAAAATGACATCATCTTTCTTGAATTCGACAGTTAAAAAAATGCAAGCTACATAAGAATTTGGATTAGAAATTATAGTAACAGAATAAATAACTTATTTTATTATAATTATTTTCCTTGTTTATTGATTGATTTAGTTTTCAGAAAAATCCTGGCATTTACTTGACACAAAGATTAAGCATTGCCATTCAACGTGGCAATGCTGCCAGCATTCTGGGAACGATGCCCACTAGTAGCGGTCTGTTAGATTAGAATAGTTTTAAGTAAGTAGTTTGGAAGTTCTTTCGTTAGTTTTTATTGTTTTGTCTTTTCAGAAACAGTATTTTGAAATTCGGAATAATGTAATAATGTTTCAAGATTATGTAGTGTAAAACTAACTATGAATTTTTACAATTTATAAATATATATGTACATAACATTATGCGCTACACGAAGGTTAGCTTCAACACTATTTATCACGTTATATTAAAAAAAACATATGCATATATAGCAAATTGTTATATTTAAAAATACTAAACACTCTTAACTCTTGCCTGAAGATTCCTAATGCATTTGAAGGGTGAAGCTCTCTCCTCAGAAATTCCCCACAACCGGTCACCAGCTCCCTGAGTTGAAGCATATCGGCTGCTACCAGCAAGTGCTGCACAGTAGTCTTATCTATAACTACTTCACCTGCATGTTTAAGGAGTCTGTTATGTTTGTGATCTAATTTACATTTAATGGTCATAAAATTCATTTCTATAAATATATGTTTTTACTCCAATAGTCTGATTGTGAAATCTAATATCCTATTCTATTGTTCACTCACTACTCATCATCACACAATGGAGATGGAAATGCAGTAAAAATTTGCGTTTTGTTTTCACGACAAAACATGAAAACAAAAACAAATTGTGCAAAAGCTATAAATTGTATTTTTACACCTTATTTGCTAGTAGTGTAGTCAAACTCAAAAATAGCTGTTCATTTTAGTACCTTGTCGCAGTTACTGATATATTAAAATCAAACCACTCTTACTCTAATATGAAACTGCGACAAGGTACTAAAATGTACAGCTATTTCTAAGTTCGACAGTATTGTGTCTGGAATCAATTTAACATATAATATATAATTGTATTCTCATGGATGAGGTAAAAGTACCTGTATAAATAAAATCTATTATAATCGGAAGAATTTCTGGAGGCACACTGGGTAGAGCCACATGTCTTTTCTGACTCTCTTCCAAACCAACATTGAACATTGCATCAAAATAAGCGCAGCTGGCTGCAAGGACCACTCGATGAGCCTTCAACAAGAAAACACAATTTTATTCAAGCTCAATTCTTATCTGATAAAAGTGATAAACATCAACTGTGGTACTATATTATTATTATAACGGGGAGCATTATTAAGAAATCATTGAACTTAGTAGGCGGTCTATTAGTGGTTACCGCGCGCTGTTACGGCACGCACGCGTTCGTTCGCGCTTTGCATTGCATCATCATTCATCGTAAAATAAATATGTAATAACATTACAGAACAATTTTTACCTACTACTACAGACAAGAGTTCTCATAGTAAAATTGGTTGTTATATTATAATGCTGGTCATTTCCTACAGGTTTTGAACGCATAATAGAGGACTTATGATATGTGTGTAGATAAACAATTATTCTTAACATTGTACAGGTTGGAAGAGGAACGTGGACCTTCCCGAAAATGGGAGATAGTTTAGCCTTTAACACTTTATTTCCCCTATACAAACTATAAGAATTTAAGCAGCCGTTTTCTAATTACAGCCGGTTAAACATTCACACAAAAAACTACTTGTTTCAACCCTAAACATATGATTGGGTCAAACTTAATTGTAAACAACCTTTTCATTACAAGATATTATTTATTACGTTTATTTTGTCGTTGATGCATACTTAGACCTGCTTGCAATGCGGTAAGAAATATTGCAGGGATTGTGAGTCTCTTTGTAAGTACACCTTGAACAACTTTATTTATTTTAATCCTAAAATCATGAATAAAATAATAACAAGATAGAGATAGAAGCTTTTCATTTGTGTCGCCACTATGATTTCGCCAATGTCAGGTTTAAGGAAGACACACGTTTACAAAGAAAGTTAATAGTTTTGAAGAGATAATAAAAAAAAACACAATAACTAGATACCTACTAAGTACAACTTGACACATTTCTGAAATAACGACATTGACAGACACTGAAGGGTTGTTCGACGTCCATCATTTTCTCGTTTCATCATATTCCTGATTCATCATACCCGCATTTCATCATGTTCGCATTTCATCATGTTCGCATTTCATCATTTTCTCATTTCATCATATTCCTGATTCATCATAATTTTATCATGTTCGCATTTCATCATGTTCGCGTTTCATCATGTTCGCGTTTCATCATGTTCGCGTTTTATCATGTTCGCGTTTCATCATATTCCTGATTCATCATGTTCGCGTTTCATCATGTTCGCGTTGAAGCATATTCCTGATTCATCATACTCTCATTTTATCATGTTCTCATTGAAGCATATTCGCGTTTCATTAATTTCACTTTGATCAGTAAATCGTAAACATAAATTCTTGCTTAACTAGAGAGTGAGCTTAAATAAGAGTGTGATCAATATTTAGGGAAAAATACGTTATGTTCAAACTTCCTGAATCTACTCATTTATGTCTTATTAAATGATTTTGTTGCCTACACTTAAACAAAAGGGGAATTTATTCTTTGAAACACTTGAAAGATACTGGCCGGATAAAACATAGATACCTACTAGCAACATGACACTTTAAAAACATATTACTATAATTCTGTCATTTTAATTAAACTTGCTTGAAATTTATTACATTCGCATTTCTGTAGAGATTTCAATCAATTTCTGTGATTTTGCGCTTACTTGACATGAGTGATATAGACAACGAAGACACGGAAAATAAAATTGTTTTTGTGAAATCGAAACGAGGAAAAGACGTGTTGCTACGAAATGGATTCAGGTACATCTTTCATTTAAAAAATAAAGTAACCGGCAGCACAAATTGGAGATGCTGTAATCAAAATGATCTCTGTAATTCTTCGATTACTATAGATAGCACTAAATCAAAAGTATTACGGGAAAGCACACATACATGTAACAGTGATCCTTTGCGAAATAAAATTGAAATATGTGTTGATAAGTGTAAGGCACAAGTTTGTACATCAATGGAACCTGTTCAAATAGTTTTTGAACAGCAATTTGAATCACTAAAAGAAGAGACTGATGGCCAAGACGCCTTCAATATTCATTCCTTTAAATCGAAAAAGGACAGTTTGTACCGGCATAGATATAGATCACTAAATGTTGACAAATGTACCTATAATACACCTGATGAAGTAATCCTGCCACAAATTATAACTGACAAATTTCTAATTCGACGTGAAAACAATATTCTAATATTCTGCACTCCTTTGGCTTTACAAGCTGCTCAATCTGTAGAAAATTTTCTTGGAGATGGAACGTTCAAGGTTGTACCCAAACCCTATTACCAGCTATATAGCTTGCATGCCGATTTGAGCAAAACCGATCATTCGGCAGTGGTACCTCTATTTTATATACTCATGCCAAATAAAACAGAAAAGTCATACATAACATTGTTCACCGTTCTAAAAAATGTGTTCTCCATTAATATGCAAAATTTTACTAGCGACTTTGAAACTGCTGTGATGTATGCAGTGAAAATTGTTTACCCAGAAGTGGTAACTAATGGCTGTTACTTTCATTACCAGAGAGCCATTTTCAAAAAAGCAAATTCATTGGGCTTAGATAGCGAAAAATCTGATAGGACTTTTCTAAAAAAGCTGGCAAAGCTGGCACTATTACCACCGGCACTAATACCAGAAGGATTTCTCGCTATATCAGAAAATGTCGATGACAAAGAGGAAATGACTGAGTTTAAAGAATATTACATGAATCAATGGATGAAGAAAGTAACGTCAGATATTTTCAGCTGTTATGGGACAAAAAAAAAACAACAAGTCTTATTGAAAGTTGGCATCGGCGGCTGAACATAAGAATAGGGGAGAAAAACAACTTGTTTTAATTTTTAATAAAACTTAAGAAGGAGGCTAAACACCAAGACTTCAATATTAAGTTATATTCAAAACCGGTAATCAAAAAGAAAAAACACAGAGACATTGAAATCTCTTCAATAGTCCAGTATAGTATCCAGAGGGCGCTCTTCAAGTGAGCATTGTTCAAAACCGATTGAGAATATAAGTGATTTAAAAATAATTATAGACAGTAATACATTAAATTGTGCCGCTTAACTATATTATTAACTATCCGGTTTTTGTTTTTAGGACAATTACTTACCAGTGCTTGGCGTTTGTGGACCATAGGTCAGTGGCTTGTATACAATATACACTCAGTGATATTTCGACCTGTTTTAACAGTGTGGTGTAGTGACTCACTAGATGTGCGGATATTTACATAACTTAATTACGTCCGAAGCTGACTGGTTTCGTATTAGGTGTTGAACTATAAGTGCAATGGACTGAGGAATCTCGTTTTCGACTTTAATGTTTGTCTACCGACCTATTTTATGAATGGCTTGAAGGTGGCTGTTTTTTTTTTTTTGTGCGGATTTTGTCATTATCGGCAACGAGAATTGTTAACACTGCCATCTAGTATCATTCCTGTGAACTTCCTAAATCGATACGTTTGTGGATGGCTCCAGCCAGATCGATGGCCGCCCGGGCGCTTGATTAATACTTAAGAACTGCGCTAGAGGGCAGTTGGTACCTGTATCTCTCGTGTTTCGCTTTGTGTATTAACTTTGTTTACTTCACCCGTAAAGATGGAATGCAGCGCGCGGTGCCGCAACGAAATCAAATCAACAGACGATGTAATGCTATGTTGTCGTTGTAAAGGAAATTACTATCGGAAATGTCTTAATATTAACATAGGGGACTATACCTCACTTAGCGCCCAAACTTTAGCGTCGTGGTTATGCCCTGTCTGCACAAACGTCAATGCTCGTCGTCCCAGATCTAATCCGGACACTCCCGTACGTTTGTATTTGCTATCTACCCCTGACCAGAGTATGAATATGTCGCTTGATAATAGCATTCTCAGCACTAGCAACGCCAGTCAGTGCTTCACGGGCCCGTCAAGCGTCTGCAAGGATGACGATGATACCGTCTCCATGAGCAAAATAGGAAGTCTATTGGACCTTAAAATTCAGACATCTGTTTCATCTATTATTGAAAAAAAAAATGGAGTCTTCCCTGTCCACATTTATGGCTTCGTTTCGCGCAGCAATAAAAGAAGATATACGAAAGATGGTTCATACAGAGGTCAAAACTGTTATGCAAGATTTAGAGAACAATTTTACTGCTACAACCGACTTTATTTGCGCCGAGCAGGAAACACTTAAGTCTCAAATTTTGGAGAAAAACAAAATAATTGAGAATTTAGAACAACAAAACGTTAAACTACAGTCCGATGTGGGAGGTCTCACCAATCGTATTTCCACCATTGAGAGCATATCTCGCAGCTGCAACATTGAAATCCAAGCTGTACCTGAGACTCGATCCGACAATGTACTATTGTGGTTTAAAAACCTTTGTTCCACAATAGGCTTAAATATTGACGACTTGAACGTGACTGCCTGCCGAAGAGTCGCTAAAATGGATCCAAAATCAAACAGACCCAGAAATATACTAGTATCTCTTTCTTCACCCCGGCTTCGAGACACAGTTTTGTCTATGGCTAGACGCTTCCACAAGTCAAAGAATGCTCCTGAAATGCTTAATAGCTCGCACCTCGGGCTAAGCTGCGATAGAACTAGAATTTATGTTACTGAGCATATCTCACCTGACTGTAAGGCACTTTATGCCAAGACCAGGACTGAGGCCAAAAATAAGAACTTTAAGTATGTATGGGTAAAACACGGAAAAATTTATGTCCGAAAAGATGATGAATCCAATTGCCTTCACATTAATAATATGAACTCCTTAAATAAGTTACAATAATAGTTTTTCCCCTTCTCTTATTTAGTTAAATTACCTATTCAGATCTTTCAAAATGTAATAATGTTAATATACTATCACAATGTAAACCGAATTAGAAGTAAGTTGAATGCCTTATATCTTAATATCCTCAACAGCAATTATGATATTATTTGTTTGTGTGAAACAAATTTAAATGACGGAGTCTTTGATGCTGAATTTATTGATGACCGTTACAGAGTCTATCGCAGAGACCGATGCTCAACAACTATTAGAAAGAGGGAGGGAGGTGGAATTGCGATAGCTATAAAAAAACATTTCACAGTTCATAGTTTGGTTGCTTGGGAAAGTGAAATCGAGGATATCTGGCTTAGCGTTGAGACCGGTCATTTTAATTCAATTATTATCTGTTTATGTTACTTGCCGCCAGACTTAGACACTATTAAACTTCGATCTTTTTACTCTAGTTTTCAAAGGCGAATGGTACACGCTAACAAAAATCAGGAACTGCTTTGCATTGGTGATTTTAATACTCCCAATATTTCCTGGACAAAATCTTGTAATTTTACCTACATGATTCCGAACCCGGCCAATGACCTCAAATCCGTGCTCCTAATGGAAACCTTATCCTTATGTAACTTCACTCAATTTAATAATATTCCTAACAAAAACGGCCGATTTTTGGATCTAGTCTTGTCTACTCTTAGTGCTGTGAGTGTATATGGCTCAGCAGCCTTGAGCCGTATAGATGAGTACCACCCCCCTTTGCTAATTGATTTACATACCTTAAAACTAAACAAGAAATGTATTAAATCGATCCCCTTAAAAAAGCCCAACTTCAACAGATGCAATTATGGTAAAATTCGCAACGACCTCAGCGGGACTGACTGGGACCAGCTCCTCGTGGACCTGGATGTCAATGATGCTGTAGAATTATTCTATACCAAGTTAAACGAAACCATCAAAAACAACACGCCTATGAAATGCTTAAATGCACGTAAACATCCTGGCTGGTTTAGTCCAGCTCTTTTACGTTGTCTTAAAGAAAAACAAAAGTACCACAAACGCTTTAAACAATTTAACAACCCGTTAGACTACGATTCATTTAAAACCTTGCGTACTAGGTGCAAGATTCTAATGGATAAATGTTATGACAAATACATTACATCAGTCCAAGACTCCATCAAAAAGGACATTAAACACTTTTGGAGATACATTAATAATAAAAAAGGTGCCAGCTCTATACCGCTTACAATGAAATTTAATGACTCGGTATCATCTAACGCAAAAAGTGTTTGTGAGATGTTTTCTAAGTATTTCAGTTCCGTCTTTGAAATGCCAGGCAATACGCATACTTCGAATCTAAGTCTCTCCAATTTGTCTCACAGCCAGTGCTTACACAATATTACGGTGACTACATTAGACATACAAACTAAAATAAAGGGTCTTGACAGTAACAAAGGGGCTGGTCCCGACGGCATTCCTCCATTATTCATTAAAAATTGCTGTAACGAGATTAGCTTACCTCTGAGTATTATTTTTAATAAATCAGTTCGATCTGGTATTTTTCCAACACGTTGGAAAATTGCCCATGTTATCCCAATCCATAAATCTGGCGATAAAAATCAATGTAGGAATTATAGACCAATTAGTATCTTATGCGGTTTTGCTAAGCTCTCGGAATCCGTGCTTTATAGTACCTTTTATTCTCATCTTGAATTGTTTATATCACCTAGTCAACACGGCTTTGTCTCTAACAGATCAACGGTGAGCAATCTGCTGGAATATAAAAACTATCTCTGCGGTGCTTTCGCTAAAAGAAGTCAAGTTGACTCCATATATACAGATCTTTCTAAGGCTTTTGACAAAGTTGATCATGAGATTTTGTGCAAGAAACTAGAAGGCTATGGTATTCACGGAAACCTGTTGAGATGGCTAAAGTCGTACCTAGATAATAGAAGCCAATTGGTCAGCATTAAGGGTCATCTCTCGGCGCCAGTTACTATCACCTCTGGAGTTCCACAAGGCTCTCATCTCGGACCCCTTCTCTTTGTAGTTTTTATAAACGACCTTGTACAGCTACTCAGTTGTCCCTGCTTACTGTACGCTGATGACCTCAAGATATACACCACCATAAATAACATCAATGACTGCTTAAACTTACAACAAAATCTATCTAGAATGGTGGAGTGGTGTGCATCCAACAGATTGTTTTTAAATGTTCAGAAGTGTTTTGTTATATCTTTTGGGTCTATTAAGCAGAAAATAAGTTTCAGTTATTCTTTGGTTGGAGGCACACTGCAACGAAAATCAGTGGTCAAAGATCTTGGTGTATATTTTGATGAAAAATTAAGTTTTAACTATCATTATGATCATATTATATCTAAATGCAACCAGTTGCTTGGCTTTATTACTCGATCCACAAAGGGCTTCAAAAATCAAGTTACTTATATCCATGTATACTGTTCACTTATTAGAAGCATTCTTGAGTATGGGTCAGTTATATGGTCGCCGTACTATGAAGTGCACAGTAACAGAATTGAAGGGGTCCAGAAAAGGTTCCTTAGCATTCTTTGTTATAGACTTCATCTTGGTCGAAAGTTCAAGTCAACTGAAAGTAGACTCAAAAAGTTTGGTCTGCCATCCCTAGCATCCCGCCGAAAGTGCATTGAACTATTGTATCTTTATAAAATTCTGCACTCACATATTGACAGTCCCACCCTTCTATCCCTTCTGAACTTCCGCACTAGATTTAACCCTCGCAATCCCTCGCCTAAAATATTCATACTTCAAACGTACATTAACAATACTTCCTTCTATAACCCAATCACTAGAATGTGCCGCTCATATAATGACACTGTTGCGCTCCATTCATCTTTGGATATTTTCAGAAGTAAGTTACCTACATTTAAGAAAGACATCCATGCATATTTGTACAAATAGAAAAAAGGAAAAAAAAATACTAACTACATTAACTTAGTCAAGTAATTACAATTAAGGCCCTATTATTTGGTTATGATTTCTTACAATTAGTTTTACTAACTTTCACTAAACAGTTTCTCATGATTTACTAACAGTGCTCACCCTCAAATCTTATTATTCCATTATATAATTAGCCATTATGTGCACACATAGTTAGGAGTTACAATCTAGATCTAAACTATACCACTGTATCGATACTCTGTTCCAATGTCGACTGTGACTTGTTTTGTGAGCCAAATAAATAAATAAATAAATAAATAGTACAAGAGTGAGTTGCAGGAAATATTAGTGTTGCTGAATGCCTAGATTTAATAACGACTGTATGATTAAGTACTATGTACTTGTAACACTGAAATAAATAATATAACTATACTGTAAGTCTATGGAACTTGCTAACTATGTAAACAAACAATATATTGAAATTGACATCTAATGTCAATTTTAGTATGGCGGTTTGTTTACATAGTTAGCAAGTTCCATAGAATGACACTTTAGTGCATAAGAAAATATCTGTTCACTGAAGCAAATAAAAGTTTGGTGTACCTAAATTATTTTATTTCTATGATGTATCGCGAATATGATACCACGCGAACATGATAAAACGCAAAAATGATGAAATGCAAGTCTGATGAAATGCGAACATGATGAAACGCGAACATGATGAAACGCGAACATGATGAATCAGGAACATGATGAAACGCGATCATGATGAAACGCGAACATGATGAAACGCGAACATGATGAAATGCGAACATGATGAAATGCGAACATGATGAAATGCGAACATGATGAAATGCGAGTATGATGAATCAGGAATATGATGAAACGAGAAAATGATGGACGTCGAACAACCCACACTGAAGTATACTCAATCTTCATAAACAATTAAAGATGATATTAAAACCTTCTTTGTTGAACAAAATTATTTACGAATAAATTGAAATTGTGCTGCTGAGTAGGGATATTTCATCAATTTTTATGCTTCAAAACGTGCATGTGAAACGTTTATCAAATAAACATTATCAAGAACTACTGATTAGGTACTTAACTTATGAACATCTTTGCGTTATTGTATTGGCCATCGATGCATTTTATGTTCAAATGAAAATGTAATTAAATTTACCTATGTGATTCTTCAAATAAAAAAGGATTTGCTAAATGCTCGTGGTTATTTGAATTTGCTTTTATTGTACGCGACGTGCAATAATAACGCGGCTGAAGCTTTGCGTCGTTACCGAGAAACATATCCTACACCACATCCATCCCGTTGTACCAGTAACAGCCCAGAACGACCAATGTGGAGGAGGCGTCGTTCGAATTGCGGCTCGACTTGAAGAAAGGGTGCTGCGTTATTTTAGAAGACATCCGAGAGCGAGTTCAAGAGTAGCGGGTCGACATTTCAGAATAACCCATACTGCAGTACTTACAATTCTCAAATGTGCCAGCCTTCACCCTAACAAAACACAGAGGGTTCAAGCTCTACTCCCTCGGGATTGCCCTATCTGCGAAGCAGTCGTTGTTGTAGTCATTGGATGAAGGATTACACTCATTCATGGACCTACGAAAACATTTTAGATTTTTCCACACTAAGGAAGAAGGGGAGCAGGGAAATAAGCTTTCACAAAACCGGGACCATCCAAGACGCTTTTTCTCCAATAGTAGTCGTTTGGAACGCGCGTTTGTAGCTTGATAAGCTAGGAAATTATCAAGAATAGACAAATCTCTAGAAAAAGCGTCTTCTGCATCATTACGGTTTTTGATTGCAGCTGTACAATCCGCATCCCACCATGGAGCCATCCAGCCCCAAATCATCAAAGATGCTGAAAACTTCACCTTTCGCTTTAGACAGTCATTATGAAATGCCTCTCCTTTTTCCCGAATGACTTTACTTCGTTCATGTATGTATGTATGTATGTATGTAAACACTTTATTGTACAAAATAAAACAGAAACAATACAATGAAGATATTAGAAAATAATGTACAAAGGCGAACTTATCCCTTTCAGGGATCTCTTCCAGCTAACCCTTGAGAGATTGAGAAAAGTGAAAGGTTGTGCATCGAGTAGGTAAGTTTACAAATTTCTTTAGGATCAGAACATACAAATAAGTCCTAATTATAAACATAAAATTAACTACATTCAAATACTTACATAAATATGCTAGACACAGAAATATATATTTATAAATCAATATACACACTTAAACTTACATAAACTACATTTATGTAAAGGACAGTTGATACAATATTTAATTTACGAGCTAGGGTCAAGCCAAAACTTCATCAATTTGCCCTATAAGGAGTCAACTGATTGTGACTGCCTGAAGCCGGCCGGTAGCAGATTCCACAACCTGACAGAGTGCACTGAGGATTAGGATTTTGATTTGTGAGACGGGAAAGCCCGTATTATTAGATACCCGTATATAATTGTTTAGTAAGGAGTACCCTGGAATACTGCTCGCCGGTGTGGAATCCAGGTTATAAAGTACATTCCGATCGCATCGAACGAGTTCAGAGACGTTTCTTATACCACATGACATATGCTCAAAACAAATGTAAATCTATACCATCTTATGAAACTAGACTTGAGCACTATAACATGGAGTCACTGCACGACAGAAGGAAAGCTTGTGATGTCTTGTTCCTGTACAAACTCTTGCACGGTCTTGTCGACAGTCCCGAGCTGCTCAAAAACATCAAGGTTGTCGTCCCGCGCGAGGGCAGTCGTCTGTGCAACAGAAAGCCTTTTGCTCTTCCTCATTGTCGTACTAACATAGGCAAGCATGCGCCTCTGCATAGAATGATTGCATCATTCGACAGAATGTGAACATTTCGGCGAAAACGAATGGGTAGCCAGTTCAGCTGTGCACGGAAGTTGGAGACATGGTCATATTTACGCAGACCAAAAATATATCGTATGCACACGTTTTGGAGTCTCTCCAGTTTATCGAGCAGCTACTCTGAAAGGTCCAAATAAGCAACGTCAGTGTAGTCTAAGAGTGGGAGTAGGAGAGATTGCGCTAAGGTAATCTTAGTTCGTTGAGGTAGGAAACTCTGTAGGCGCCTTAGGGAGTGAAGTGAAGCGAAGAGCTTGCGACTGACTTCGGTAACCTCAGCCGACCAGGAAAGTGTCTGATCCATTGTAATACCCAAATTCCTCACTGTAGTAGAAAAAGGAATGATGGTTCCATCAAACATCAAGTTGGGTATCACGAGGTCAGAGAGCTTTGAAATGTAGTGCGGGCTTCCAACAACAATGGCTTGCGATTTCTTCGCATAAACCTTTAGACCAAAATTATTGGCCCACTCTTGGATCATGGCAAGGTCATCATTCATAAGGTCAATCAGGGAAGGGACATCATCAAAACTAGCCCCCGCATAAATTTGTAAGTCATCGGCGTATAAATGGTAAGATGATAGAAGAGAGCTCGTTATACCATTTATGAATATAGAAAAAAGAAGAGGAGAGAGCACAGCTCCCTGAGGGACACCAGCAGTGGGAACATTCTAGTCTGACAGATTATCATCCATCCTAACGCGTTGGCCAACTGTGACATCGAATTTCGATTTGTCACTCCATATTATTCTTCGCCACTGTTCGGCAGTCCAGTTTCTGTGTTCCTTAGCAAATTTCAACCTGTTGGTTTTCTGTTTTTGAGTAAGTAACGGTTTCTCTTTAGCTGTGTAAAAACCGTAGCCTATTTTCTTCAGTACTCTCTTTTGCTGGTATCGACTGATATTATTCTTTTTAATTGCGTCACGCCATAGTACAGTAAGTTCTCCTGCTCTTGCACAAAGATTTTTCTTAATTATCTTCCTCAGAATCCTGTTTTCTGCTTTGCTGGTTATTCGTGGACGCCCAGATTTCTTTAAACAGGAGACTGTTCCGTGTTTCCGGGGATGCTCGATGATTGTTTGAATTGTAGGTCCTTGGATATATGGTAAGTAGATTTGCCCTTATTGTTATTGGAAATAATAACTTTCCGCACTTCTTCAGTCACTGGTTTACCTCGTGCCATTTTTATAGAATAATGATTATGAAGTAATGATAATTTACTTTTAATTTGGCTTTTTATATAGTAATTTAATAACCTCATATCTGTTATATAATAATAAAGTAAAACACAAAAGGAAAAAAATATCATTCATTTTAGTATCACTACTTTGATTAAAATATTACTGTCACACCCACAACCTAGACAAATCTAACGAGACCTTACTCCTCAAAATCGGTCAGTTTAGGCTACAGGCGGTATGGAACGGACAAACAACAAAAAATAAACTTATTTACATAAATAGGCGCGATAAACATTACCATCCATATGCGTCAGTCGGATAAAAATAAGACTTCTTATATGTACAAAAAAGTTGACTCACCCATGTACCTATATCGTAATGAACCGTACCGTACCTTAACTTTGGTTTTTCCGGATATTAAATCTATGTCACAAAATCTTCCATCTCTTTGAAAACAACTTAAATTTAATGATATTTTATTCGAATAATCACGACATTTATAAGGGCGAGATCCTTCACTGTTTGAACTTTTCTCAAATATATTATTAGACATTATGTAGGTAATATATAACTTATACTATTGACAAAGACATCAAGGAAAAAACACATTTATTTGGTTACGGAGTAAAAATCATAATAAATTGATAATAAATAAACACTAAAAACTTCACAATTATCCACACCACAGATTAGGGTAAGCAATCATACGTTAGTATCTTTCTCTATATAGTTTGTGCGTCTCTGCGTCTGCCTCTGTCTGTGGTGCTCACTGTCGTCGCCTGAGTAGCGGTGTGCGCGTCCCAACGTAAGCAGTTTAAACATTCGTTCCTCTGGCGCTTGTTGTACGCTTAGAAATTTTTCGGCGTCCATTTCGTCGCTAACATAATAACGTTATTTATATTATACAAATAGATAAATGGTTCAATTCAATTTCAATTTTTAGGGTTCCGTAGTTAAACTAGGAACCCTTATAGTTTCGCCATGTCCGTCCGTCCGCAGCCTAGTGCAAAAGACTATTAGCACTAGAAAGCTGCAATTTGGCATGAATATGCATAGTAGTCAGGAAAACAAAGTGGTACAATAAAAAGTAAAAAAATAATTTTACCGAAGGGATGTATTTCTTTTTCTCGTCTACCTTATAGTGTGGGGTGTCGTTGGATAGGTCTTTCAAAAATATTATGGGTTTGTGTAAACGGTTTTGACTTTAAATAGAAAATTAGTGATTACTTGATGATTTTTTAAGTTTGTACTACTTAACGGCTTCGGAACCCTACACTGAGCATGGTCCGACTTGCTCTTGCCCGGTTTTTATTAGGGTTCCGGAGCCGAATGGGAAAAATTGAACCCTTATAATTTCGTCATGTCCGTCTGTCCGTCTGTCCGTCTGTCCATCCGTCCGTCCGTCTGTCCGTCTGTATGTCACAGCCATTTTACTCAGAGCCTATTGGCACTATATATGAAATTTGGAGGATAGATGTATTCTATGAACCGCTATACAATGATGTAGTAAAATTGAAAAAAAGATATATTTAGGGGTGGCACTCCATACATGTAACTAGGGAACGAAAAAATTTTTTTTGAGTTACATCAGCGTGTGGGTATTTTTTGATAGGGCTTCTAAAATGATACCGAGGTTTTTAAGTGAAAGTAAAATTACAGTAGTAGAACATATGAAATACTTCAAACCAAAATTGTTTTGAACACGATACGCAGTGTAGGTAGTTTTTGAGATTTTAATTAAAAAAAATTGAATTTCAACCATGAACGTTCATCCCAGCTACGGAACCCTTCACTGTGCGTGGTCCGACATGCACTTGGCAGATTTTATATATATGGCTACTGTCCAGAGTGGGACAATTCTGCCAGTGTCAAAGTTGGAAGTTAGTACAAGTGATCGGTAAAAAAGTTTTTCCAAAAGCAGATGCAGTTTCATCAGTTGGGGGATCTAAAAATAAATAGATTATTAAAAATAACTACAACTACAAATAATGTAATTTTACAATTTAATACTAAAGTCATTCATATACTAGCTAAAATATAATAATATAAAGCTGGTTAGCGGGGCGAGAGATAAAATCAGGAAGAAAGTTGTACAGAGAAACTGGAGCAATTGAACAGTTAAAAAATATATGATCCGGAGTTCCCTTCCCTCCTCGAGACCGCACTCACATAGAGAATGATCCCGTACTTACATCAGATATATGTTAAGATCTCACGGATCTCACGTTATTTATTCTTCTTCTTCTTTTTTAATTAATGGCGGTCCACAAAGTGATTTCGCCAATGTCAAGTGAATAGAGTAAATCAGTAAGCAGAATAAATCAAAAGTAAAAGCCGGGCATTTTTCAATCGGCCATGTTCCCTCCCCGAAGGTTACCAGAACCCTAGTATTACAATAGTAGTCTTTGCCCAACGTTATTTATTTTCATATGTCACAGAAAAGCTAATGACAAGAGCTGACATTTATAAGGTGCCAGTAGGTTTATAACACAACGTAATTTTTCGACAGCACAAAGCGACGATACGAGGCAACGCGATTCGAATACTTGACATCGCGTCGCGCGCGCCGCTGCATTCACTCGTCATAGTACTCATACTTAATAGTTCATCACACAAACTATACTAACATGTTCATTATCAATACAGTCCGCTTACCTAGTATACAGATACAATGACACTGCAAACCTAACCGGTTATATTAATGTGCGTGTTATGTTCTACAGGAAGAAGAGGACCGTGGACCTTATCGAAAATAGGAGATAGGTAGTTTAGCCTTAACACTTTATTTCCCCACACAAACTATGTGAATTTAAGCAGCCGTTTTCAAATTAGGGGAGACCGGGGACAATTGAAACACGTCATGACTGAAACAAGTCAAATTTCTCAAAAACTATAATACCTACGAGTATGACGCAACACTCAGGACTCCGCCGGCCATATTTTAATCTATGGTCAGTAGCGCGCTAGCGAGCGAGTGACCGAGCAACGCAGCGGTGTCACGGAGCGATTTAATTTTTTAAATAAACATTATTAAGAACTACTGATTAGGTACTTAACTGTTGAATTATGAACATCTTTGCGTTATTGTATTAGCCATCGATGCATTTTATGTTGAAATAAAAATGTCATTAAATTTACCTATGTGATTCTTCAAATAAAAAAGCCTTTGCTAGATGCTCGTGGTTATTTGAATTTGCTTTTATTGTACGCGACGTGCAATAATAACGCGGCTGAAGCTTTGCGTCGTTACCGAGAAACATATCCTACACCACATCCAACTGGGCATAGGACAATTTTAAGGGCTTTGGATCGTATCGCCAACCACCAGCCCGTTGTACCAGCAACAGCCCAGAACGACCAACGTGGAGGAGGCGTTGTTCGAATTGCGGCTCGACTTGAAGAAAAGGTGCTAACGCATATCGCTCTAAAATAACTTTTAGAAGACATCCGAGAGCGAGTTCAAGAGTAGCGGGTCGACATTTCAGAATAACCCATACTGACTATTGACGCGTGTAGTAAGAAATAAGCCTGTATCGGATTATTTAGGCTTTAATCAACAAAATTAAACTTAGGTACATAGTTAAAACATAGTGACATAAATCAACCCCTGACATTCGTATTACTTCTTTATTTGAGTCCTAAATAAAGGAGGTCGTAATATTACCACATTCTCCTGGGCTTCTTTATTGTGTCACATAGTCAGCCAGATGGGCAGGTTGACGTCATGCTCTTTCAGAGCGTCGCAATCTCTCCATGGCGATGTTCTGTAACTGAGTAATTTCTTGTCCAGTATCTCCTTGTTCCTCCGTGGTTGCATCAGTCTCTTCACTTCCATCGATCGCATCAATGAAGTCATCGTCATCATTCGAATCAGCTCCATTCGTTTCTGTTGGACGTTCCCCAGCAGGAGCTAAATGTCGATTGAAAACTATTACTTCTCTTCCGCTGCTCAACCGCACCCGAGAATGTTGAGGATTACCCTCTAGCATATCGACTTCTTCAACTAATGGATCATATTTGCTTGACCGGGTGTGGTTACGCATTAATACTTTTCCGGGAACGGTTAACCACGTGGGCATCGACTGACCATTTGAGGATCTTCTGGGGTGGGTGAACATTCGTTCATGGGGTGTGCTGTTGGTTGCCGTGCATAGGAGTGATCTCACGGAATGTAAAGCTTGAGGCAGAACTAACTCCCATTTTGTTATTGGCAGATTTTGGCTTTTTAGAGCTAATTGTACCGTCCGCCAGATAATGCCGTTGTATCGCTCCGTCTGTCCATTACCTTGGGGGTTATACGGTGTGGTATAGCTCGTAGCAATTCCCTTCTTATGGAGGTAATCTTTCAGTTCTTTCGATAGAAAAGAAGTACCTCGATCTGAATGAACATAAGTCGGCATTCCAAACATAGAAAATAAGTCATCAAGTTTGTTAATAACTGTATTTGTACTTAAATCCTGGCATGGATACGCCCAAGGGAATCGAGAATATTCATCCACAATCGTTAGGATATATCGATTCTTCCCGGTCGCGGTGCCATCTAATGGGAGCGGGCCTTTAAAATCTAGCGACATTCTTTCAAAAGGACTGACCGCTTTTACTAATTTCCCAAAGTTTGATTGAGAGCGTGGTTTTACTTCGGCGCAAATCGAACAATTTGAGGTAACGCTTCTTATTTCGTCTGTGGAGTACGCTAGATTTTTACTCCGAATCCAGTGCAGCATCCGTGTAACACCAGGGTGGCATAATGTATTATGCAATCCTTTCAGAGAATTTTCTGAACTATTTGTAGAAGCAACTAACACTGTATTGGCTCTCGATAAAGTATCAGCTGCTAGATTTTCCTTCCCAGGACGATATACGATATCAAAGTTGAATACAGATAGTTCGAGTCGCCACCGTTGTATCTTGTCATTTTTGATTCTCGACGAATGACGTTGATTGAACATGAATGCGACCGATTTTTGATCGGTGATCAATTTAAAAACTCTTCCGCTGAGAAATTGCCTCCATTTTCGAAGAAATTCAACTATAGCCGCAGCTTCCTTTTCTATGGCTGGATGGTTGCGTTCGCTGCTGTGGAGACTTCTCGAAAAGAATGCTACGGGCCTGCCTTCTTGTGACAATGTTCCTGCGATCGCAGTGTCAGAGGCATCCGTTTCAACGACGAATTGTATTTTATCATCAATTGCGTTTACTGCTGACCCCGCTATTTCTTGTTTCAGGGCTTTGAAAGCGCTTGCCGCCTCAGAATTCAATGGAAATGTACTTTGGGAGATTAAAGGCTGAATTTTATGAGAGAATCTCGGTAGCCATTTAGAGTAGTGAGCGAACAACCCGAGTGCTCGGCGAAGTGATGCCGAGTCTGAAGGAAGAGGAAGATCTAATAGCGGACGTAGACGCTCCGCATCGGGTTTGATGATTCCACGACATATGGTATAGCCAAGAATACTGATCTCTTCCAGTGAGAATTCACTCTTCTCGCGATTCAGTGTTAAATTGTACAGCTTGGCAACGTCAAGAAAACGCTTTAGCTTTTGATCGTGATCAGCTTGTTCCGTCCCACAGATGGTTATGTCATCCAAGTAGGCGTATATCCCTTGTAGACCCTCTTTTGCAATAATATTATTGACAGCGCGTTGGAAGGCTGCTACACCGTTGGTGACTCCAAATGGTATCCTCTTAAATTGATACAAATTGCCTTCGGCTTCGAATGCTGTATATAGCTTTTCATTCTCAAGGATTGGAATTTGATGGTAGGCGCTTTTAAGATCAATTTTGCTGTATACTCGATACTTCGCTATTTTAGAGACTAAACCTTCAATACTCGGCAAAGGATACAATACAATACAATACAAAACACTTTATTGTCCACCAAACAAAAACATTACACAGAATTTTCACAATTTAGAAGACCCAGGTAAACAACATGCGGTCTTATCGCTGATTAGCGATCTCTTCCAGACAACCTTAGAAGGGATAAGGTGCAAGTTAAAACACGGTAGGTGGTGCAGACCAATTTCAAACAATAACAAGGAACTATGCCAGCTATAAAATACAATATACCTATAAATACACGCTTACCAAACTAATAAATAGATAATCAAATACATATTAATACAAACTAATACATTATAATGACTTACATGAATAAATAGACAGTAATAAATAAATACATACATACACGACAGAAATGCATAGTGAGAGAAATGTACTGAGACAATACAATTAAGACTGCGACAAAAAGTGCTCAAGGAGAAGTTTCTTAAATACAGGTAAAGATTTAGCCTGCCGCAGCTCCACAGGGAGGGAGTTCCACAGACGGACAGCCTGAAAAGTAAAGGAATTGTTGTAGAATTTAGAGCGAGGATACGCGTCTAGCTGCGTATATCTATTTACCGTTTGGGAGTAATCGATGCACATTCTCCGTTTGTGGTTTTCATTAGTTGTTACGAGCACTTGAGCCCTCCAGGGTGACAAACTAGGTTCTATTACCCCTTCATCAAGTAATTTCTTTATCTCGGCACTAATAAACTGCATGTCACTTTCTGAGAACCTTCGCGACTTAATAGCTATTGTTTTGCAGTCAAGCCGCAGATTCGGAAATAAGCAGACTGGATCGACATTGGCGCACGACAGCGCACATAATTTCAGTGGAGCCTCTGGTCCGCCGAAAAACATTTCCAAGGTTTTGTGTTTCATAAGAATATCGTGACCAATTATTATATCCGTGCATAAATTGTCAATAACTAACAAGTCTGCTAGAAATGTGTGACCTTGCAGGTCGATATTGAGGGAGCATTGCCTGTCTACCTTTGTCTTTAGATTTGAAGCTGCCATGCTTACATTTTGGTTGCACGAACTCATTTGAAGTTTGTGTTTATGAGTAAGGCGACTCTCTATAAAACTCGCTGTACTCCCCGTGTCGATCAACGCATTGGCTGTAAATAATCCATTTATTATAACTGGTACCATAGCTTTGTTCAACTCGGTTGTAGCGGCCACAATACAAGACAATCGTTGTTGGGATAAAATATTCTCAGTATCTTTGCCTGGTTCGTTTTGTGAAGCAAAGGCATTATGTTGAAGTACCGCCTCGCCTTTGCACACTTTTGCAAAATGTCCTCTTTTTCCACATTTAAGGCAGGTAGAACTGGCAGCAGGACAGTTACGGCGTGCATGTCTTTTATTCCCACAGAAGTAGCATAGTTCTTGAGTGCTAGCCCTTTGATTGTGAGTAGAGACCGCATTAATAAAAGAACTAGTAGAGTTTGCTTTTTGGTAATCATCATTGTGTAGCCGGGCCATCTCAAGGGCGCGAGCCTTCTTAAATGCATCTACCAAAGTGAGAGTGCTGTTTTCTAGCAAACTTTGACGTACTAATGACGATGAGAGCCCAGCGATGAATGCGTCTCTAATAAATTCACTTTCGTTTTGTTCCGCGGTCACTTGCTTTAAATTGCATTCCTTTGACAGGAACTTTAATGCTTGTAAATACTGGTCGATGGACTCACCCGGTTGTTGCGATCGTTTGGCAAGTCTGTGCCTGGAGTAAATTTCATTAGGTGGCTTCAGAAATAAAGCATCGAGTTTCTTTATAGAAGTGTCGTATTCAGTACAATCCTGTATGTGAGCATATATTGAAGGCGATAGATGATTGGTTAAAATCTGGTATCTAGCTTCTCCTGTGACAGGTTTTTCCTTGGTAGAGATAGCCGCCAGAAAATTTTCAAAAGATTTTTTCCAATGTGTCCACTGAGGGGACAGGTTTTGGCTCGAGGACGGATCACCGTCAAAGCGTTCAGGGCGAAGGTACTTCTCCATTTTGTTGATTAAATTGTAGTAAGAAATAAGCCTGTATCGGATTATTTAGGCTTTAATCAACAAAATTAAACATAGGTAGGTACATAGTTAAAACATAGTGACATAAATCAACCCCTGACATTCGTATTACTTCTTTATTTGAGTCCTAAATAAAGGAGGTCGTAATATTACCACAACACGTCACTTGGTTCCAACAAGATGGTGCACCAGCTCATTCTGTACACGAAGTACGAATGAAATTAAACAATGAGTTTGGGGATCGCTGGATAGGCATGTTTGGGCCGCACTGTTGACCACCAAGAAGCCCGGATCTCACGTGTCTAGATTTCTTCCTGTGGGGCTCTGTAAAAGATAGTGTGTACAAAACGGAAAGTGACACTGCGGACGAGATGCGACAAAAATAACTGATGCTTTTAACAATCTGCGGAGAAAAAATTATGAAGAGCATATTTTGTCAAGTGTGCACCGACATACTCGGGCACGGGCTGCAGCGTGTATAATAAGCCGCGGAGGGACATTCGAACACCGAATGTGAAGGTAATGTAAGATTATTGTAGACGTTGTGTTAGATTTTTATAACAACATGATAATAGTAAACTAATGGTTAATAAATTGTGTAAATAATAAAACTAACTTTCATTTCGATAGGTTCATGGATTATTTGACGTCTATGCACCATTAAGTTATCACCTTATCACTATGGCAGCGTCGAAGTTCAAAAATATGCGTAGTTTCAAAATTTTCATAGTCAAGTCGTAATAGGTAGGTGTAACAGGGTAGACACCATGATGAAAAATGAGTCAATTTGGTTTTTTTTTTTTATTAGTTGATTCATGATTTTTACCATCACAAATCGACTCCCTCGTTACATTCATCGCATACAGGGTGGAAGGGGTTCCACCCTGTATGCGATGAATGTACCTTATACAGGGTGACACATAAGATGGAATACAAAACCACTTATTTATAGACGTTTTCCTAATACTTAACTATTCTACTATGTCCTGTGTTGTTAAACTAATTAAAAGTATCGTTTTTTTTCTTTTTTAATAAGTCTATTTATTTTCAGTTACTTATGGTTAACCTAAAACAATTTGTTAAGAGTAAAAAGTTTGAAATCAGGTTCATAGTACTTTTGATTTGGCGAAATCACTGTGTGGACCGCCATTAATTAAAAAAGAAGAAGAAGAATAAGTTTATCGTATTTACTTATGTTATGTTACGATGCCTCCTGCCTATCCGTTTACCTGTCGGACATGGCAGCGTTTTATTTTACGTCATCGAGCAAAGTGCGAACACAAACCCTGTTTCACCAAAGATATCCCGAGTCTCCGACCCCGACACGGCAGTTAATAAACTCTACCGTTCAAAATTTGAGGGATTTTGGTCAGTTTAGGATTCCAGTACATGCTCAAAGTAGAGGTCGCCGACCACGATACTCAGACGCATTCAGAACGCGAGTACTCAGGTATTTTCAACGTCACCCACAAGCCAGTACTAGAGAAGCAGCATCACGATTAGGGACAACACAAGGGTAGGATTGTTTAATATCCATAACGAGCACTGTTGGACTGACGTAAATCCACTGACACGCAGATATTCTTTTCAAACTAGCTTTTCGTTAAATGTTTGGGCGGGAATTCTCAACGGTTGTGTCATAGGCCGTATTTTATTGACGGGACCCTTAATGGAATAAAGTACGAAGATCTACTAAGAAATGTGTTACCAACTCTTCTGCAAGAAGTTCCACATCATAACTTAGAAAAGTTGTATTTTTAACAAGACGGGGCTCCAGCCCACTTTTTTTTGCGGGTTCGTGCTTATCTGGACCAACAGTTTCCCGACCGCTGGATTGGGCGTGGTGGTCCAATCTCGTGGCCTCCCAGAAGCCCGGATATCACGCCACTCGACTTTTATTTGCGGGGTGACATCAAAAGGCGTGTATACAAACGAGAATCGAGTACTCTCACAGAACTCCGTGAAAAAATAATACATGCTTTCGATGTCGTCAAAACAAACGAGTTTGTACTCGGTACACTGAGGGCCAATCTAAAACGACGTGCTGAGTTGTGTTGCCGAGAAGGTGGTGGCCACTTCGAACATTTATTAAAATACGTTTAGGGACTTTACACAATTATGTAGGTACTTACTTACCAAATAAATTAAAAAATAATTCAACTTGGCTTATTGTTTGATTGAATTTATTAGAAGATGCTGAAAGTATTGATATCAGAATTATTATTAACCTGAATTATTATTAGCTAAGTACTTGCTGTAGGGTGTCCAAAATTTTCAAAATTCAATTTAATTTTGGTTAGGAAATTAGTAAAAGTTAAACAATACTTACGAAGGTTAACAATTCACTAATTGCATTATATTATTTTCTAACAACTGAGTCGGATATGTTTGTTTTGTATTACGTCTTGCGTGTCACCTGTATTTATCATCGCCACACGTGTGACTTGTCAATTAAGTAATTATCTGTGGTAACATACAAAGAAAAAAGAAACAATGGTTAGCATAACGCGTTGACAAGACAATGTTGACATGACTGACACAATCGTTTCAGATCACAAGAGTTTTGCGAAAAACTTTTGGTAAATTATTAAATTGGCTATAGTAACTTATGTTCTCATTCGTAAAAAACGTTTTTAAATGGAGGCCTTTAAAGAAAAGTGCAGGAGAAAACAAATGGCAACCGTCACTATTATTAGCAATTTTTGTTGGAATTCTTGAAGATGTTTTGTTTTGGAAGAAAATGTGGTCCTCTCTTGTGTTTATTTTGATCATAAACATATTTTTTTTGTGAGTATAATAAAACAATTGCTAAAGCTTTGCTACTGAACCAGTCTGGGGTTTACACTGACTACCTACGTATAATTATTTACGCATTTATTAAGAATTGTACCTACACAAGAGCAGAATCGAACCCATCGCCTAACAGCACTGCAAGCCCTTATTGCCTTAGTTCCCTTTTCGACATCCACGGGAAGACATTGAGTGGCACTATTCTAACCCAGCTACCACACAGACAAATCATTATAATCAATTATCATTATTTTCACCTTCAACATATACAATTGGACCACCACATATGTATATATATTTCGTTGTCTATATAAGTGAAAAATAAATAGTCACACATCACACAAATATATATACAACACAATAGTAGCACATCAGTTGACAACAAATAGGGTTGTAGGGTCATTTTTTGGATACAACCTCCATAGTACAATTCTATAGAATAAGGTTTGTCTGATCAGCTAGTGTAATAAACTAACAATCATTTGGTATAAAGGCTGTGCATGATAAAATCCCGGGCAACCTATTTTTTTTATAAAAAATGAACTGAAAGTATATATTTATTGAGATATTTTGTTACTGTAGACACATTGCAAACAGTCATATTAATCCTGGGATCTTTTTTGATAAAATTCTCGGAGCTTATGTTTGACCCCTCGCAATAAGTTCTGAACAGTCTCTTGAAACCTTATATATTTTCAGCTTCAGTTTTGATTTTCATAAGCTTTTGTTTCATCAAAACCAAACATCATCTACTGGACGCAGTTCAAGACAATTTTAGCAGATTCCTGTCATACCATTCCATAACTGGCTTGGAATAATAATAAAATGCCAAATCTCGCCAAAACATTGGCTTTTTATAAATGACAACATTCATCAGTGGAGGCATTCCTTGTGGTAAACTTCGGTATTCTGCTCTTCCTTCTGCATGTACAAATTGCTTGCCGAACCAGGAATTTTTTAGGGAACTTCAACTTTATTTTTTTCATAAACTGTTTTGGGACACTTCTTATCTTTTCTAGTAGAATACTTCAGTCCAGGTAACTGTTTAATCCGCAGGTACATAGGTTTTGTCATCCATTACAACAAAACTATGTTTCCTTTTGCACAGGTTTTGCTGTGAAATTTTGTTGTTCATTGTGGTTGTTTCTACTGTACATGAGAAGCTGACATTTTCACTTTATTTGCTACAGGTTGCACAGAAATGATTGGTTTTCTTTTAAAATTAGCTAGAACTTTCTTCTTAGTTCCATCCAACATAGGACCACGAATTTCTTTTAATCACATGACATGGCTCTAGTGGACCACGTTGGAGTTTCCAGGTGTGTGTACTCAATTTCTTTCCGACCACTCTCTTCTTTCAAGGACATTTTGTGTAATTGAGAATTTGAGAAAAAATCGATTGTGGATAAAATTGATCAGTTTTGTCATCACTTTAGTAGTTAATACATGATTTTTTGTGGTAACATTTCAATTCTTATTCTCATGTGGCTGGCAACAATTTCTTTCCCTCCACCAAAAGTCCGTTACTCGTTCGTCGCGTGAACCTCTCGTTTTTCCTTAACAACTCATTCTTTTCACGATCGTGAAAACAAAACAAAACTAAGAAGATCTTCTTAGTTTTGTAATTGTAATTAAATAAAGTGTTTTGGAGGCTCCCGGCGTGAAACCTGAACATCAATCGAATACTAAGATGGTGCGCTGAAGGTAAGGTTGACCGTTGATCTAGGGAAGCTGAAGACTACCACCAACGGTGCATCGCGGCGGACAGTAACGATTCTGTACCCAGCAGATCCGGAATCACCAGGTCAGACCACCACTGACTTTGGTTTCCATCAATTAATTATCATATAAAACATACACAATATTTCTGAGAACCCCTTCTAACTCTGTCGCCCTCTTTGTCGTTTCTCGTAAGTCCATTCTTTTCGTTTATCACACAAAAAAAATTGAAAAAGTTTGATTATTTCACACAGACAAACAATCAAATACATCTGCCTGGATTTTATCGTGCACAGTCTTTAATGGTAAACATTATATAATTAATAGACTAGATTAATAGTATGAAAATGGAATCACAAAATAAAGGTATGATACACTATGTAGGTAGGTAGGTACAGTCAAGGGCAAAAATATGTATACACTTTAGTACCTTGTCTATTTAACGTCATGTTTAAGCTGTCATTTGAAATTGTGACAGTGATTAAAGCGGCAAGGTACTAAAGTGTATACATATTTTTGTCCTTGACTGTACACAATGTAGGATTGGGTATTAGAATAACACATATTTATAAACTGCTTATTTAGCTTGAATGAAATGTGATTTTCTTTTTCAGTGTATGTCTTCATTTTAATGTAAACTTTATAGAATTTGTTATTTGTTTATTAATTGCAATTGTTGTCATGGATGCATTCGAAGCTTGGCTGAAGTATAAACGCAGAACAGTTTGTTTGAAAAAACTTGCTGCTAACCGTGGTACTAAACTGAGTTCAACTGTAGTGCACTTGAAAGATTGGATGAAGCTGAAGTGGTGTGAATTCATTTCTTTACGTGAAACAAATCATGCTAAGGTATCAATCAGATAACAAATGTACATAAGGGTGAGGACCAAAAAGTTGGACCATAGTTAAGCGTAGTTTGTATGCTCTTATCCTAAAGAAATTTGTAAACTTGCCTACTTGATGCACAACCTTTCACTTTTATCAATCTCTCAAGGGTTAGCTGGAAGAGATCCCTTAAAGGGATAAGTTCGCCTTGCACATTATTTTCTTGTATCTTCATTGTATTGTTTCTGTTTTGTTTTGTACAATAAAGTGTTTACATATATACATATACACATACATACAAACAACGAAGACGTAAAAAGTTCAGTTTTGCGACGAAAAGTATCCATACAAATTGTATGGCTAAGTTTCGTCGCACAAGGAAACGGTCTCATAGAAAATTTAATTGCTTGAGTTAGTGTGTCCAACTTTTTGGTCCTTACCCATAATCATCATCGATGTTCAATTTTGGAATGTATTAATCCGATTGTATGTGTTTCAGGCTTTTTTGATGGTGAATATTATCTTGGGCATAATTTTTCTCCTAGGGAAATACGTAAGCGGATATGAGTTAATGTATATAACACTTATGGGAATTTGTATATTTCATAAGATTTCTAAGTCAATCATCAAGGTTGTCCGTAAAGTACATCAAAATGCTGGTAAGTAATATAAGTTTTTATTTTTAAAGAAAGTTAAGTTAAACACAATAAACTTGTATTTTTATTGTTTAACTGTTTCTGTAGTGTCATGTATTATATTGCAGAATCTGATGGTGAATTTGATGGTCTCATTCCTGAAGTATCTGATGTGGATTTCAAGATACTATCTATTGAGCCTGAGCTAAAGCGTGTTGTTGATGATAGACAAAGTCTTGGTAACTATAATATATATACAGGCGTCCCATGGCTATGCCACATGGAGGGAAAGTACCTTGAATATTGTAGATGGAACATTTTACTGAAAGAAAAACATTATTTTAATTTTAAGAAACAATTTAAACTGCATCCATAGATTTTGTAATAATTACATGGTTGAACCGCGAATTGAACCCGATTATTTTTTGTTGTTATAAAGGGCGGACGATGGATGCAATATGGTGACGAAAGCATAGGATGGATAAGACTTTTACTAAATTTCAAGTAATATTTATGTAAAAAAAATATGCAGTTTTTGATCAGCAAGTGCATAATACCTCTATCGTTCATAGTACATAATCAGTATATTAAGAAAGTACTGGCCTCTTGTAAATCATCACCTCTTGAGAGTCTAAATACTATAAAGTTTTTAAATCTATTACGTCTTGGACATTGATTGTTTACTACAACAATAAAATTATATAACTACTTTGCAATTATATTCTCTTTTTTAAACCAATTGTAGTCATATCCATATTATGTATATCGTTTGACATGATTTTGACGTAATTTGCATCCGTCGTCCGCCCATTATAAATAACATACAATACAATACAATACAATACAAATACTCTTTATTGAACACCAAAAATAAAAAATAAAAACAGAACATGGAACAGTACATTTAAATCATAGGTATACAACAGGCGGTCTTACCGCTAAATAGCGATCTCTTCCAGACAACCTTGTAAGAGAAGTAACTGAGGACACATATTCATGGCAGGGGGTGTAAACTAATTCGTTTAGAACTCAAACTAAATAACTACACGAAACAATTAAATTATTTCAATTTTGAAATTAGAACTATTTATAAATATACTAAATATAAATACATAAAATAAATAATTGAATAAATACATACTAAATACATATAATTATACATCTATATAATATATACATACATACATCCTCCAAAAACAGCCAAACAATGACAACAGACGAAGCATGAGATATAACAAAGAAAAAAAAAAGTAAGGGAGATAATAGAAAAACTATGGAAGTGACAGAAAATGATCCTTTAGCTTGCTTTTAAAAATGGCAACAGACTTAGCACGTCGTACCTCCACAGGCAAAGCATTCCATAACCTTATCGCCTTGATGGTAAAAGAATTTGTGTAAAATTTAGAGGAAGAAAAAGGAACTGACAGGAGAAGGTTTTGGGACGCTCTAATAGATTTAAAATAATTGAACCGCTCCTTTAGGTAGCGCGGGGTTGCAGGGTTGAAAAGAATGCTGAAGAGGAGATTTAAAATGTGAAAGTTACGACGAGCACGGATTGTGAGCCACTTGAGCTGATTGCGAAAAACGGAGACGTGGTCATACTTGCGTAACCCAAATATGAACCGTATGCACAAATTCTGAATACGCTCAAGCTTATCTAGTTGCTCCTCAGTGAGATCCAAATAGCACACGTCAGCATAATCTAGAATAGGAAGCAGTAAACTTTGAGCAAGCGCAATTTTCGTGGCAAGAGGCAGAAAGTTCTGAAGCCGTCTGAGAGAACCTACAGCTGCAAACATCTTCCTGCTAGTCTCACTAACTTGAGGTGCCCATGACAAAGTGCGGTCCATGATGACACCCAGATTCTTAACCTGGAGAGAGTAAGGTATCAGAACACCGTCGAAAAAAACTGGGGGAAGATTCACATAGTGTCAGAAATAAAAGAAAGACCATGAACTTTTTCCTTTTTTTCCGTGTGGTTACCGGGTTAGAATAGTGCCACTCCATGTCTTCCCGTGGATGTCGTAAGAGGCGACTTAGGTAATAAGGGCTGGTAGTACTGTTAGGCGATGGGCTTGCAACCTGTCACTAATACACTGGTAAACATCTTAGCCTGATTGTGCAAAATGTGGTTACAGAATTATCAACAAGTTTTTTAGAGTTGTTGGTAATTCTGTAGCTCCCCTACCCCATTCTGGGAATGAAGGCGTGACTTCATGTAGGTATGTATGTATGAATTTTACATTTGATGTGAAACTTTCTTCAGAAAAATGATAAGCTGACATTGCGCCGTAAGGACATACAACTGACATTATCATTTTAAAGCACCTATTTAGCTTACAAAAACCAGTATGAAAGTGTCCACGAGCTACAGGCAGAACTTAGATGTATTATTCACCACAACATTATCAAAAAATCGACAGGAAGCGAAATAATCAAAAGAGTGTGACTTTGTATTCAACAGAATGGGACTCATTTTGAGCATTTGATAAATTAAAATGATAAAATTTGAATTTAAAAATGTTAAAAATCATGGTCTTCCTTTTATTTCTGACACTATGTTATTTAGCAAATAATAATCCTTATGATGAAGCCTTTCGATCGGTATGGTAAAGCTCTAGGGTATTTTTTTTTTCTCGTGTAGCGGGTTCGATTCCTGTTTCAACCATGTCATTATTAAAAATCTATGAATGCAGTTTGAATTGTTTTTTAAGTTAAAATAATGTCTTCTTTCAGTAACATGTTCCATGTGCAATATTCAAGTTACTTTGCCTCCATGTGGCATAACCGTGTTACGCCCGCCTGTAAGAGGCTATTTCGAAGCCTTGGTTCCTCGCCAGGGGATGCTTTTAGTGAAATCTGATGATGGATACCCCGAGCATCGATACAGGACTTGCAGAGTGCCTAGAATACCCAACTGATTGAATCTGCGGTTAACGCCGGAATTGTGCATGTTCAATCTAAAATGGCAATAAAATTTAAGGAAATCATATGTTGACCCAAGCTGTGTCGCTGTGGTGTTAACTGAATGTGCGATCAGTTACGTATCCTCTAAGTACTTTTTAGCTCCTGCCTCTAAAGCCAGCGGTCCTGGGTACAAATCCCGGTAAGGGCAGATATTTGGGTTATGAGCGCGAATATTTGTTCCTGAGTCTTGGATGTTTTTCGTTGAGTATGTTGATCGTTGTCAAATAACCATAGTATGTACATGCCTAAGCTTAGTTTGGGACTGGGTCAATTTGTGTGAGATTGTGCCCTGATATTTATTATTTATTTATTAGCTTTTACTAATGGAAGTTAAATAATCTACGAGAGTTATTTAGCATTATTCTTTCAAATTCATGTAAAAATATTAAAAAATAAGCAAAAAAAAAAACGAAATTGCGACTGGAATTGTGCTTCAAAACCTTCTATTGACAAGGGTGCTTGGACTTCGACCAAATTTCAAACTGATAACCGCTTCCTATGTGGCCCTTACTTTCGACTCCTATTTCTCATTCAGTAATGTTCAAAAACCACTTTATAAAAATCAAGAGTTGATGATGATTTAGTGAAGGTACAAAATTTGACCTCCAAGAGTAAAAATATTTTTGAAGGGGTAAAATAAAACAATTGAATGACGTAATTAAGTTTTTGCAAATACAGAAAGTGTGCATATTCCACTAAGGTATAACTATTTACTTATCTCCCATTTTTTATCAAACTTATGGATCACCCCTCGTAATATTCGGCGCGCGAGTTACGTCGCATGCGAGATAGAGTACCAGTTATTGTCTAATTGGAACGGTCAGAAAAAGACAAGTAGTCTATATCGCGGGCGACATAACTCGCGCGCCGTCATGTGCTAGCCGTGCTGGGACAGTAAAATGTATCTGACTTTAGTATGGACAGAGTGAAATATTAAGTCGTCTCGACGCATGCTGTCTACGAGGGGCACACCGAAATGATTGGGAATAGAGTACTTTAAACTAAGTTACATTAAAACCTTTTTTATCATATGCGTACTGGCCACTGACAATCACGATGCCGTTTTAACAATTTAAAAAAATTACGTAATATTTTTTTAATTCCACTTTCAAATTGGCAAGTCGGTGAACAAAATGGAGCTCACGCGTGAAAATTTTCGTGCAATTATTTATCACAACTTTCGTCGAGGCTTATCTCCAGATGAGTGTCTCAATGAGCTTGTTTCTATATATAAAATTGAAGCACCTAGTCAAACGACAATATATCGTTGGTATGCAGAGTTTCGGCGGGGTCGTGCCTCTCAGCACCGTACCCTCAACAGGTCGGCCGAAAACAGCGGTGTCGCCTGAAAACATCGCGGCTGTGGAAAAAATACTCAAAGAAGACAGACATGTGACATACGAGCAGATTCGGGCAACCATAAGCATTGGAATGACTGCAATGCATACTATTTTACATAGTGATTTGGGTGTCAGAAAATTGATTTCCCGATGGGTACCCCATAACTTGTCAGAAGAGCAAAAGGCGGTTCGTGTTGATTGGTGCTGATCTACTCTGAAACGCTACAATGGAGGAAAGTCAAAAGCTGTTTATAATATTGTCTCAGGTGACCTGGTTTAATCCTATGAGCCTGAAAGAAAGCACCAGTCGGCAGTTTGGGTCTTCGATGGCGAGGTCAAACCAACGAAAGTTGTGCGTTCCCGCAGCGTGTCGAAGAAGATGGTTGCTTCGTTCGTCTCAAAAAAAAGACATATTGCCACAATTCCTTTACAATAACAAAGAACGGTTACCGCCGATTGGTATATCACAGTTTGTTTGCCACAGATGCTGGCCGATCTTCGTCGAGGGAACCCGACACGCCGCGTCATCTTACACCACGATAATGCGAGCTCCCACACCGCCCATACAACTAAACAGTTTTTGAACGAAGAAAACGTTGAGTTGATGTCCCATCCTCCATACAGCCCTGACCTAAGTCCAAATGATTTTTTTACGTTCCCTAGAATTAAAGATTTATTGCGTGGTCAGCGGTTTGAAAACCCAGAAGCCGCCGTAGAAGCCTATAATTCGGCCATTCTGGCAATGTCTAGTTCAAAGTGGAATTACTGTTGCAATGACTGGTTTAAAAGAAAGCAAAAGTGCATTAATTGCAACGGAGAATACTTCGAAAAACAATAAAACATAATTTATATATACAGTGTACATAGTTTTTTAAATTCCCGATCATTTCGGTTTGCCCCTCGTAATAGGTACGCGTTTTGTCAAATTTGTTGACGCATTATGTCCAATACTCAACTTGTCCATAACGCTGTATGTCCAATTTGCATTATGACCAATAATCATTTTGTCCAAGAAGCAATATGTCCAATATACGTTTAGTAAAATTTGTTGACGCATTATGTCCAATACTCGCTTTGTCCCATTTGTATTCTGACCAATAATCTTTTTGTCCAAGAAACGATATGTCCAATTGAATTGGACAGTGTCGACGGAGCTCCGCTGCCGCAAAGCTCTTATTCCTGGCCGGTTTGGCCCTCCGGGCCTGCTGCAAAACTAACTAAACCCGACTATTATTACCTTAGAGCATAGAATACTAGAGAAAGGACAAGCCGCCGACGGCCGCGTTGCAGTTAGCTCAATGTGCATACTCTGCCGCTAGTTCACCCTCCGTTTAACAAGAGAATATTGATTCTTCCCAAAATAATATGGATATGATGCAATAGGGGCGTCGGTATACAAGTGTGTGTGCGTGCTTTGTTGTTAAATACTTGTGCTTTGTGTAAGTTAGTGAACTTGCGACAGGCGTGCTCAATACAAATCGGCCGGCATATCCGATCTCCTTATATATATTCTACATCTGTGATCCTACCTACCTGCTATATTTTTTTTACGTGTAGGGTAATGTACGAGTTGGACATTTAACGATTTAGACATTCTGCATGATAGACATTATGCGAAATAAGCATTTTGCCTGTTGGACGGTCTGCATGTTGGACTTTCAGCGTGTTACGCACGTGCAGCAGCGTGCGCAGCGTGTCCACGCATGAAGACTTTTTGCGTATTGGGTACCTACTCTACGTAAAGGGCGATTAGCGATTTAAATACTTTGCGTATTGGACCATTTGCGAAGATTTGACAAAACTCGTATTGGACTTATTAAATCGCGTTGAGACTTATTCAATCGGTATTTGAAGGAATGTTTTTCAGTTCTAAACCATCTTTGGTTTAAAAAATATTCTGAGAGGTCATTATGTAATTTGAGATTAGATTAGTCATTCTAGAACTAAGTTAATTGAATATCTACCTACGAGACAGGCTGAGCATATCGTAATCAAGAAATAAATTAGTCTTATTATCATATTGTTATACTTAGTAGAAGATCCGAACCGAAATCGACCTTCACCGAGCTGATAATAGAATGAAACATACTTTATCATGAATTTAGTATATTAGAAAACATGTTAAAAATGGGTTCGCTAAAAAAATCCTGGACAGACTGTTTTTAATTATTTTTCATAAATGATTTTTAATTCAATGTTGCAACAACAAGATAATAAGAAAATTTTGTGCTGACTGAAAGTATAAAACGTATAGAACGTGCAGCCGTTGGGTTGTCTACTATTTACCTGGGTGAACTACTGGGTTGTCAGGTATAAAGAGGTATATCGATGCCAGTTACTTTCACTGGATGGGATAATTGAAAAAAATATATTAAGACTATTATGAATTAAGCTGCTTTGATATTTGGATGTAACGAAACTCCTAGGCGTAGGAATCAGGAATGTATCGTTATTGATACTTGCAGTGTAAGTTGATAGATTGGCAATAAAAATGAAAATATCAAAAAAAATAATTTAGGCTAATAATAGACTTTTGTTGCCGTCTCTACTATTGCTCAATAATCATGTGCTTATCGTGAAGTAGCCCAAACTCGGCGAGTCGAGAACAGCAGAAATCCTTTTGTCACCTACCGACTCCATTTGATGAGCTTTTGGATACCATGTAGTAATATAGTAAATTGGCATCGGATTTACATAGGAATACCAAATTTCAGCAAAATGTTTGTCATTAAATTAAGCAACAATGTGTAATATTTAAAAAAAAAAAAAAAACGGACCGATAGGCTCTTTAGTTGCCGAAATATGCCTTCAGGTGGACAGACAGACATCATTTTCGTTAAAGTATTTTTTTAGGGTTCCGTAGTCAAACTAGGAACCCTTATAGTTTCGCCATGTCCAAAAAAATGTTTAACTGTACCTACCTCCCCTACACGTAACGTGGGGATGTAAACAGCCAAAACTACAAATAATACAAATCTGAAAAAAAAACTTAAATGAAAGAGTATTATAACGAATTTTAAAGGAAAACTCATGACTAAGTAGACATAATTGGTTACATTTGAATACCAAGTCTCTGAGCGAGGCTGGGGACGGACGGACGGACGGACATGTCGGACATGGCGAAACCATAAGGGATCCTAGTTTGACTACGGAACCCTAAAAATGCTGATAAAAAAGATGACATTAGACTTAAGAGTAAAGTAGGTTCCTAGACTTAATAAGGAAGTACAGATCTGAAGGCAGAGATATTGTGTCTACGGACGAAACTTACGTTCGTACATGCCATTTAACAGGGAAGTGCTGGATCGATTCTACGGACAAAGGAGTGAAACAGTTAATCTCAAAAGGTCAACGTCTTATAGTATATGCAGGTAGTGCCAAAGGATTTGTACCGGTTGCAAGTCTACTGATAAAACCGGTGATTATCACGATGCCATGAATAGTTTCAATTTTGAAAAATGGTTACAGAATCAACTTATTCCCAACTTGTCTCCAAATTCTGTGGTAGACAATGTTGCTCATCACAGTAAATATGTGGAACGCCCGCCCAACTGGAATACCACAAAGCCGCTTATGATTAACTGGTTACAAAATACAATATTTCCCATTTTTAATCATTAACCAAAATATAACTAAACTAAATTATTTGTCGACATAAAGATGACTTTGTAGAATATTCCATTGATTCATAATTATCAAATAAATAAAATTTCTGTTCTACAGACTATTTTAAACCAGAGGATATTCCTACCGAGGACAGTGATAGCTCCGACCACAGTAGCTCTCTTGTGACCATGTCCATGGAAAAAATGCAGGCATTCGAAAAGGAAGCAGAAATTACAGATTCCAGTGAAGATGAATATATGCCTTTAGGTATGATGTATTGCTTGACCTGGGATAAAAGTATCATATGATAAAATTAACATTTAAATTAATTAAAAAATATCTTTTAAACAGTTCAAGAGAAGCAACTCCAGTCTACGCTAGAGGAAGTCCAGCCTCCAGACTCTTGGAGTGGCGCTGCATACAATACATTGTTTAATCTAGCAGGAGCTGTTTCTGGCATGGTGTACAATTCTTCAGAAGACCACAAAAGGAAACGCGTATCTAGTGTAGACTCTTCAGACGGCTTTGAAATTATTGATAAACATGATTTAAATTAGGTGCATAATGTGGGTGATAGTCAAATACCGCGTAACTAGCAGGATTCAGAAGAAATATCGTAAGACTTGAAGTCCATTTTTGCCTTTTATTAAATTTGTTAGTTACACGGTAGTAAACTATCACAATATCAAAGACAACAGTGACTCATTACTTATTGTATTTAAAAGTTTTTAATGTTTTATTATCTATGATACAGTATTAACGATTATATCTTATGTTCTTTTTGATTCCATATTTAAACATTGCATGACATATTTTCCAATCGAGACATCAGTTCTTGGTGCTGTTTTTTAAGTGCCTTTAATCTTACCCCATTCAGTGCATTACGTGCAACCAGTGCCTCTAACATAGGACGTGACATCTGTAACGATAAAATAACATGTTATTCTGAAACTGTACTTAAATTATTATTGCGTGATAATTTTCTATTAATAGACCAACTTGTTCCTAAGTGTCTGGCTTACCTTTTCTACAATATGCCCTATAGCTATAGTTCTTACAGCAGCATTATGTTGCTTGATTATAATATCGTCCGTTTCACTATGGCCTACTTCATTGTTGTAGGCCTCATCCTCTTCTTCCTTAAGAATTGCCGGTAGCCGTGTTAGTATCTAAAAATGGTAATTTTTACTATTATTCATAAACTAGGCGAGTAAAAAGGGCGGGCGACTCGCTTTATCAGGAAGTTTGGTGGCTACCTAACATTAGTGATGTGCAATGTCAATAAAACTACCCCTACTCCCAGAAGCTGAACCGTGTCACGCGTAGGCGCAACCAGCTGAACGTGCCCCTGCGTCGCCCAGTTAAGACGTATAATTTTATTGATTGATTTACTAGTCTTAAAATAATCACTACATAGTATAAAACAAAGTCGCTTTTTCTGTCCCTATATCCCTATGTATGCTTAAATCTTTAAAACTACGCAACGGATTTTGATGCGGTTTTTTTTAATAGATAGAGTGATTGAAGAGGCAGGTTTATATGTATAATACTTTATTCCGGAGCGAAGCGAGGGCGGGTCGCTAGTAAATAATAAACTCGCTAAATGATGAATTAAAGTCGTCTGCCAGTGATACGAAATTTGAGAAAAACTAATATCTGAGTTGCTTAACATGGCTTGTTGCAGTATCGAATTCCTTGCAACTTACGAGTCCCTGGCCCAATTACAATCAGGAAAATAGTTCAAGATTAAACTTAACTTTATAGCAATATAATTGTCAAATAAATATATAAAAAATTAATAAATGTAACAATGTAATCCATTTGTTATAATAAGTGACTTGCTAAACTTATACTTTAAAATATATACAACGTGTTACAAAATAATCCGTAAAAAAGAAATTACAAAAGTAGTGTCAACCCTTATAAAATAACGTCAGTTCAGTGTCTTAGGTAAGTATACAATATACTAGGGTTGACACTACTTTCGTAATTTCCTTTTTACGGATTATTTTGTAACACGTTGCATTTTATTGTTTTGTAAGTTATACACATATGATTAAGAAGGTGATATAATGGACTCGTAGGTATAATATGACGTGTAAAATTTATTTTACCAAATAAATCAATCAACTAAACAATTTTCACAAAAAAAAATGGAGTTCCATACATAGCTACAACGTCGAGACTTGGATATTATGTATTACACATACATCACTAATGTTAGGATAGCCGCCAAACTGCCCCACTGTGGATCGAAAATGGCCTCTCCATAGAATTAGGGACTTAATTTTCTTAGTGCCTATTTTTTTATTGGAATCGTGTCTTCTCTTGTCATAATTAGGTAAACAATTAATATGGGTAAATTTGGCTGGAAACCCGCCAAGCAATATTTTTTTTACGAAACTTTTGTATGGAGCGTATATCTAAGTGCACAATTTCCCGTAATATCCTTCCGCACGAATTTAGTACCAAATATTTATGATTTTTCGGCGTACACAAAATTGCCCGGTAAGTGCACTTTTTTAAAATCAAAAATATTTTATACTTACCAGTATTAATTTTAAAGTTTGCAAGTCACGTTTAATCATGGAATAAAATTAAATAATGTCTTTAGATAAGAAGAAAGTAAAAATTAACTTAAGAAACCTAGAAACTGCTATATTTATGAAAAAAAAGACTGATGTGATATACAGATGGATAGACAGACAACATACGTATAATCGAATCAATGGATAAATCTGCAATACAGTTAAACAGAATCCAGATTTGATTAAGTATTTACATCCGAAATTTAGGAAATGCACGTACAGTGTAAACTTTATACACTTAGTCGTACGTGAAAATTTGTCAAAAGTATTCACGATAAATAACTTAAACTATTCAAACGTTTAATTCTACTGATAGAACAAGCCATTTATCGATAGTCGATAGCAATCACGTCCACATCCTTACGCTTGGAAATCCATGCAAACATTAATATTCATTTAAAAATAGAAATAATGCTTGAAAATTAACTTTACCAGTTGTATGTTATGCTCCTAGATTTTGAATTTACGTTTGCATTTTTATTTTTGCACACTTTAACGCTAAAATCAGTGATTTTACAATTTAAACGGAGCTCGTGTATTGACAGCGATCGGTGGGCGACTGAGGAGACGTTTGACGTGCCTTGATCAGCGTTATCCCAACGAGCGAATATAAGATGGGACCTAAAAATAGTGATGATGATGATGAGTGATGACCGGGCCGGGCCAATATATACATATGCCCCTATTTAGGGTTCCGTACCCAAAGGGTAAAAACGAGACCCTATTATAAGACCCCGCCGTCCGTCCGTCCATCTGCCGCCAGGCTGTATCTCATGAATCGTGATAGTTAGACACTTGAAATTTTCACAGATGATGTATTTCTGTTGCCACTATAACAACAAATACTAAAAAACAGAACAGAAACAACAAACGTGATTTTATTGCTAGTTTTCGCTCAATATTTATAACGGCATCATGTAGATGCTAGAAATAATCACAGAATATTTATTTATATTATGTATATTCACTTTAATACCTGTGAAAAAAAACATCTTTCTAGGTCTAACCCCCCTTACTTATGAACGTGAAATAAGCTTGGAATAGTTTATGCCATGCTTTGTCACTTTCTGTCAGATGCAAATGTCACAATTACAGATAAGGACAAAGCATGGCATAAACTATTCCAAGCTTATTCCACGTTCATAAGTAAGGGGGTAAGGGTTTAGGCTGGGCATTGATGAGTAAGCATCGGAGTTTTCATGGCACGGCATTACTTAATAATAAAATTCAACTCGTATTTTCTCATTTATTTATTTTTAATTTTAAAATGCCTTTATAGCGATCGTTATTAAAAATCGTGAGCAATATGCGAGTAATAGAATTAATATTCTATTAGATAACAAACTCTTAGCTTTAACTATTATAACATAGATATACCGACTCTCATACACAAACTACTACATTGCTGCGATAGACCTACTGTCATGTTCTGGCCGCTTATCAAATTTAATAGTACGAGTATGTGTCATTCACTGACGATTCCGAACGTGTCACTTATTTATTTTCCTACTCCTGTACTTTTATGTCATTTATATAGTCACGAACACTAATATAAGAATATAGATAATATGTCCGCAGAACATTCCGTAGAAAAGTCTATCTAGTCTATTCCCCTTAACAGCACTTGTGCTTTTTTGAGCCAAAACGACATGCCTAGCTGCCAAAGCTTACACCTAGGACCAATCAAAATACTTCACCAAATTAATCCACCAATCACAATACACATTAACTGTCAATCGGAACGTTAGGTTCTTTTTGGTATGTAAACTATTTTACTAATTTACCTCTTTAAAAAACATGGTATCAACCAACCAGAATGCAGCTATATTAAAATTGACCAATCAGGTAAAAGAATTCATTTCTCAAATCATTAGGTGTTTTTTAGTCCCTATTTCACAAGTTAAATCGATTGTGCAACTTTTTTTTAAATATAAAACCTGGCAAGTGCACATTAATTAAAAAACAAAGTTAACCATAGACACATATTTTGTAGTTTTCGAATGTTTCCCGCTCGTTTGTTGTTCTGTGCTTCGTTCGTTCGTATTCTATTTCTTACGTAGGTATATTAAAGAGTAAAAATGGCGTATTTTGTTAATTTAATTTTGCATTTTATTTGAAACCTAGTCGTGGAAAAAGTATTGTATGCAACGGTGTATAACTAAGTCAAAAAATACTCGTGGTGTCTTGCTTTACGATGTTCGCCTGCGGCTCTCATCGTAACCACACCACCGTCTTTTTTGACCTCTCTTATACAACTGTTGCATAAACTACTATTCTGTAAGCGGTGAATACGTTGTGGAATAATACGTAATACCCCCCTAATGGTTGCCGGGTTAAAAGAGTGCTACTCCATGTCTTCCCGCGGATGTCGTAAGAGGCAACTAAGGGAATGAGGGCTTGTACGAGGGGTGATTGAAAAGTTCGCGGCCTAAGTATGAAATCAAATCCTTAGTTTGTTTTTTATATTTTTATTTCTCTACGTAGTCCCCGTCGAGGTCTTTGCACTTATTCCATCTGGATTCCAAAGCCAATACACCACTTTTGAAGAAACTTTCCTCCAGGTCTTCAAAATAGGTGTCCACTTCAGCTTGGACCTCGTCGTTGGTCAAAAATTTCTTACCGCCCATGTGTTTTTTTAAGTTTGGAAATAGGTGGAAGTCCGACGGTGCCAAATCGGGCGAATAAGGCGGATGGGGCAATAATTCAAACCCGCAGTTGTGAATTTCTGCCATCGATTTTAGTGACGTGTGCACACGTGCATTGTCCTGGTGAAAGAGAACTTTTTTTGTCAGCAATCCAGGTCTTTTTACTTTCAGTTCCTCTCGTAATCGCCGTAACAGTTCGCAATAATAGTCCGAGTTTATAGTTTTACCTTTCTGGAGATAGTCAACCATTATTACTCCCTTTGCGTCCCAGAAGACTGATGCCATGACTTTATTCGCCGACAAAATGGCCTTTGCCTTTTTGGGAGGCGGAGATCCAGCACGAACCCACTGCTTCGATTGCTGTTTAGTCTTGGGCGTGTAGTGGTGGACCCATGTCTCATCCATAGTAACATATCTGTCCAAAAAGTCTTGAGGGTCAGCTTCATACAGGTCTAGACAGTCGCGTGAAATTGTTAGACGAGTGATTTTTTGTTCCACTGAAAGGAGCTTTGGAACCCATCTCGCCGACACCTTCGAAAAACCTAATTCGTTGACTATAATGTTTTGGGTTCTTTCATAGGATATGCCCACGATGTCCGCTATTTCTCTTACTTTTAATCGTCGGTCTTTCATTATCATGTCGCATATAATTGTCACATTATGTGGATTGGTCGCAGTGGTTGGCCTTCCGGGACGAGGGTCATCTGCGATACTGACTCGTCCCCGCTTGAATTCAGCTGCCCACTTTGTTACCATCGTATATGATGGACAGGATTGCCCCAACGAACACTGCATATCTTCATAAATTTGTTTCGGAGTCAATCCTTTTTTATGAAGATATTTAATTACAGCACGTTGCTCCAAATTGTCCGTTATGAAAAATCTGTTTACACGTATTTTTAAATCAAACGTAAAATTTATATTAAATATTGCCTTCCAATGAAAAATTCGCGGGATGAAAACTGAATAATGACAGTTCAAAATGTCGGCAGTTTTTTTTTTAAATATACTTTTTTTAATGTACAGGCCGCGAACTTTCCAATCAGCCCTCGTAGTATTGTTGGGCGGTGGGCTTGCAACCTGTCACTAATAAACTGGTAAACATCTTAGCCTGTTTGTGCAAAACTTGGTAACAGAATTATCAACAAGTTCTTATTAGAGTTGTTGGCTATCTGTAGCTCTACCTACTCCACTTTGGGAATAAAGGCGTGAGTTCATGTATGTATATAAATACTCAAAGAAAAATTAAAGAATCTTTAACTCGTCAACATTCCTTGTCCTAAATTATAAAATTTAGATCTCGATTTAAGTAAATGAATGAGTTAGAGTATGAATACGAGTTGAATTTTATTGTCAATGTTGACTCCATGGCTCGCTAACATCTTACCGTGCTATGAAAACTCAGCTGCTTATTGACGAGTCAGTGAGTCCGCCATTTATTGAGTGCATACATATACGTGTTACAAAATAATCCGTAAAAAAGAAATTGCAAAATACGTGTTACAAAATAATCCGTAAAAAAGAAATTGCAAAAGTAGTATCAACCCTTATTAAATCACGTCAGTTCAGTATCTTAGGTATACAGTATACTAGGGTTGACACTAATACGTGTTACAAAATAATCCGTAAAAAAGAAATTGCAAAAGTAGTATCAACCCTTATTAAATCACGTCAGTTCAGTATCTTAGGTATACAGTATACTAGGGTTGACACTACTTTCGTAATTTCTTTTTTACGGATTATTTTGTAACACGTTGTAGGTATATATAGAATATTTTTATAAGAAAAATAACACTTGTTGAATGTGAAGATGATGTGAAGAATGCTAACGATTTCCTGAAAAGAGATACTTACCACTAATGAAAAACTTGAAAAAAGTGGTACTTACCTCAAAATTATTAGTCATGAGAGAATCATTATTGTTAACTACTTCCATCTCAATTTCCCTTCTACTTTGAGTAGCACCCTCAGTAACAGATTGGAAACATGTAATTTGTATCTATAAACAAACAAAGAAGACTTAAAAAAGCTGTTTTTTTTTGTTGTACCTTTTAAATGAATTTATAAGTTACTGACTGATGGAGCTTTTGTGCTCTGGTCAGTAAGGAAGGCGGCAAATATGATCCCAACAAAACTGGCATCCATTCTTTGATACATTGACTGTGTTGCTAGATCTGTAAACAGAAGAGTATAAAAATGTAATGCTTTTTTTAAATTGTTTATAGAAAGTAAGACATAATATACCTATATATCCTCATCCTGAAATGTTCAAAATTAGCTATAAACTTAACCCTTTTCCAGGCATAGTACATCACACCACACCATTCATCGACCACATTGATGTCGCTCAAAATTGAATATAACTACATTTTATGACACAAAGGCTATAGCCGGGTTTCCATAGTAAGTCGGCCCTTACATCAAATGGGCTCCGGGATTTTTTTGTCAGTACCTCTTGTAATGAAGAATATTTTAGCCGAGTATGAACATCCTACTTGTAATTGTTTTTGAGTTATGATTTTTTCAAGTTTTTTTTTTAATGTTTGTTTTTTTTGGACGTGTTCAAGCGATTTGTTTCAAATTTTGAAATGACGTTCTTTAGATAGTTTTGCATCGCCACCCAAAAACCGAATAGTAGTTATCGTATAAAAAAAAAGAAAAAAAAGACCAACTTAAAAGTTATCATTTTTTTTATGTGGTTGTGAAGTAGTGACACCCCTAGATTTTTTTCTCAATATATGCCATACATTGGCCTATTACTTGCCTATATATCAAAATTTTCCAGGCGGTACTTCCTACAAAAAATCAGCAGATTGTGAGACCTAGTTGTGTATTCAATCGGTGTTTTTCAATGTAGTATTCAAACTCTTCGATTATGTTTGAGTTTTCTTATCAGTTTGTTTTGCCAGAAGTGTACAAATGTTATGTTCGTTATTTTAAACAATTAAATAATTGATATCAACATTGGCTTTATTTGATATATATTTATTTTCATGAAATAAACGAACGTTTTATTAATATTTTTTCCTACTCCTGTACTTTTATCTGTCATTTAAATAGTCACGAACACTAATATAAGAATATAGATAATAATGTCCGCAGAACATTCCGTAGGAAACTCTATCTAGTCTATTCCCCTTAACAGCACTTGTGCTTTTTTGAGCTAAAACGACATGCCTAGCTGCCAAAGCTTACACCTAGGTTAATTTGACCAATCAAAATACTTCACCAAATTAATCCACCAATCACAATACACATTGACTGTCAATCGGAACGTTAGGTTCTTTTTGATAGGTATGTAAACTCTTTTACTAATTTAACTCTTTAAAAACATGGTATCAACCAACCAGAATGCAGCTATATTAAAATCGACCAATCAGGTAAAAGAACTCATTTCTCAAATCATTAGGTGTTTTTTAGTCCCTATTTCACAAGTTTAATCGATAGCGCAACTTTTTTTTTAAATATAATACCTGGCAAGTGCACATCAATTTAAAAACGAAGTTAACCATAGACACATATTTTGTCGTCTTCGAATGTTTCCCGCTCGTTTGTTGTTCTGTGCTTCGTTCGTTCGTATTCTAACCTAGGTATATTAATAAAATTTTGTTAATTTAATTTTGCATTTTATTTCAAAACCTAGTCGTAGAAAAAGTATTGTATGCAACGGTGTATAACTAAGTCAAAAAATACTCGTGGCCTCTTGCTTTACGATGTTCGCCTGTGGCTCACATCGTAACCACACCACTCGTCTTTTTTGACCTCTCTTATACAACTGTTGCATAAACTACTATTATGAAACGGATTCATTGCAGTTAAATATTATCGAATTACGCTAGTTAAAATCATAAATGGCAGATAAATAATGCGATAAACATGTTGCATCACGATGACATTAGCATTTTACTCTTAAATACGACTAACTGATAAGAAAACTCAAACATAGTTAAAGAGTTTGAATACTACATTGAAAAACACCGATTGAATACACAGAATCAGAATCAGAATCAGAATAATCTTTATTCAAGTAGGTTTACAAATAATAAACTCTTTTGAAACGTCATAGTAGCGACTTAGCCTAAATTGACTGCAGGTTCAAATCGCGACCGATCAGAGAAGAACCTGTAAGAAACTCTGTCGGATGTCTTTTTTTTTTTTTTTTCGACGTTCGCAACCTTTTGTCGTAAGGACTAAACATTTTATTACAAGCAATTCAGTCCCAAGCATTGTTATCATTAATATAGTCTTTAATACTATAATATGCTTTAGAAATTAGTTTACGCTTAACGTAACTCTTAAATTTATTTACTGATAGTTCAGTAACATTACTTGGGAGCTTATTATAGAACCTAATACAATTACCCATAAAAGAGTTTTTTATTTTATGGAGCCGCGTGAAGGGCACTGCGAGCTTATATTTATTTCTGGTATTAACATTATGTATGTCACAGTTCTTTCTAAATTTAGCGATGTTTTTATGAACATAAATAATGTTTTCATAAATGTATTGACTGTGCATGGTCAATATATTAATTTCTTTAAACTTATCTCTAAGCGAGTCTCTCTGGCCCATCTTGCAGACAGCACGAATAGCCCTCTTCTGCAGAACAAAGATGCTATTTACATCAGCAGCACTACCCCACAGTAAAATACCATATGACATAATACTATGGAAGTAACTAAAATAAACTAATCGAGCGGTATCTAAGTCTATTAATTGCCGAATCTTATTAACTGCAAAAACTGCTGAACTGAGTCTACCCGCCAATCCAGCAAGATGAGGACCCCATTGGAGCTTGGAGTCTAACGTTATACCAAGAAACACTGTATCATTAACTAGGTCTAGTTTGTCATTTTTAATAGTTACAGTAGTTTGACTATTTTTCACATTAGTAGTCATGAACTTTATACATTTCGTCTTTTTTTCATTCAGTAATAAATTATTAACACTAAACCAATCGACTACTTTTGATATAGCATTGTTTACATCGACATTAAACTGCTGTTGTCGTTTAACTTTGAACACAAGTGACGTATCATCAGCAAACAATACTATATCATGGTTGTCCTTTATAAGGTAAGGTAAGTCATTTATGTAGATGAGGAATAAAAATGGACCCAATATTGAGCCCTGTGGTACGCCCATTGAGACCAATGACCCAGGTGATCGTACTCCATTCACGTCTACCCTTTGTATTCTCCCGTATAAGTACGTTTTTATTAAGTTTAGCGCAGTACCTCTAACTCCATAGTGGTGTAGTTTCCTGATCAATGTGTCATGGTTAACGCAATCGAAGGCCTTGGACAAATCACAAAAAATACCTAAAGCATTCTGTGACCCTTCCCAGGCATTAAAAATGTTTTTAATCAACTCAACACCAGCTTCGGTTGTCGAGCGACCCCGAGTAAAACCAAATTGTTTATTGTGTAATAAATTATTATACCGAAAATGGTCCGCTAACTGTGACAAAATCAATTTCTCAAATATTTTACTGAAAGTGGGTAGTATGGATATTGGTCTAAAATTTGTGGGGTCAAAAGTACTACCCGTTTTGAATAATGGAATTATCTTACTATGTTTCATAAGATCAGGAAACTCACCACAATCAACACAGTGATTAAATACGACCATTAAGTCAGATGCTATGACTTCAATTAAGGATTTGAGTACATGGACCGACACTCCCCAAAGGTCACTGGTTTTCTTTATATTGATTGAGTTGAATGCCTTAATTACATCCAAGGCAGTAACGCGCTTGAATTCAAAGTATATACTGCATTCAGGCACGTTATCTTCTAAAAGTACAATGGCAGACGCAGGCGAAGAGTTCAAGCACTTAGTCGTGGACACTGGTATATCGGTAAAAAACTTTTCAAATTCAATTGCGATATCTGGATTGGAATCTATTATTTTACCATCTACTTTTAAACGATAGTCGTTAATGTTCTTTTTTCGGCGACCTGTTTCTTCATTAATTATTTTCCAGGTCGTTTTAATAACATCAGAACTATTCAAGATTTTGTTACTTAAAAAATTTCGCTTAGTTATACGGCAGTCTATCTTGAATTGCTTAGAATACTGTTTGACATGTTCCTTAAACTCCTCACTCGCGTTATACCTCCGTTCCTCATATAGTTGATACAGTATTCTTCTACGCTTATGTAAGTCCGCAGTAGCCCAGTCACTGAAAACCTTTGCACCACCAACCACAACCGATTTGGATGTAAATACTGCGTTAAATTGTTTCATGAATGTGTGAAAGAATGAGTTGTACATGTCATTGGGTCCCTTATCAGTTGTTAGAAAGGGCAAATTATGCACTAGGTTATGTCTCATTCTTTCCACACGGTCTGCAGTTACTGGCACAAAAGTAATTTCTTTTTTTGGAATATTATTCGATACGGACTTGAATTTAATTAATTGACCCAAATGATCCGATTCCAGGTTGCTGATCACACTCTTACCAATAGGAATTATATCAGTAAAAATGTTATCAATACACGTGGCGCTAGTGTTAGTAACTCTAGTTGGCTCCATAAAAGTATGTGTCAGGCCGAAAGATTTGAAAAGATTTATTAATCTTTTGGTTAGTGGACTGTTTTCTAAAATATTTACATTAAAATCTCCACATATAATTGTTTTTTTTCTCGAATAAGATAATTTTATTAGAACAGTTTCCATAATCTTCTCAAAAATTTCGAAATTGCCTAATGGTGGCCTATATACACATACAACTATGAATTGCTCTAGCTCTATTGCAGCGAGTTCTAATATTCGTTCAACAGATAAGGACACAATGTCCTTACGGTCTTTAAATTTTAATTTATTGTTTAATATGATTAACGACCCGCCATGTATCGAGCTATTTCTTGTAAATAAACTGCCGACCTGGTGGTTGATAAAATTAAACATAGCTTCGTTACTAGTTAGCCAGTGTTCCGTTATACATAAAATATCAATGCTATTACTATTAAGAAATAACTCGACTTGCAGGTCTTTACTCCTTATACATTGAATATTCTGGTGAACCAGAGTGATATAATTAGATACTTTGCTGCTAAATTTGTCCTTATATTTATAACAAATTTGGTTGCCAGGGTTGAGCTCCTCTGTTGTCTTGTGATTTAATTTAAATGATTGATAGTAATTGGAACATGTTCCAAAAACCTGTCAGGTTGCTGAATAGCAGCAGGAGCCAAATTCTTGGCTGAAATGTCAAAAAAATAGGATAGCGACATAGCTATCTGTTTCTTAAAATAATTAGGCAGGTAAAATTTACCTTTTGTTAAAATATAATAATTGCTAACATAATTGTTAGAGTCAATAATGTCAATTTTTTTATTATATGTACACATGTTATAAAGTGTCACATTTAAATTATGTCTTATGTCATTTTCCAACTGTGACAACTGTTTACAATAAGGGAATGTAAACAATATGATTTTTTTCACACTAAGGCTATTCAAAGTTTCAAAAAAATTAATTATTTTATTTTTGTTTACATTCCCTCTATTTCCTACAAGAATAAGCAAAGTCGTGTCTATATCAATATAGCTGTCCTCTAAAATTTTATTTTGGATATTTTCCAAGCTGCTTAGAGGTAAACAGTTGCTGATCACACTATGTCCCTTAGTGTATGAGTTCAATAATGAGCCCATATTGCTACCAATCTCATCGCAGTACATTATTATGTCAGGTTTGGATGTCAAATTGGTATTACTATTATTATTTAAGTTTTTATGAAAGGAACACTTCTCATCATATTCCTTTTGTGTAGGGACACTGACACACAAACTCTGCTTCAGTCCACCGGGGGCCGGACAGTCACTCTTGTGTTGACAGACACATGTGTGGTCGTCCTCCAGTGACTGAACTAACTCTAAATTATAGTTGAGCTGCCCTATTAGATCATCCATTCCTAAAGAATACTCATCTATAATTTTATTTGAATTTTCCTGCATATTGTGCAATTTTTGTAACAACTCCTCTAAATCCTGAATTTTTAATTGTAACATTTGTGTGTCATTGTCATACTTTAACTTATTATTTTCTAACATAGTGGTATATATATATAATTTATCAACTAACTTTACATTTATTTTACTTAGTATACATTTTCTATAATACAGTTTATTTTGCTTTAACAACCTTCGGGTTTTCCTTATATATCTGTTTATTTTAATATATTTTTTTAGTTTATTCCTGCTACAATTACTTAACCTTGTTGTAGTGGACGTCTCATTAGTTAAGTCTATAGTAACAACAGGAAGGTCAATTGAAGCAGTAACAAACTGCGGGTCATTCTCTACCAATTCATGAAATAAGCAACGTGGTCTCACTTTCTGCTGATTTTTTGTAGCAAATACCGCCTGGAAAATTTTGATATTTAGGCAAGTAGTAGGCCAATGTATGGCCTATATTGAGAAAAAAATCTAGGGGTGTCACTACTTCACATTCACATAAAAAAAAAGATTTTTTTTAAATTGGTCTTTTTTCTTTTTTTTTATACGATAACTAGTATTCGTTTTTTGGGTGGCGATGCAAATCTAACTAAAGAACGTCATTTCAAAATTTTAAGCAAATAAAGAAAGAAAGAAAGAAAATACATTTATTCACAACAACACAACAATAACAAATAAAATATAATAAACAGAAAATGAACAGCAAATCGCTTAAATACATAAAAAAAAACAATATTAAAAATTATCTTGAAAAAATCATAACTCAAAAACTATTACAAGTAGGATGTTCATACTCGGCAAAAATATTCTTCATTACAAGAGGTACTGACAAAAAAATCCCCGAGCCCATTTGATGTAAGGGCCGAATTACTATGGAAACCCGGCCTTTAATAGAACTTTCCTGAAATATGACTTCATTTTTTTTTTATGGCATAGAGAAGGCAAAAGAGCACACAGGCCACCTGATGGTAAGTGGAAATTGTGTCGCAATCAAAAGACTGCAATCTTAAGACTGCAAATGCGTGGCCAACCCTGAGGACTAAGATGGAATGCCTCTATGCTAGTTATTTCACCGGCTGTCTTATCCCCAAACCGGAACACAACAATGTGAGCACTGCTGTTTGGCGGTAGGTTAATGGATCTGTATTCATGGATATTTCAGTAAATTTATTCTAGTACGCCAAAAAAAAAAAGTCATATTTGGGACTTAAAAAGGTACTAAATATTTATAAAGAAATAAAGTAGTTTTGCTGTCTCGAACTTTGTAAAAAAAAATTGGTACGGACATCCTGACGTCAGAATGTCTGGCCACTTTCTTTACTAGTTTTATCGCTGTCAATCGAGGTACTAATTATTTGAAGTTAGGTATCAAATAGTTCCAAAAAGGTAGTGCATTTTGGTATTTTCTAAACATCAAATATCGCCAGGGGTTCTGACGCTTACACACAGATACTAAAAACTATAAATCGTGATATCATTATATTTACGTCTTTACCAAAATCAGGACTATGGGAGTCCCGGACTTTTGGAAGGCGTACATGGACCCGAAGCAAACACCCACCAGAGGCCCTTTAGACAACTTTCAAATTTAGCAAAGTGATGCGACACCAACCAGCGATTGTCCCTGGCATCATATCCCATGGACAACCACCGGTTAGTGTAAGACTATTTCAAAAGGATGGGAACATTAATATTAGGCAGGGACTGCATAACCGGAAAATAATGGCAGCGTTTTAAAATGGTATGACGTCATACCGTTTCGTTTCGGTAGCGCAAATAAAAAAAATTGGTAGCCGAATATTACGGTACCATTATTTTTTGTGAACAGTTTTCATAAAGGCATCGTTTGGGCTTTATGAGGGTGAAAACTTTAACATTCCACGGTTTTGACTTAAAGTGTCAATTAACTACACAATTACAGTACCTACCTATTGAAACTTTTCCATTTTCTAGTACCAGGAGCGAATTTTATGTCCCGGAAATGAGTAGGCAAGTACCTACTTCGAATCAAAAAGTTACGAGCGTAATTTCTGTACCGTTTTAACCCATTCCAGGCCCGTGACGAGACATATGCGTCATGGTCGAACGCTTCCGCCATGCCTATTACTAGTATACGCGTCGTGAGTTAATCTCTTTTTAAACATAAATAAAACGAAATACGAAGAATTAACGTTTATTATATCAATTTTAAAGACCATTTATAAATGATGTTTTGGTTTATAAAAATGATTATTTTCCTTTTTTGCTAACAGCCCAATAGAAAAATGAAATGCTGTTTGTTGTATGTAAATACAATACCTTTATTCTGAAAAGTAGAATACATAGGCTCTGCTTTTTTACTTGGTGAATCCATTTACTGTATATTTACAATTATATTTTATATATATTTACATTTATATTTTAAGAGATATTAGCATGATGCACGGTTCTTGTCATCGTGGCCCGGCACATAATGTAATTTTTTCGTGTTTTCGTAACAAGACTAAATAAACGTTTATTTTACTATAAACGCCTTTTTGTACGACACTTTGATGTCACTACGCAACAATCAGAGAAACCAAGAAATATTTATAACGTTATATTCGTTATTATTTTATGAAGTGAAATAGAAATATTCGGTCCTGACCACAACTTTGCGGTTTCCTTTGTTCTTAAGGACAATAGAGAAGCTCCTGTTGATTTAGGTAGGTTTTATGGGTAAAAAAATATACCTGATCAGTGAAATTGACCGCCCTTATCTTCAAGAGGACATCAGGATTGTCCGGCTGGATCTATCCAGGATGCTTCTAATAATAACCACTTCGAGGCCACAATACTATTATCAACTCGTTAAAACTTTGTTTGTGTAATTTTCTTCCCTTCCTTTTGTATGCGTAATACTACCTGCACTACGGTTGCGAGTCCCGCTCCATATAAGGCCGTACAGGTGCGAAAGAGATAGCATAATTCCGATGATTTATGACCTGACTCGCCACTTGGTGCTGCGGATATAGCTACTAGACAGCTATTTGGACGTATTTTTTGTAACTTATTTCCTTTAATTTTGGACTGATAATTTGTTGTTGAGTAAATCAAAAATTATAAAAACAAAATGTATACGTACAGTATATTTTAAAACTATTCAATAACAATGGGTTTTTTAGGTAAACCAAGGAATTTCAATTTTACTAGTAGGTACAAGTACCTACCTAAATCGTTGTCTTATAAATTACCGAATACATTATCATTTATCATACTATATACTTCGTGAAATAAATGCTTGTAAAATGACGTGGTTACCAAAAAATGTTGAATGAACCTATCCCATTACCTGTGCCGTAAGCGGCGGTCCGTTTACGGGTCGAGCCGGGCCCATGACGCCCAACTCTCGTCAACGCTTTAAGAGTGCGCCGAGGCAACGATACGTAATTACGAAAAAAATGCGTTCGTTTGATCGCCTGCTGCATTGTTTTTACTGAAGCTTTAGTTATGCAATTCATATGTAAGATATTTAAGGAATCACTCTATCTATCATACATACACTTTAGAAACACGATTACTTGTACTTCCCTCGATAGAAAAAACATCCAAAGATACCTCTACATAACAAAATAAACACTTAGTACGGCGTAACTACTTCACGGAAGATCATCAGTTTTGGAGTTACAACAAAACAACACGTTTTCTATAACGTCTACACTTTACATTTTAAAATGTGTTTTTATTTTACTAATATGAAGGAAATACCTAAATTCGCACGCGTTTCGTCCATTTTAGCCAGAGCCGTCACGTTTCCCCCATGTCCGCATTAGTCCTGCTTCGGCCGTCGGACGTGGAGGCTGTGTCGCTTGTTGCTTGGTTGCGTTTATCGCGATTTTTGTGATTATTCACTTTATTTTAAATGGGGAACAAACACAATCAAAAAAAGAAGAGAAGGGGTTGGCAAAAGCACAATGCTAAACGCTTGCGTGAAGAAATGAAGTAAGTTAAAATCGTAAATCTACTGATAGTGGAGTCGTTCTAAGAAACCTGATTTGACATTTGACAGTTGTCAAAATGCCACGCTAAGGGAGGAGAAAATAAATCGGTAGCAACATAGACTGATTTTCGAGATGTATCGATTTGTATTACTAAGACTTTGTAATCGTTTAGTTGTAGTCTTGATGTTTTGGGCCAAAATTGGTTTATTTAAGTACACAAGTAATTTTAAACAACACGCGAAGTTCTTTCAATTAGTAGGTATATTATAAAAAATACACTTCTATGGTGAATATTTACCAAGATATAAAAATAGTTTAGCTAAAAAAACACATTTACAGGCAAAACAGGCTTCTTAGAACGACCCGAGGTTTTTTTTACTATAATTGATTACATAATATTGTTACTTCTTGGGATGGTTTCAATATTTCTAGAGCAAGACATCTCCAGAAATCTGAAGACAAAGAGAATACTCCGTAAGTATACTCATTACCTAACAACTATATTTCAACAAATGAGTAAAATTGCAAAATTATTCATATTTTGTTATTTATAGGGTTAATGTTCCAGTTGTTGGCACTTCGCTACAAAACGAAGAGTTACCTAATGAACCGGTGAGGTATGCGTAAGTAAGAGGTGTATAGGAACACATTTTAATAAATTTAGTATGAATTTCCACATTAACTTTATATTTTTTCAATTTACAGAGTAAATGAATTGGTTGACATCGATTATAAAATATACCACACGATGGAATTGTAAGTCCCAAATACGAATTATTTTTATAGAATGAGGATTACAAAATTTCATCCAAAAACCAATTCTGTTAATAAATAAATTATAGTTAAATCAAAACGTCCTGTTTTATTACAGGATGCCAATGGCCCAAATTTCTTGTCTTTCATCAGACATTGAAGTTTTTGCGGAAATAATCATGGATAAACATTCGTACATACGGGTCAAACTAAGACCCTTTTTTTAAAGACGGTTAAAATACCAAAACCTTCTCCTATGTGAAACAAATACTTTTCTGAAAACCGCATTAAAATCGGTTTAGCCAAACGTGAGATAATCGCGGACAAACATACATACATACATACAGGTCAAACTAAGAATTTCCTTTTCTTTGAAGTCGGTTAAAAATAATAACTTGAAGAAAGGGTCGATGACTGGGATTTTTGCCCTACTTAGCCGTTCTATTACTTTACATTAGGTATTGAGTTCACTTTGTTTTGTGCTTAGAATATTGTCAATAAAGGTAATTAGGTTTTATTTCATTTCAATATACAGTCACATTAAATCACGAGGTTGTTGAGCCACCATAGAACTCTGTCCTAATGACAGCGTCAAGTCACGCAAAAGAAATTATTTACGTCAAAATTTACCGTCGACTTTCTATGAAAGGGTTCTCCCGGTAACCTTCGGAGAGGGAAGATGGCCGATTGGAAGATGTACGGCTTTTACTTATGATTTATTCTCTTTAGCCGAACAATTGCCCAATAAATATTATAAATAACTTAACACTAGCTAAATACACCTTAGATGTACAAACGACATTAATTAAAAATTATCTATCTATCTGTGAGAGGGTTCTAGAGTGGCTCAACAATCTCGTGATGTGACTGTACCTCATACAAGTAATTCAATCCTACCTTACCTACCAACAGTAAACAACAAATTTAAAAAAAAATGTAGGCTGAAAAAAGTTTTTAACTTCTTATAGTGAATATTTTAATAAAAGTATTCGGAATCGATTATGTTTTTTTATTTGGTAGGTAGCAACCTCCGCGCCTAGTGGATCGGCGCACGGCTCGTCAGGCGCGGCGCGCGACCGGCGCATGGCTCCAGCTCGCTCCTTGCTGGTGTGGTATACGCACACATACACAGAGTGCATAAAATACCTAAAGTTAATGAGCGCAAAAAGCTCGGTGCCCCCTTAATCGAAAAATGCTTTGTATGGGGGCCTAGCGTGAAGCGTTCCTTTGCAGATGCTTGGCTGCGAATGGGTTAATAATGGTTTAGGTATAACATATACTGTTATTTTATACTGGTAGCGTACCTTTATATTTCAACTGGCATAATTCTACTTAAATCAAGTGGTATCTATATCCAATATCGCTACCAGGGATCGTTACCGGTATTCTGAATACCGGTTTAAAATGAGGTATAACCGGTTATAATTGCATTTCACTATTTTTACCGCTAAAGCTCTGATTAGCGGTATAATCAATACCGGTATTCGAGTACATGATCGGTTTAGCCAACTGACAACAATACCTCTATTTGATACTTTACCCATAAAAAGCATTACCGGTAATACCTGTCAGTGTCAATATACTTGTTTATTTGTTTTCGTAAAAGTTTTTAAATTTATTATGTAAATCAAAATACTCACAATCAATTTACTTATCCAGGTTCTAGTAGACACTAGTTAACAGCCAAGCACAATAATGTGATCGCGTGACGTACCCTGTTACACTTGGTATGCTTTAGTAATAATGTCCAATTGACGTCTTTTTTATCAGGTGCATTGAATAGCGGTATTGAATACCGGTATTTAATATTGTAAATAGTGTATACATAGCGATAAAAACAAAAGCGGAATGACAACAATACCTCTAATTCGAATATAGGTATTATTTTTTTAGCGGTAATAATTTGACAATTTAAATACAGGTATTGAATAAAACCGGTTTTGCAATCCCTGATCGCTACCATACCATTTATACTGTAACGAAAACAGTCCCTGATTGTCCCTGGTTTATGAACAAAATGATATGGATTTGTGAATAGGCTAGTGATGAAATTATGGCGTATGCCAGGCCAGTGCTAATTTGGTTGAAATGGAAGATAGTGACTCCCCAACTCAATGGAATGGGCCCCCCAAAATAGCCGCATATCCATGACAGCAGAGAGAACAGTTCCAGATGGGCTAAGGGTGGAGAGGTGCTTCTGGACTTAAATGACCATAAGGTGCCCACTTGCCATTTATACAATATATCCAACCTTCGAGCGTATAATTCTTGTGACCAGCCAATAAAGGCAAGCCATAGGTAAGGGTCATTTCCTCTTCGTCATACAGTCCAGCAGGCCTGAAGGCAAGCGTGAGGTGAAGAACATGACCTCACAACTCACCAACAGCTCCCCACTACCAACCCTGAGGTGACTGGCTGCACTGGAAGTACAAGTGGGCAATAATGTCATCAATTCCTTACTCCATTATTATTATTTATTATATCAGGCAGCAGTTGGGATAACTGACATATGCCTGTATCCAGCTGTTACAACCCAAAATAGGCTGAATTTTTTGATTATTAAAATTTTCTTGTTTTTTAATATATAGGCCAATAAAACATAAATTCTGACTACGACATATGGTGCCAAATGGTACCGCTAGCCTATAATGGTTAATCTCTTAATAAAAGGCCAAGATGTGTAAAATATATATGTGGTCTTCTCGTGACCATGGCTGTTGTAACACAGTTGAAACATTAAGGCAAATGTTTACTATTAGACAAGTCCCAATTTATAGTTTTTAACAAGGTAGGCACACAGATGTGAGTAGAAATAGTTGGTGTAATTTCCCACATGCTAAAACACCCGAAAAAAAAACCTCGCATGAGCATAAACAACACAGGTAATCTCAATATTTATGTACACAATAGGTAAGTAGGTACATAATTAATGACTTAAAACACACCCAATCTAAAAATGTATGAATTTGGATACTGTGGAACTTACCAACATGTGAAGGCCAAACCGTAATATGGGGATGGGAATGGTACCAGCCCACTACTCTTAGAGGGCGACCCACTTCCGCAGCAAGCTCTTCTGCTCTCATTGTCGCTTGAACCAACTGCTCCTCAGAGATCTCTACACGATCGGGTTTCTTATCCAAACGACGCAAGATAACTGATGACACAATTGAAACCAGAGATCCGTTGTCGTGGACCTGCATAGAATTCAGATCAACATTTATGACAACCAATGGAGATGTGGTTACAGAATTATGAACAAGTTTAGGGCCGTGTTCACCAACAATTAATCGGACGGTTAAGTCTTAATCAGCTGTTAATCAATACATCTGACACCCGTTAAACTGCTAATCGTCCGTTTAATTGTTGGTGAACACGGCACTAAGAGTTGTTGGCATTCTGTAGCTCTGCTACCCTACTCTGGGAATGAAGGCGTGACGTAATGTATGTATTTAATAGAGACTACTTTAGGCCTCGTAAATTATATTATTCATTTTTTCATTTAAATACCTCTCCTATCAATAATCCCATTATTTCTTCCTTCTCTGTAGATAAAGCATGTTGTACGCAAACTAGAGTAACATCAGTGGATAGCAAGACTTTATTCAGCATTTTGTCACCAGTCACCAACAAACAAAAGAAAGTCAAAGAAACAACAAAAGTCCAAAAGTGAGTGACTTTTTTTTTGGATTTTATGGCCTGGTAACTTCAATGATACCACAGATTAGAAGGGTGTCTAAACCACAGAATAAGAACTAAAGGCATAGAAGGCGCGATAAAATAAAAGGCAACATACAGATTTGCACAGTCACGGCCAAAATGAGACAGTTCAATCACTCTATCTATTAAAAAAAACCGCATCAAAATCCGTTGCGTAGTTTTAAAGATTTAAGCATACATAGGGATATAGGGACAGAAAAAGCGACTTTGTTTTATACTATGTAGTGATAACATAATTATTATTTATTCCCTCGGATCAGCTAGACGACTGGGCGGAATTGTAATGGCGGATTTTAGGTGCCATTAGGTGAGGCTCTAAAAAATATTTTAGCTGATTAAATAAGGTTCAAAAGTTTAGTATTTAAAACACCATTGCCGACGCGTTTGTACGAAATTTACGAGATTTGTATGAACACATCAGCAATGGTTTTATAAATACCTACTAAACTTTTTTAAACTACGATAATGTACAAATATTTGTTATAAACCATTTTGAACCTTATTTAATCAGCTAACGAGTTGAATAATAGCCATATAATTGGTCAACTAGTTCCTGATTGGTTATCAATTTTTAATTACAAATAGTCTGGCAAACGAAAGCGTGACCTGAGAAAGCGCGGCAATTCAAAAAATATACATGTGGTATTACTTAATTATTGTAGGAAAAAAAGTTTTGATAGAGTCTGGCAAACGAAAGCGTGAACTGGACTTATACAAGTATCAAAACATTTTTTTCCTACTATAAGTAATACCACATGTATATTTTTTGAATCAGGTCACGCTTTCGTTTGTCAGACTATGATATTTTATTTGCCGGTACTGTAGACAGGTACGCTAAATTGCCTAGTGAATGTTTTTTCAGCTTTATTATAAACAGACCTCGGACAGGGTGAGCCATTTTTACGTCATTAATGTCAAGTGTAGATGTTAATATAGATATACCTGAAGATGAAATATTAAAAAGAATTCATGAATTATAATTAAACTAAAATGACAGTGCATTATGTACAAAACGAGTAGGTATTATTTATTTATTCTAATTTAAGTCTGGGTTTCTAGCTATGACGTCTTCTAATTTCTGACTGACAGAAGCAGACGAAGACCAGCTTATAACAGCTCTCACTTGGTCCAACGTTATAAAATGTATCTACGACGGATATTTTAGATTCCTGTATTTTTTTTAAGGCAGGCAGTAATAGAGTTATTGTCTATCTAAAGAGGTATGATATCATATCAGTTATTTTACTTTCATATGGATATGTTTATCATTTAAAGAGGCTTGCTATACAATTAATTTGTTTTGATAGTTATGTAAAGATCTAAATAGAATAATTTCATTCGTTATTCAATTACATCCATCAAATCTACCATTGAATGACTACATAGGTATGTCCATATTATGCAAACTCTTAAAACAGCTCACCCTGTCCGAGATCTGATTATAAACCATGACTATTTCTAAGGAAAGCGTCTGAGTGGGGACATTAGCTAAGGGAGGGCACAGCTCCAGGTTTGCGTCTACGCGGCGGTATTTGCCCAAATATTCGTGTTGCATCTTTTTCCTTCCTACAGCAAATGAAAGAGATGCAATGAAGCAACGCTAACACGCAACCCCACTGCCACCATAACAGTCATCTTCAAAATGTATGTATGTGTGTACTTTATTGTACTAAAACAGAAATTCAAATACAAAATTCACAGAATAGGAACGTACAAAGGCGAACTTATCCCAAATGTAATGAAATGTATGTGTATGTATGTATGTATGTTATCTTAAATGTTTGGGTCAAATCCGAATATGTTTCGACTGAGAACAATTTGGTCGTGAAATTGCTTCTATCCAACTTTGTTTCATATTATCGTTGTGAGGGAATTTAAAATAAACTATATTTTGATCATATTTCGAATATTATAATTTTATTACCTTCATAAATAATAACATTAAACTTCGCAAATGAATTATCGTCAAGAAATTATAACGTCACTATTATAACATATAATAAAATAGTAAAATTCTAGTTCAATATTGCTTTAAAGATAGGTATTTCAAACACACATGTTTACTTCGGATGATGATATTCTGCATTTCTACGCTGTAACTATGCTATCTAACGATTACAATCCGAAATATATTCAATTTTTTTTAAATCACTTAGGGGTATGAAAAATAGATGTTGGCCGATTCTCAGACCTACCCGATATACACACAAAATTTTATTAAAATCGGTCCAGCCGTTTCGGAGGAGTTCAATAACGTACACCGTGACACGAGAATTTTATATTAGTTGATTTTTAGTTTTTGTAGGTGCCCCCTCCACCCCGCCCGCCGCGATGCCCGGCGCGCTTTTCAGACTGCATCGCAAACAACGGCCACGGCGCTATGGCGGTTTTGTTTACTGTTTGAATTTTTTTATTCGTAATATCTTTTGAATGGAAAGTCCAATTTAAATAATTTAAAAACTATTTTATAGGTAGTTAAATGGTCTTGACCATAAAATAATTTATTTGGATAAGGATTAATATAAACACATAAATAGCATGGTTTGAATTTGGTTAGCATTTTCATTAATGTTTAAAATGAAAAAAGTGGTTGTAGTGACATAACTACAATAGTTGGACATATGCTACTGCGGAGTTTTTTGTAGACATTATGATGTTCTTCAATATTGTCGTACATTATTTTGTTCTATCGCTAATAGTTTCGGCAGCGCATTCGACGAAAGACATTTTAAGACTCATTTTTCTACACCTTCGGTTACATTGTTCAAATTTTACCAAGGATCCCTAACTTTTTTCAAAATGAAATGTAGCCTATGTCAAATTGGAAGAATGTAGCATTCTATTGGTGAAAGAATTTTTTAAATCGGCCCGGTACTTTTTGAGCCTATTCATTACAAACATACAAACATACAAAAATAGGTACAAATCTTTCCTCTTTATAATATTAGTGTAGATATGCCGCCTTACCGGTGAAAGTTATTTATTTTCGATTTGATTTTTCTCGCAGGATGAGTGAGATCAAATATTTAAGGGGGCTCCCATACAACAGACATGTTTATTTGCCGTTTTTTAGGGGTCATGTCCATGTCCTTCCGTCCGTCCGTCCGTCCGCAGCCCAGCGCAGAAACTCTTCGTAGGTACTAGAAAGCTGTATTTTGGCATGAATATGCATATAAGTCACGCCGACAAAGTGGTACAAAAAAATACGAAAAAAAACATTTTTAGCGTAGGTATGTAACATGGGAAGTATATTTTTTCTCGTCTACGTTGTAGTGTCGGGTTGTTGTTGGATAGGTCTTACAAAAATATTACGGGTTTGTGAAATAGTATTTTTCACAATCGTGTTATAATAGAGAGCTTTTTAGTCGTGTACCGTGTCACAGTAGAGATATAGCTAAAGCAGTGAAGAAGCTCGGCCTAATTTTCAAGATAAATGCCTACTCTCCAATTGAGCGTCAGGGTTGTCCCCTAAAATTTTGTAAAATTGAAAAAAGTTTTTGTTTAGTAGTAGTAGTAGTTAGTCGTTAGTCGATGTCTGCGACAACGAATCCCTTGACAGATTGACGAAATGTAGCCGCCATCTTAAACTTTTTAGTTATTGGACTGATTTCTTCCAAAATTGATATTTGGGAATCTGTGTGGTCTCCGACAAGGAATCCGTTGACAGAATGGGAAAAAGTAGCCGCCATCTTGAACTTTTTAATTATTGGACTGATTGCTTCCAAAATTGATATTTGGGAATCTGTGTGGTCTCCGACTAAGAATCCGTTGACAGAATGGGAAAAAGTAGCCGCCATCTTGAACTTTTTAGTTATTGGACTGATAGATATACGGTAACCTCATGGATCATGTATGTCTTAGAGCTATCAACAGAAAAACCAGAAACCAAAACCTGTTTGCCTTGCCTATGGTCCCAAACAATAATGTTACCAAAAATGCACCTATTGCTCGAATGTGTCGTCTATATGATAACCTAGACATAGATTTAGACATATTAAATGTTTCAATGCCGAAGTTAAGGAACATTTTGAAAAACAGATTTTCTTAACTGCTTTATTCACTTTTCTTTATTTATTGATTTCGTTATTTTATTTTGTAAAATAATGTCAATAATTTAATAATCATTGTATTAATTTAGTTTTAATTTCCCTACTCAAATGATGTGTACAATTATTATTGTGGTTTAAAAGTTGATTGTTTTGTCCTTATACCATGTTTTTGCCTACATTATGTTATTGTACCTACTTAAATAAATAAATAAATAAATAGCTTCCAAAATTGATATTTGGGAATCTGTGTGGTCTCCGACAAGGAATCCGTTGACAGAATGGGAAAAAGTAGCCGCCATCTTGAGCTTTTTAGTTATTGGACTGATTGCTTCCAAAATTGATATTTGGGAATCTGTGTGGTCTCCGGACAAGGAATCCGTTGACCGAATGGGAAAAAGTAGCCGCCATCTTGAACTTTTTAGTTATTTGACTGATTGCTTCCAAAATTGATATTTGGGAATCTGTGTGGTCTCCGACAAGGAATCCGTTAACATAATGAGTAAAAGTAGGGTAATAAACATTACTTTAGCATTTTAAGAAGTCTTTATTCTTAGTAAGTTATACATTTCGGATTGCTTAACAACTAACTGCACTACCACAGTATCAAATAAAACTGAAACTTAAACAAAACTAATTTATTTATTGCCTGCTTTTTAACCTTAGTTACAAATTACTTACTGAAAAATATTTTCGCCTGCTACGACATGTACGGAAAGCTTTATTGTTAATTTTTTTAGTGTAAAAAAATATCATTCTAATGATTAGCTTTTTTAAATAAACTATCGGGAAACATGGACATGGCACGATGAAACTGACTTTGTTTATTTCTTTGTAGATTAAATCAGCTACTTTGCAATTTATGTGCTTTCTTTGAAAACAACAGCGAAAAATTTCATCCATATTCTCGATGTATTGGACAAAATTATCCGGTGGTACAACTAGTAAACTACGGTTAGTATCTTTACTGTATTCTCTGTATCTCAAGTAATGACTTTCAGAACTTAAGTTGTGGACAGTTTGATTTGGTTTCATGTATGATTTCAAACTTTGGCAATCGTTGTGGCGTTCAGCACATTTCTTTAAGAGATAGCCACAAACATAAAATAGTAAGTTTTTTTCGGGAATATCCAGTTGGTTATATTCTGAGCATATAATTTGAACGGTGTTTTGTAGTTTTTCATCATTTGTACCGTGGACTTCTATTTCCTTATTTCTTGTTGCTTCGTCATTTCGTTGAATTAACTCGCTGGTCTGAATGAGAAGTTTTCCCAAATCGTCTTCACAATTACCTGCTTTTGGAGGTTTTATAACGCAGGAAAAAAAAATCTTTGAAAAGCTGATATGAACTGTCTGCTTGTGGGTTCTGTGGACAGACCATTCTTAGTTCAAAAAAAATCTCAAGCACATCTTGATTGAGCCTCCTTGTAAGTAAAAACGTGCATCCTTCTAACTTCAAATCTTCAAAAAGTAACAAATTAGAGGTAATTGTTATTTGAAACCCATGTATAAACTTCACCTTTGACGTCCCATCTTTTCCATTTTTCAGATTGATTAATCTCAGATGTTGAAAAAAGTTCAACATTTTATTGAAAAAAGTTATTTGCGATTCTTTTCCACAAAACGCTCTTCTGTATTCGTATTTATCTTTTAGATTTGAGGAGTTTAATGCATCGAATAAATTATTCATAAGTTTTATAAGTTCAGCAGTGTCTCTTCCAGATTTTTGAATGACATTAAAGTCCACGTAAGTTGAAATACCAGCGGCAACGGAATTACTCAAAAGTTGTGTAGCATAACAAACCTTCATTCTTTCAAAATTTGTAGGGAGAATGTGGCTGTTAGTCAATTTGTGTTCAAGTTTAAAGTCCTTCTTTTATCATTTTCGTAAAATTTAACTATGTCCTCATATTTAGCCACACTATCTTGGAAATGAAAGTCGTAAGAAATCAAATTGTTGCGAACTAGTTTGATGAGATGAGGTGCATCAAAAATATAGTATATTTTTTTGTCATTGACAATAAAATAAGGCCGTTCTATGGTAACAGATCTCTTTTTTGCTGCGTTAAATAGATCAGAGCCCATATCGGAGACAAATGCTCTAATGTTAAGTCCTATCTCGTAAAGCTTTTCCAAAAGTTTGTCAATCCATTTAGCTATTTCTTCGTAGTTTCTACATTCGGAGAGCAATGCAAAACCAACAGGTTGCTACCAGTTGATAAATATCCCACGAACCATCACGACCAAAGCATTTTTTGCAGGTTCTGGTAACTGTACTCCATCGACCTCATGGAACCCAATAATTTTATCTTTCTTTAAATTATAAAATAAGTTAGCCTTTAAGCTCATGGCATCAATGACAACAGAGCAGTTTTTTTCCATATTAGTCATAGAATCAACTTTAGTTTTTAGAATTGACATAATATGGTCATTTATTTCGGATGTTACTGGTATTCCATGTTTACTTAATGTTCTTGGACTTGGAAGACATACAGCACTTTGTAGAACCCGGTAAGCTTGCGGACCGGTAAAATATAAATTCAAGCAAAACATTTTGTAACTTTGGTGATATCTATTTTCAGGATTATTAAATTTTAAGTAAGTTTGTGCTTTAACCAAATCATCTAGTACTTTTGTCAAAAATTTGTCACACAATTTGTGGAAAACATCTTTTTGATATTTCTCCGATTTTTTGTCAATTTCGTTAAACTTTAGTTGTTTTTTAGCTTCTGAAATATCCGATTTCAGTTTTCTTTTCCGTGGTGAATTCGATGTAAGAGATTTGGATGTTTGAGTACTGTCACTCGCTGAATCTTTTACGTTTTCATCTGTCTGTGTACAAAATTCTTCCAACGTCGGAGTTTCGGTTGTCGTTTGCACATCTTTATTTTGTATATCTGGTAGGTGGAGGGATGGCAATGAACTCTTTTTAAGCATTTTGCGATGCCTTCCCTGTAAAATATCCTTACCGTTAAAATGTGTTTCACAAACGGTATAGTTTTGCGGCGGCTTGTTTACCAAATCTTGTCGAGATAGCGAAAGCCATTTGGAACGTCTGAAAAAGATAACACATATTCATCAATTTTAGTAAAAGCAGGTGGTACAACTATTGAAAGCTTACAAACAAAATCTTGTACTAAGTCGTCATTCAAGTGTCAGTTTCAAGAGTAATAGGATTCCTTATCGGAGACCACACAGATTCCCAGTTATCGATTCTGGAAGCAATCAGTCAAATAACTAAAAAGTTCAAGATGGCGTCTACTTTTTCCCATTCTGTCAACGGATTCCTTGTCGGGGACCACACAGATTCCCAAATATCAATTTTGGAAGCAATCAGTCCACTAATTAAAAAGTTCAAGATGGCGGCTACTTTTTCCCATTCTGTCAACGGATTCCTTGTCGGAGACTACACAGATTCCCAAATATCAATTTTGGAAGCAATCAGTCCAATAACTAAAAAATTCAAGATGGCGGCTACTTTTTCCCATTCTGTCAACGGATTCCTAGTCGGGGACCACACAGATTCCCAAATATCAATTTTGGAAGCAATCAGTCCAATAATTAAAAAAATCAAGATGGCGGCTACTTTTTCCCATTCTGTGAACGGATTCCTAGTCGGGGACCACAAAAACAAAACAAAACAAAATATTTTATTGCAATCACGTAGTGATTAAAGTTATTACAATATATTATGCACAGTTAACACGTGAACCCTGCAAGGGTATCGCAAAATTCGAAATAAACTAGCCTAACATGTTTTACATGTTTTTTTATTCTAAGTGTTAGTATGGTTTTCTTAAAACTAAACTATTGTAAAGTGTCATTCTATGGAACTTGCTAACTATGTAAACAAGCCGCCATACTAAAATTGACATTAGATGTCAATTTCAATATATTGTTTGTTTACATAGTTAGCAAGTTCCATAGAATTACAGTATAATACTTAATATCTTACGAATCTAAAGGTACTGGTTTCAAGGAAATCTCTTACTGAATAGAAACATTTTTCAGTCAGCCAAAGACGCAACCTATTGCAAAAATGTTTTAACTGTAAGTCGCTTATTTCTTTAGGTATCGCATTAAATATCAACGAGGCCATGTAGTATGAATTGCTTCGGTACAATTTTAGTTTAGGTCTTGGCATTGACACGGGCATATGTGTTGCTGATCTTTTATTAGTATTGTCTCGCAGCTTAAACAGTGACATATTCTCTTTTACAAATTTGCCAACTTCGTAAATATAAATGCTTGGTTGTGTTAGAAGCTTCTTGTTTATGAAGATTGGCCGACACGAATCAGTTTGTCTCAGGCCCCAGATAGCTCTCAAACATTTTTTTTGGGCTACAAATACCTTGCCCACGTTGGACGAGTTTCCCCATAAAACAATACCGTATCGTATTAGAGAACATACATAAGCATGATATACCGTAAGCGCTATATCTTTTGAAGCTGCATTCTTGACGGTTTTCAATGCAAATATAAATTTATGAATTTTTTTACATAACAAATCAATGTGGCTATTCCATGTTAAGTGCTCGTCCAAACAAATACCTAGAAATAGTGTGCTATCCACTTGCTCTATTTTGTCGTTGCCGCTTGATATATTCAGTTTAAATTTTCTGGCTTTATTTGTGGAGAATTGGATTATTTTAGTTTTAAGAACATTGATACGGAGTTTATTGGTACATAACCAATCTAAAATATGTTTTAAACCCCAATTTATTTCTGACTCGTAATTCACAGGGTCATCGCATTCAAATAATACAGTCGTATCGTCTGCAAATAACACACATTTTTGTTTTGTGGTTCGTGGCAAATCATTGATATAAGCCAGGAATAATAAGGGCCCCAGGATACTGCCCTGAGGTACCCCTCTTTTATTACACCTAGCGTTCGAGTCATAGTGTGTTATAGTCCTAGTTGTTGCTTTATCTAATTGCGTCACTCTTGTTATTTGCTTCCTGTTAAATAGGTATGTACGAATCCATTCATGTGCTGGGCCTCTTATACCATACACATATCATTTGTCAAGCAATATACTATGATCAACGAAATCATACGCCTTACTTAAATCCATGAATAAGCATGAAGTTGGTTTCTTTGAATTTAAATTGTTCAAAATACATTTTAATAAAACAAAACTAGCCAAGGTGGTGGATTTAAAACACCTAAAGCCATATTGTTCAGGAATCTAGACCTCGTGCTTATCAAAGAATGCCAGCAACCTGCAGTACATAATTCTTTCAAACAGCTTAGACAGAACTGGAATCAAGGCAATCGGCCTATAATTATTCCTATCTGTCTTTAGTCCCTTTTTATGCAACGGTTTGATAATCGAAAGCTTGACTTGAACACAGATTCCCAAATATCAATTTTGGAAGCAATCAGTCCAATTACTAAAAAGTTCAAGATGGCGGCTACTTTTTCCCATTCTGTCAACGGATTCCTAGTCGGGGACCACACAGATTCCCAAATACCAATTTTGAAAGCAATCAGTCCAATAATTAAAAAATTCAAGATGGCGGCTACTTTTTCCCATTCTGTGAACGGATTCCTAGTCGGGGACCACACAGATTCCCAAATATCAATTTTGGAAGCAATCAGTCCAATTACCAAAAAGTTCAAGATGGCGGCTACTTTTTCCCATTCTGTCAACGGATTCCTAGTCGGGGACCACACTGATTCCCAAATATCAATTTTGGAAGCTATCAGTTAAATAACTAAAAAATTCAAGATGGCGGCTACTTTTTCCATTCTGTCAACGGGTTCCTTGTCGGAGACCACACAGATTCCCAAATATCAATTTTGGAAACAATCAGTCCAATAACTAAAAAGTTCAAGATGGCGGCTACTTTTTCCCATTCTGTCAACGGATTCCTAGTCAGAGACCACACAGATTCCCAAATATCAATTTTGGAAGCAATCAGTCAAATAACTAAAAAGTTCAAGATGGCAGCTACTTTTTCCCATTCTGTCAACGGATTCCTTGTCGGAGACCACACAGATTCCCAAATATCAATTTTGGAAGCAATCAGTCCAATAACTAAAAAGCTCAAGATGGCGGCTACTTTTTCTCATTCTGTCAATGGATTCCTAGTCGGAGACCACACAGATTCCCAATTATCAATTTTGGAAGCAATCAGTTAAATAACTAAAAAATTCAAGATGGCGGCTACTTTTTCCATTCTGTCAACGGATTCCTAGTCGGGGACCACACAGATTCCCAAATATCAATTTTGGAAGCAATCAGTCCAATAATTAAAAAATTCAAGATGGCGGCTACTTTTTCCCATTCTGTGAACGGATTCCTAGTCGGGGACCACACAAATTCCCAAATATCAATTTTGGAAGCAATCAGTCCAATTACTAAAAAGTTCAAGATGGCGGCTACTTTTTCCCATTCTGTCAACGGATTCCTAGTCGGGGACCACACAGATTCCCAAATATCAATTTTGGAAGCAATCAGTTAAATAACTAAAAAGTTCAAGGTGTCGGCTACTTTTTCCCATTCTGTCAACGGATTCCTAGTCGAGGACCACATAGATTCTCAAATATCAATTTTGGAAGCAATCAGTTAAATAACTAAAAAATTCAAGATGGCGCCTACTTTTTCCCATTCTGTCAACGGATTCCTTGTCGGAGACCACACAGATTCCCAAATATCAATTTTGGAAGCAATCAGTCCAATAACTAAAAAGTTCAAGATGGCGGCTACTTTTTCCCATTCTGTCAACGGATTCCTAGTCGGGGACCACACAGATTCCCAAATATCAATTTTGGAAGCAATCAGTTAAATAACTAAAAAATTCAAGATGGCGGCTACTTTTTCCCATTCTGTCAACGGATTCCTTGTCGGAGACCACACAGATTCCCAAATATCAATTTTGGAAGCAATCAGTCCAATAATTAAAAAGTTCAAGATGGCGGCTACTTTTTCCTATTCTGTTAACGGATTCCTTGTAGTGGTCTGTGGAGGCAATAGGTAGAATAACTAAAAAGTTTAACACGGTGGCGGCTTCTTTTTTTCTCAACTCAGGAGGAGGTAGGTATGCTTATTTGACATAATATTATGTAGGTATTTCATAACCTAATAAACAAATGTCATCCTATAAAAAGCATTTTATTAAAAATACGTTGCTTATATTATATATACCTACTTGACATTGGCAAAATATCGTTAAAATTATGTAGACGCCATTAAATATATAAATAATAATAAGATTTAAAAATACATTTTATTTATTCTTACCTTTCATCACAAGTACGGAGTTTAAAAAATGAAATCTCTGTGTTTGAGGAAGCCGAATTTAAACAGCCGTATACCACGCAATACACTCGCGTCATCTTTTTAAAGAATAAAATGCGAAAGAAACCATTCGTCTCGACGCGGCACTCGCGACTGACAGCACTGCGATGTCCGCTTGCAGGTCTCGTAGAGGCGTGCGTCTGTGTGAGTGCGTCGTTTCGAGCGTTTGTCTAGAGCGTATCGATATACGAGGGTGCATTGAAAAGTTCTGAGCCTAAGGTTGAATATAATAAAAAAAAAAAAAAAACAAAAACTGGCAGGTCAAAGTGCCATATTTAGTCGCCATTATGCACTATCTTTTGTTTTTTTCCTGACACAATTTTGCATTTTATGCTGGAACTGCTACATAAGGTCACTGATTTTTCAAGTAATGGATAAAATTGAGCACCGTTCTGTCATAAAATATTTGCAAAAGAAGGGGTTAACACCAAAACAAATATTTGAAGATATGAACAAAACATTAGGGCAATCTGCTCCATCGTATGCTACCATAAAAAGATGGGTAGCTGATTTCAAACGTGGCCGGGAGACTGTTCAAGACGAGCCTAGGAGTGGGCGGCCGTTGACGGCTACTACGGATGAAAATGTCAATAAAATATTAGATGCGATAATGAAGGACAGGCGATTGAAGATTGTGGAGATAGCGGAAGCAATGGGTATTTCTTATGAGCGGGCACAGAACATCATAACCGATGTCCTTGGATTTTCTAAGGTGTCAGCCAGGTGGGGGCCTAGACTGCTTTCAGTCGAGAACAAACGAGTACGTGTTACAATTTCCCAAGATTGTTTGGACATGTTTCAACGTGACCCCGAAAATTTTCTCAATCGTTTTATAACTATGGACGAGACATGGGTCCACCACAGTACACCAGAATCGAAAGAACAATCCAGGCAATGGAAAAGACCAGGTTCACCACCACCCAAAAAAAGCCAAGGTCATTTTGTCAGCTAATAAGGTAATGGCCTCAGTTTTCTGGGATTGCAGGGGGGTTATCATAATAGACTATCTCGAAAAGGGCAAAAACAATAAATTCGGACTACTATTGTGCTCTTTTACGTCGTCTGCGAGGAAATTAAAATAAAGAGACCAGCTGTCGAAAAAAGTACTGTTTCACCAAGACAACGCTCGCGTTCACACTTCGGCGAAATCAATGGCACAAATACATGATTGTGGATTTGAAGTGCTGCCGCATCCCCCTTACTCGCCGGATCTAGCTCCTTCCGATTATCATCTCTTCCCAAACCTCAAAAAACACTTAAGAGGACAAAGATTTTCGACAAATATGAAGGTACAAGAAGCAGTAGACTCATATTTTAATGACCTCAAAGATTCTTTTTTTTTTTGATGGGATAATGAAGTTGGAGGCGAGGTAGACTAAGTGCATTGACCTTCATGGAGACTATATCGAAAAATAAAATTGTTATAAAAAGTGAGCCAGTTAGTTTTTTTTACCCGGCTCAGAACTTTTCAATCCACCCTCGTAGTTACTTCGGTTGTTTCGGAAGTAACATCTAGACACGAGGGAGCGTGTCAAGCCAAGTTCAAGAAACAGAACTGGCGAGCCGCACCGTGTGTAATATTACACGAACCATTTGGAGCCACTTTTGACCCCCTCATAAATCAAAATCTATTTTACATAAACGTATCAAATTTGGCTCATATATTGAGACTTGCGAGATACATATGTGTTCTAAATTTCATAAGCTTATCTCAAACGGTTATTTAGATATTAATGTCCAAAATTCCTCATTTTTATCACTGACTGACCTATAGACCAAAACTCTAACCCAGTTCCAGATGACCTAGAGAGTTAAAATTTGGTATGCAGATAGGTAATTAGATGAATACAAAGGAATAAATAAAAAACTGGCAATTTTTAAATAATTAGATTCTATTATGAACGCTTAACATAAATACCTAATATTACTTAGGGTACCTACGTTATTAACTGGGATTAATTATTATTTTTATGTTTAGCGCACATCAATAGTGTAAAATCATTACCTACTCATAAATAATGATAAAGTAATAGGCATTTAGATTTTCGGTATATACACGACGCGCGCGCGCCGAGTGACGCCGGAGCGGCGCTGCGCTATGACAACCGAATCGAACCGTTGACGCGAACGTGGCCGAGCGAGCGGCAGCCGCGCTCATAAGCGCGAGCGCCGTCTTGCTGTCCGGTTGTCTCTCGATATCTGACCTATAAGGTTGCGATTTATGCTGCGAAATTGCTAAGTTTTCTTAAGGAAAACTTATAATTTGTAGTAATATTATTATTACAATTTCTTTAATAAGTAGGTACGTACGTATAGTATTATAGTATAGGCAATAGTTTAAATAAATAATCATTTTATAGTTATAAGTAGGTAGGTGTATATACTTATTATTATTACAATTCCTATAATAAGTAGGTACGTAGGTTTAGTATAGTATAGGCAATAGTTTAAATAAATAGTAATTGTAAAAATTATTCTCTGCTGTGGGCTTGGCAATGCAATTGTTTTATATTTATAAAGTCTACTTTTAGTTTTGAATTTGTCCTTTTAAAAGGACCCACGGCGTTACGAGGATATGTACTTACCTACAAAAAGTAATGATATTCCACCAAAAACATAAATGTAAAAAAGGAGAGCCAAGTTCAATACAAAAATTATTCTCTGCGCTGTGGGCTTCGCCGCAAAAAGAATGGAGATCTGAGATTGAGTGCCAAGTTCTATGCAAAATCCAAATATGTAGTCTAAGGGCTGACTTGGCTGGTTTTCCCATACGAATTATATAGCCTTCGCATGTTCTAAACCTGTTACCTTTCGGTTCTTATTTTATTATTTCGAAAATTTGGCTTGCTGGTAGAAACTACCCATCGAACATAAGGCTCTTCCATGACTGTGTAAAAGTAGGTACTTAATAATAATTCGTATGGGAAAACCAGCCAAGTCAGCCCTTAGTCTACATATTTGGATTTTGCATAGAACTTGGCACTCATCTCAGATCTCCATTCTTTTTGCGGCGAAGCCCACAGCGCAGAGAATAATTTTTGTATTGAACTTGGCTCTCCTTTTTTACATTTATGTTTTTGGTGGAATAGACTATTCAACGATGAAAAGAGTGACGTTACAGTAGTCTCTATGAAATCTTAATACACAGATTTTAATCGACGAGTACAAAAACAGTTTTTCGATTAAGTAATCCGTTTATGAAATATTTAGCTTTAAATCGCTAATTTTTGTTAGACTCAAATGTCCTCCTACAGCCCAAACTACTATATTAAAAATCTGAAAAAATCTTGAATGAAAGAGCATATCACGAATTCTAAAGTGACTTTTTCAATAGTAAATTTAGCAATGAATAATTCTATACTTACTACTTATTATGTTTATTATTATAATTGAAATCTCTGTAATTGTTAATTTTGTGTGTAATACTCAAGTTTAGCATAATCGCAATGCATGTACCTATTTAGAAAAAGCCCTACTGTCTCAGTTGCTATGCCCTTGCAGGGCGTCACATGAATACCTCTCTGTAAACCCATCTTTAATATTTGTAATGTGACATGCAATAAACCATTTGAATTTGAATTTGAATTTGAATAAAGTAAAACTATCACGACTAAGTAGACATGATTGGTTCTTGAGATACAAGGGATTAAAGTGTTTATACCTACTAAAATCATCTAAGATGCCACCAATTGACTTTAAATAGAAAATTAGTTATTACTTGTTGATTTTTATGTTTGTAGTACTTAACGGCTTCGGCACCCTACACTGAGCATGGTCCGACATGCTCTTGCCCGGTTTTATAGATAATGGTACGGAACCGAGTCCGACTCGCACTTGGCACACGACCACTTTAGGCCAACTTTCAATTCTCAAGACTGCAATTTGTTACCTACGCTGAGGACTAATAGGATTCCTCTATGCTAGTAATTTCACTGGTTGTCTTATACCACACCGGAACACAACAATGCGTAAACGGCTGCTTGGCAGTAGGTTAATCTTGGGGTAGGTAGGTAGGATATCGATTTATAATGGTTTTGATACCGAGTTACATTTATGTTACTTACAAAATGAATGAGCGAACTTCCATACAAACTTCCTACCCCATTTTATCCTTAGGGATATTTTATCAATCGAACTGTCATATTTTTTAGTTATAGGTAAACAGTAGGAACAACAACTTTAAAAAAGCGCCCAAGTGCGCGTTGGACTCCCGTACGAAGGGTCCCATACCATTATCTATACAACATTAGACACTATATTATTATTAAAACTTTTTTTTTGGTTCTACGGTATCTGTAGGTGCAAGATCGAGCAAAAAACGCCAAAAACACGTTTGTTGTATGGGAGCCCCCTTAAAAAAAAAAATCTTTTTTAGTAGTTGTTGTAACAGAGACAACAGAAAAAAAAAAAACAACTGTCTAGCTATCACGGTTCATGAAATACAGCCTGGTGACTGACAGACAGACAGACCGTGGAGTCTTAGTAACAGGGTTGCGTTGTTACCCTTTGTGTACGGAACCCTAAAAATGACCTAAATCTCTTACAAATTGCATTTCACATCCTTTTTTTTATTTTTGACTAAAACGTAATATTACAGGGTTAAACACATTATAAATTAAAGACATTCTATAGGGTGTTTTCGAAAAAAGTACCTATAGTTAAGGACCGTTCGTGCCGTAATGGAAAAAATACCATTGTTATTTTTTGTCCTAAACTATACTTGGATACTTTTTTTGGAAAACGCCCTACAACCGTTTTACAACTGATGATGAGATAAAACGTAATATTTATAATATTAGTTACGATCATATATTTTTTTTTATTACACACAGTTATTATTATTTTAGTTTATTTATAGTTATTATTATTAGAATAGAATAGGATAACATTTATTGTCAGACCATTGAAACCAAAGTATACAAGAATTAAATTAAAAATATTATTTGTATAGCTTTATCAATCACGGGACTACGGAGTCCCGGACCCACCGGTTAGTGTAGGACTTTTTAAGAAGGATGGAAACATTAATAGGCTATATGAATGAAATGGTATAGATTGGTGAGCTAGCTAGGTTCTTGATGAAACTATGGCGTCTCCCTGCTAATTATTTTGATTGAAATGGCCGACGGTGACTCGCAAACTCAATGAAATGCGCCTCCCACAATCTCATGTACTTATGAGTACGTAGCAGCAGAGATGCAACTGTTCCACAGGGGATAAGGTGGAGCTTCTGGATGTTTTAATGACCAAGTATACCTATTAGTTTGTTGGGACTAGGTTTATTTGTGTGAGATTGTCCCCTGATATTTATTATTTATTTATTTAGTACATAATCAATGCTTGTCCTAAACCAGATCCTGGTTTAGGACAAGCATTGATTATGTACCATCTATGAAACACCAGTCTCACGGTCCGGGCACAAGCAACTTCAATAAGTTAGGTTAGAAAATGATTCGATGTTTTTTTGTAACAGCGCAGTCGTTTTGTTTTAAATGAGTACAATAAGAATATTGTTAAAACATATAGGTACCTACTTATGAATAACAGTATTTAAAACAGCATTTTGCGTCAAAAAGTAATCTAATTTTCTAATCATACTTTGTTATGAACTCTGATAGTGTAGGTAGTGCAAATATTTTAACCATAAAAAATGAATTTAAAAATTTGGAAGAGTGATGGATGAAATGTAGTACCTAGGAGTACCTAGGAGGAGGAGGTAGTACCTAGGAGAAATTTTCAGCAAACAATTATATGAGCCAATATGAACCCAAAAATTAGGCCTTCATTGGCTTTCCACGGAAAAAAGTTGGTTTTAAACTTAAATGGACTAAATGATGGCGAAACAGAATTTGTGCAGAAGGTTCTGAAATTAACGCGAACATCAAGGAAATAATCATTGGCTACATACATACCCTCTTAAATTGTTGACACCACGATGTTTATTCCTACTAGAAGCGATAATTCTACAATTAAAACGCGCCTACAACTGGTATTTTGGATGGCAATCAATGTGTATTTTACCTTCATACAGACAGACGCAGCTATTATACCTAATATCTAGCGATGAACAGACTGAAACAAATCTGTTTCAGTTTTATTTTATTTTACAGTCAAATTCACTCTCTTTATTGTAAATTGGACAGACTTCCGATGCTATTTTATACCTATATGTATAATATTAAAATGAGGAAAGGTCTTCATGAACGATACCAACCTTGTGAGTAAAGAGAGTAATATTCGAGCGGTCGCGTGCAAACACCACAAAACGAATTTGAACTTCTGGGTAAGTGTTGCTCCGAGCAATAGATGTACTTTCTCTTATCTAGACACGCGGGAGCGTGTCAAGCCAAGTTCAAGAAACAGAACTGGCGAGCCGCACCGTGTGTAATATTACACGAACCATTTGGAGCCACTTTTGACCCCCTCATAAATCAAAAACTATTTTACATAAACGTGTCAAATTTGGCTCATATATTGAAACTTGCGAGATACATATGTTTTCTAAATTTCATAAGCTTATCTCAAACGGTTATTTAGATATTAATGTCCAAAATTCCTCATTTTTATCATTGACTGACCTATAGATCAAAACTCTAACCCAGTTCCAGATGACCTAGAGAGTTAAAATTTGGTATGCAGATAGGTAATTAGATGAATACAAAGGAATAAATAAAAAACTGACAATTTTTAAATAATTAGATTCTATTATGAACGCTTAACGTAAATACCTAATATTACTTAGGGTACCTGCGTTATTAACTGGGATTAATTATTATTTTTATATTTAGCGCACATCAATAGTGTAAAATCATTACCTACTCATAAATAATGATAAAATAATAGGCATTTAGATTTTCGGTATACAGGGTGGCTCATTTAGATCGGTCAGTATGGGAAAGTCAGAAACTATAAGTCATACGAAGATCTGTTCTTAGGAACCATGTCATCGATTTTAATAACAAGAATAACTGCATTCATATATTTAAAAAAAACCTATACCTAGTCATCGCGGGAATCAAACCCGGAAATTAAGAAAAATAAAACGAACATTATTTCTATTTAGTTATCGATTGTGTACGTCTAGAGCTGCAAATGTGAGTATGAAACATGATGACTAAAATTAATAAAATGCACTGTTTTCATACCCTAAACGAATTGAATGTTGTATTGAAAAAATGGAAGTCATTTCGAACACATACTAAAATAAATTAAATGATATGAAAACAATGAATTTTAGTAATTTAAGACATCATGTTCTGTAGTAACATTTGCTTCTTAAGACCTACACAATCGGTACCTATCTAAATAGAAATAGTGTTAGTTTTATTTTTCAAAAGTTAACTTCAGTGTTCCGCACCACCCTTTGCGTCCTAGACCTTTATTTCATGTGCGCTTTGCCCGCACAAATTACTCTCGACATAAGTACCTTTTTCAGACGAGTTCCTAGATATTATAATAAACATCTGTGTTACATTGATCCTTTCCATGTTTCTCTTACTAGCCTTAAAAGGTTATTAAAATGTAAGTTGTGTTAGTATCCTAATATATTTTTTGTTCACCAGTATCTTATATTGTCATCTTTAGTGTTTCTTCACTTCATTTCACTTCTATTGTAAATTTAAACATGCGCATTTTTTTATTATGTGTATTCATTTATCAACCTCCAGGTCTTTTTGATACTTATATTGTTTAGTACAAAGTACTTCTATATCGCATTCGTATATGACTGTATGTGTTCTAAATAAATTAAAAAAAAAAAAAAAAAAAAACGTCCGTGTTCGATTCCCGCGCTGAGTACATGTTTTTATAAAATGTATGAATGCAGTTATTCTTGTTATTAGAATCGATGACATGGTTCCTAAGAACAGATCTTCGTACGTCTTACAGTTTCAGAGTTTCCCATACTGACCGATCTGAATGAGCCACCCTGTATACACGACGCGCGCGCGCCGAGTGACGCCGGAGCGGCGCTGCGCTGTGACAACCGAATCGAACCGTTGACGCGAACGTGGCCGAGCGAGCGGCAGCCGCGCTCATAAGCGCGAGCGCCGTCTTGCTGTCCGGTTGTCTCTCGATATCTGACCTATAAGGTTGCGATTTATGCTGCGAAATTGCTAAGTTTTCTTAAGGAAAACTTATAATTTGTAGTAATATTATTATTACAATTTCTTTAATAAGTAGGTACGTACGTATAGTATTATAGTATAGGCAATAGTTTAAATAAATAATCATTTTATAGTTATAAGTAGGTAGGTGTATATACTTATTATTATTACAATTCCTATAATAAGTAGGTACGTAGGTTTAGTATAGTATAGGCAATAGTTTAAATAAATAATAATTGTATTTTTTAGTAGGTAGGAAAGACTTACCTACAAAAAGTAATGATATCCCACCAAAAACATAAATGTAAAAAGGAGAGCCAAGTTCAATACAAAAATTATTCTCTGCTGTGGGCTTCGCCGCAAAAAGAATGGAGATCTGAGATTGAGTGCCAAGTTCTATGCAAAATCCAAATATGTAGTCTAAGGGCTGACTTGGCTGGTTTTCCCATACGAATTATATAGCCTTCGCATGTTCTAAACCTGTTAAAACCTTTCGGTTCTTATTTTATTATTCCGAAAATTTGGCTTGCTGGTAGAAACTACCCATCGAACATAAGGCTCTTCCATGACTGTGTAAAAGTAGGTACTTAATAATAATTCGTATGGGAAAACCAGCCAAGTCAGCCCTTAGACTACATATTTGGATTTTGCATAGAACTTGGCACTCAATCTCAGATCTCCATTCTTTTTGCGGCGAAGCCCACAGCAGAGAATAATTTTTGTATTGAACTTGGCTCTCCTTTTTTACATTTATGTTTTTGGTGGGATATATACATATACTTATTTTTGTCTATGATCAGTATTAACTTGCTACACGTTTCGGTACAGTCACCAATATGTATATCGAAAAAATCTTATATACATGTACCTACTTACGGTCGGCCTTATAAAATATGTATGTACAGTCGGCCTGTTCATGCACCCCTTTGTATACATATAATGTAGTTTGCAGAGATACAAAGACATAAAAAACTGTGGGGCCTCAAAAGTAAACTCGTGTTACTGTTACTGGTGTAAAGTACGTAGTCGTACCTGGTGTCAGGAAATATTCTCATTGTTTGTACATGAGTCTCAAAGACACACACACGCACACTAAATACAAGTAGGTATAAGTAGTTTTGTACAATAGTTTTTTTTCAGTAGTATTTGAGCATTGTATCAATAACCGATAGGTAGGTATTTACATAGTAAGTAGCTTAAATGTTGTAAACCCACTCAATGCATAGTCCATTGGTTATTGCTAATTGTAATTTCTTCTTGTTTTCAAACAAATACCTTATCTTTTTCATAAGAAACTGCACAGTTTAGTACTCTGTCAATTTAACGTCATGTTTTAACTGATACACTCATCTGTCATAGGAGTTAATGCGAAACGGTACTAAAGTTTGCGGCTACTTAAGTATGAGGCCTACTGTACACAGGCCTTATACATATCGTCTCGTCAGTGAAACTGCAATACCGCGTAAGTAACAAAAAAAAATACTTTTTGTACTCGTCGATTAAAATCTGTGTATTAAGATTTCATAGAGAATACTGTAACGTCACTCATTTCATCGTTGAATAGTCTACGTTACTTCCGAAACAACCGAAATAACTATTTCGATACGCTCTAGACAATCGAAAAAAAAATTAAAATAGAACTTTGTATTTAAATAATATACAATGTGCCCTTGTTTAAGGAGACTCGATGGGGTACAAAATGGCCAATGTATGGCGTTTTGGAACGTAGCAGCATCGCGTCATCTGTCAAAAATCTACTTAAACTTGCTGCTGTATCCAGGGCATAAAAAAAAACTACGCTTTGTGATTGGCTACTATTTTTAGCTTGGCACAGTACTGCAACATTACGGGCGCCGGTGGTGTGATAACTTTTCTTTTCAAAGCTAAGAAGTTTACTTTTTTTCTGTGGAAATAAAAATCAGACCTTAAGTTTAAAAAGTTAAATTATAAACTAAGAAAATAAGTAGTGACTGTGACGAAACATCTTTAACTCCTCAAGAAATAACTATTTCAATTATCTTGTGTAAAAGAAGTCGGATAGTAGAACTAGACAATTATAGTTCTTACGATATTTAGTTTTCTTATGTAGGCACTTGTATTAATGATTTAAATTATTAATTTTAATGAACTCGTACAAAAAGTATTGTTCACTATAGTGTCATAATCAAACTTTTTAATCTCGTACCTTACTTAGGCCACTCAGCAAGCTTCGTAGCCTAAACACGGTACTCGACTAAAAAGCTCTCTATTATAACACGATTGTGAAAAATACTATTACTGACTGGGAGCGACCACACCGGAGCTACACGGTGCGTAAATTACGGTCCGTCAAAATTGACGCCATGAGTGAGTATGACAAATTCTTATGTTTGCGCAACGTCACCTTATTTTACGCGTCGGTGTGGTCTCTCACTTATCAGTTAACGTCAATTAAACTTAATGCTTGATTAAAGTTGCTGCTGTCACTTTCTTTGCTATAGTTATAGAATTACCCTGGGTTCATATTATTATATTCAAAACGTCTCGTTAAAATGTGACGTCTCGTTAATATTTGGCACATTTTGTATGAAGCAAATGTCAAATTTTAACGTGACGTCACATTTGATTGAGACGTTTTGAATGTGGAACCCAGGGTAAGACAACGTTACTAAACAAGCATTAATTTGATTTGACGTCTCTGAGTGCGGCAGTAAGTTGCATTTTGCACCTTTTTAGGGTTCCGTAGTGAAACTAGGAACCCTTATAGTTTCGCCATGTCCGTCCGTCCGTCCGTCCATCCGCAGCCTGGCGCAGAGACTCTTTAAACTAGAAAGCAGTAATTTTGCATGAATATTCATATTAGTCACGCCAACAAAGTGGTACAATAAAATGTGAAAATAAAAAGTCTGCGGGGGTTTCTAACGTGGGGATGTATATTTTTTCTCGTCTACGTCGTAGTGTGGGGTTGTCGTTGGATAGGTCTTTCAAAAAAATTACGGGTTTGTGAAAACAGTTTTTCGATTAAGTATTCCGTTTATGAAACATTAATGCCAATTGCATTGCTTTGCCATTGCATTGATGACAATTGATTGCCTCATTTTCGCACCTGACATTCTTATACAAGTACAGTCAAGGATTGTTATGCTACTATGGAACTCTTTCATAATGACATCGTTAATCATTAATTTTAGCTTACTTTCATGTGGTTTGACTTTGACGTTTGATTATGACAGGGTTCCATAGTGGCATAACAATCCTTGACTGTACTTGTATAAGAATGTCAGGTGCGAAATTGAGGCAATCAATTGTCATCAATGCAATGGCAAAGCAATGCAATTGGCATAAATAGTTGGACGTGGCAATAGGTATACTTAAATACGTACATCCTTTCAGAGGCAACCGCCACCGCAATTTTTGGGACAAAATGCCTCATGGATAATGTTGCCAATGTTCTCTGAACCCTATTTTTGGCAAGCATACATTCATAATAATTAATAATTAATTGTAGGTACCTATCTATATATATATATATATATATTGAGACCACAATGAAAATTAACTAATTACTTAACTGCAGTTTTTCCAGTTCTAACTCGGAGTACCTTGTCTCAGTAATGTATTAAAGTATGATTGGTTTGAATTTAGCATAACAAAGTAGATAGGAAATAGCAACAAGAAGACACAAGAAAGTAGAGTTCGACGTTATAATAGCTACTCTACTCCATCGTTGCGTTATAGAATAACACCTATGAAACTATTAGGTACCATAGCGTGTATGTGGTGCCGTGAAGCGTGCAATCACTTATTTCGTCGGAGAGAATCGTTTCTCTGACCTTGATCACGCGTCAGATGAGTTAGTTGACGCCAATTTTAACAAATTGAATTACCAATTTCTCTTTTACAGTCTACATTCCAACTTTTTGTTACACTTGTTATGATTAGGTGGTGCACGAAGGTCGATTGTTAGTTCTTTGATTAATTTACGACAGTAGTTGGTACCTACTTTATAAATCTGTTTGAATGTAAGAAATGGAAACTCTTATGTGGAAGCACCTATAATGGACCTTAACTCTAATTACGGTCATACATACAAAACAAATGTACGAGGGCGGGATGATAAATAAATAGCCTACACAATTTAAAAGGATTAAGTACCTAATTAAAAAATATACGACCTCTTTTTCATAAAGGGGTTTCTGGCTGTCTGTGTTTTAAATTTGAATTCGAAAGCGTCCATATTTTTTGTTTACTGCCATTTGAAAAAATATGCTGGCGATTTTTTCCAAAATGGATAAAATTTAACAAAGAGCTGTAATAATGTTTCTTCATATGAAAGGTATGAATGTGGCGGATATTCATGACGACTTAAAAAATGTTTTGGGTGAATGTGCTCTCTCTTATGCTACGGTTAAGAACTGGGTGGCCGAGTTTAAACGAGGACGTACAAGTGTCCATGATGAACTCCGTCCTGGACGTCCAAAAACCGTCACGACTTCGGAAATGTTCTCCAAAGTGCATGATACACATCGTTTTGGCAGATCGACGGTTGAAGCAAACTAAGATAGCTGATAAATCTGATAATAGAGGTATTTCACAAGAACGGGTACACATATACTTAGTGAAATTGAATTTGAAAAATCTGTCCGCCTGTTGGGTGCCGTGATTACTTACTTACACTCGATCAAAAAAGAGTTCGAATTCAAAACTCTCAACATTGTTTGCACCGTTTTCAAAGAAATAAATCGGATTTCTTAAGACGATTTGTAACAACGGATAAAACTTCGGTTCACCAATATACACCAGAATCCAAAATTTAATCGAAACAGTGGACAGAATCCGGGTCCTCGGCTCCAAAAAAAGCTAAAGCATCGTTTTTTTGGGATTCGAACGGAATTTTGTTTATAGACTACCTCCCAAAAGGGCAAACTATAAATGGGGGATACTATACTAACCTATTAGATAAGCTGCAGGAATGCATTGAGCAAAAAAACCAGGCTAAGGTCAAAAAAAATATTTAATTCATCAAGACAACGCAAGAGTTCACACTTGTCTTGTCCCACCCGCCTATTCACCTGATCTTGCACTGTCAGACTTCCATCTGTTCCCCAAACTCAAAACTTTTTTGGGGGGACAGAAATTTAAAACAAATGAACAAGGCCATAGCTGCTGTAGAGGAGTATTTTACAGGTCTTGATAATAGCCATTTTAAGAAGGGTATAACAGCGTTGGAGTGATGGTGGACCAAGTGCGTAGAGCTGGAGAATATGTAGAAAAATAATAATGAATAAATTACACTTACGTAGTATTTAAAAGAAATACTGTAGTATTTAATTGTTAGGCTAGTTACTTATTATCCTGCCCTCGGGCCTCGTATTAACCCTTATCTACTGTTAAATATTGATCCAGCCATCATTGGTCCTTGTCCATTACTGGTTCCGTCATCCTATTACGATACAACGTACGATAACAGTACGATAGAGAAGCAAGATAAGTTAACAAAGTGGGATATAGCCCAGTGACTTTGACCTTGGTAGCATTCCTTTGTTCATTATTTGACACAGTTCTACCAAAGTTGTGATACCTGTCATCATTATTGGTTTAAGTTTAAGTTTAAATAAAAAGGATAGCTGGTTAAGTTCACTAATGATCTCACAAAACACGACAATCGCGTCACGTCGCTTTATTTTAGGACACAGCGTAGGTATCTACCTCAAAGCATGTGTGTACTATTCCAATTATAACCTGTCTAACACAGTGCAGAAATAGCTCTCTAATAACTCTACGCGATCCAACTGAAATGTGGGATCGGCGTTAATATTTATTTCCCGTAAAATTTGTACCGACAAAAGACAAAACATTATTTATTGGCCACCTATTTATTGTGTAACATGCGGGGCTATAATTTTTAGTTTCTATAAACAATGATGTTCACTAAGAATTGAATAGGGAATTCATGTTAATTCGGAAAAAAATAGCTTTAAGGTAATCTGTCGGAGAAAGTCAATGACAGGTGGGTCATTGACTTTCTAAGGTCTTATTATTATTAACGTATGGTTTCTGTCTTTCTCAAAAGCATCGCTATTGCAAGAATACCATACGGCAAAGAGAGTCGTAGCGGTAAGCAGTCACCGCTGATTAAGAACCCAGAACAGATCAAGAACAGAATCCTGCATCCTGATTCCTGACCATACAACGTCACACGCCTCGGACAAATCCAACTATAGACCAATATCACTGGCAACTGTAGTAGCAAAGGTGCTTGATGGTTTGCTTGACCGCCACATTTGTGACCATTTAAAACTTAATGACGCTCAGTTTGGTTTTAGACCGGGGCTCTCAACTGAAGCGGCAATATTGCGGCTCAAGCACACCGTCCAGTACTATGTAACAGGAAACACTCCAGTATATGCCTGCTTTTTGGATTTGTCCAAGGCGTTCGACTTGGTGTCGTATGACGTCCTGTGGAGAAAAATGAGAAGTGAAACCAGCGCACCTGGGGAGATAATAAATCTCTTACAATACTGGTACCTGAACCAAACTAATGCAGTTAGGTGGGCTGGTGTGACTTCTCGGGATTACAGGTTGAGTTGCGGGGTGAGGCAGGGCGGTCTGACCTCGCCACGACTGTTTAATCTCTATATGAATGGTCTTCTCGATGAGCTCAGCGGAGCAGACGTCGGCTGTTCTATAGACGGCAAGTTTGCAAACAATATAAGTTACGCCGACGACATGGTTCTGCTGAGCCCATCGGTCAGAGGTCTGGAGGTCTTAATAGCCGTATGTGAAAGGTACGCGGTGGCTCACGGTCTAAGGTACAATAGCCAAAAGAGTGAATTACTCGTATTTACAGCGGGGAATAAAAAACCGAAAACAGTTCCACCGGTTAAATTGGGAGGAGTTCCTCTGAGTAGAGTCACGGAGTTTAAATACCTTGGACACTGGATCACCGCGGACCTCAAAGATGACCTTGATATAGAGCGGGAGCGAAGGGCCTTGGCTGTAAGAGCCAACATGTTGGCCCGCAGGTTTGCAAGGTGTTCACAGTTAAAATAACCCTTTTCAAATCATATTGTCAAACATTTTACACCTGCAGCCTGTGGGCTAATTATACCCAGAGGTCGCTAAATCGGCTTCGTGTACAATATAATGACGCGTTCAGGATGCTGATGGGGTTGCCTCGCTGGTGCAGCGCGTCCGCAATGTTCTTGGAGGCAAGAACGGACTGCTTTAAAGCCATTAGGCGCAAACGTGTTGCCTCTATGATGCGTCGAGTGCGGGACAGCTCCAACAGCCTCCTGAATGGCATACTTGAGAGAGTGAGTTGTCCGGTGGTGCGACACTGGAATCACATTCATATGGGAGATCGAGTCGCACTCTTTAGCATTTAGTAAGTACTTTTAGTTTAACAAAATAGCTGTTATTGCCAGCAGCCAGGAATGCCCTTACCAGAGGCATTGGGTGTGCCTGCACGTGCGGGGGGTCTAGGGTACTCAGGGCTGTTACGCTGGCAATTGTTTGTTTAAGCATTTGTATCATACTAACCTTAGTTCTTAAGTATTTCGTATAACTAACACATTTATGGATCCATGATGTCTGAAATAAATTATTATTATTATTATTATTATTATTATAAGTAATATTTATTTATTTCTCTAAGAGACCAATATTCAGAGAAATTGATATTTGTGCAACAAGAGAGCAAAGTTGTTTTTTGCTGCGAGTGTTGATTTTGAATTCCGAGCAAGCGAAGGATTCTAGAACTGAATCACGAGCGTAGCGAGTGATTCTAGGTTAGAATCCTCAATGCAGCGAGGGATTCAAAGACACGAGATGCAAATAACTTTGGTCTCTTGTTGCACATACAACTTTTGACCTCAGCAGCGAAAAAATATAACCTTAAAGCTGGGTACGAATTTAAGCGGCTCAGCCTGCGCGTAGAGCTGCTCGCGAGCCAAATTGTTGCACATAAACATGCGCGGGTGAGGCAGCGTGCTCGCCGCGATCCGACATTTCAAAATGGCGTCGGATACGATGACAGCCGCGGCTGCGTTTATCATAATTCACCGAATTATTAACAAAAAGAAGAAGAAATCGCTTCGGCGGTGGAACGGCTCAGCAACTTTATCAAACAGCGCCTCGCCCACAGACACTACTCGACACGTCCAAATTACGCGAGGCACGCGCACTGAGGCGCCTTTGACCATGGTCAAGACACCGACTCACGGCGGCTCGCCGCGCGCCGCTCGCTGTTCGCGCACAGCGCGTGAACGCGTACGCATTTGAGCAAAATAGGTGCGCCGTGCGCGCCTCAACCCGAGGCTGCTCTAATTCGTACCCACCAGGTAAAGACAAACATGTAAAAATAAAACGACATCCCCAGCCGCGCGCAACCACGACCACCTTTATATTGTGAACAAGAATTAAAAAGTTACTTTGTCTCACGCTTGCATCAAAATCGAATTTTGTTCACCGTCTTTAAACAGCAAAACCACCCTTTTTGACGTGCTGAGGTGAAAAAAAACATTATCGACATTATCGTTGACGTATTTTGTCATTTTTCCAAACTTATATACTTACTTAGTCTCGGTGTTTCTTGAAAACGAGACGTTTCATTCACGCCTCTACCTATCCGCGAAAATGCGAGTTTTTTGTATCATTAAAATCAGTAAAATATCCGATTTTTCGTGAAGTTTCTAGTTTTTTCTTGAAACAACGAATTCTGCGATCCTACACCGACATAATATATTTATTAATTTTACAATATAGGTAGGTATATAGGTATCAAAATATTAACAAATTTTGTTATTAATGTTTATAAAAAACCTGACAAGAGCATGTCGACCATGCTCAGTATAGGGTTCCAAAGCCGTTAACTATACACCGTGTTTTTTTTGATTTACGATAACTTCGGCATATTGTTAGGTACACGTATAGAAACTACGTGGTACTACATTAGATTTTAAAATATTGCAAAAAAAATAAAAAAAAATATTTAGAACAAAGTAGTGTTGTGTCTTCAATCATTCTAAAAGGGTCTTTAGAGTTAACTCATAGTTAGTGTCAAATACGTCAAGTCAGCGTGACATACACACACACAAGTAAAGATAACACTTGACAGGTGCACGATCGCTTGACTTGGCGGGAAGTATCTTGCTTACTGTGTAAGAGGTCACCGGTTCGATTCCCAGGTGGGTCTCTTTTATTTATTAGTTTTTTTTATAAATTGATATTTTAATTACCCAGTATTTAACAATAACGTGCGTATCATAATTACATTTTAGGATAGTTACATTTTTATCGTCGGTTGAGTGCAAACAAGCACCCTAAAATAACAAAACAAAGTGAAAATTTATTTATTTCATAAATGGATTTAGCAGATTGCTCTAATTTTTAATATTCTCATTCATCATAACTAATTACTTAATGGTTTATAAAATGAAAAAAATTCGTTGCGTTGTTTAAAATAATTTTATTTAAAATTTAGAGTGGCCATTTACTCTAAATTTTAAATAAAATTATTTTCACAAACATCAACAGTCATTTTATTTATTAGGCACCTTATGATTTATTACAATGAAAAACCTAGCATTACTTAAAACTGTAAAAAAACATATCAACGGTATCAAACAATGAGTATAAAAACAAATATCGTGCGTATTTACAACGGATTTCACAAAACTGTTTAGAAATCCTTCAAGCGGCATGGTCTGCAGATCATAAGTTATCACAAAGAACGAAATCACCTTCTGTTGAGTAACAACTTTTCAAGTATTTAATTCTAGGTGTACAAATAAACATACGGGCACTTTTGACACAGGATTAGCCAAGCATGAACGATACTGTGGGTGACCGAGGCAGAAAAACAAGAGCTTTGAATAATCAATTATGTACGTGTCTCGAACAATTTTTTTTCTAAAAGAGCACGAAATTTGGTCAGAACATCTTCGTCCGTGTGGAGCTCGTTTAAACTGTTCCCGAGGGATCAGTGTAGCCTTTATTCATCCTGAAAGTCCGTTCTAACTATTGGTGACACAATGTTTGAAATCGGCACAGTAGTTTTTGAGTTTATCCATTACAAACATACACACATACAAAAATACAAACCACTCCTCTTTATAATAATATGTTTATCCTGAAAGTCCCTTCTAACTATTGGTGAGAGAATTTTTTAAAATTGGCCCAGTAGTTTTTGAATTTATTCATTACAAACGTACACGCACATTGGATAGCTACATTATTAATACGTTAACCAAAGAACCTTTTATGATAGCTAAGTACCTAATGTGAATGTTTGAACCATCAAGAAACCTAAGCTATTCAACCTAAACAACCAAATTAAATTTATTTAAACTAATGTGAATGATTTTCAAAATGACCACCTTCATGCTCTAAATAAAGCTGTAATCGTGTGCGTATCTGACGATTTAAATTAACTTCAGTAGCACGCACGTCATCAGCTACTTCCCGAATCCTTATGAGTAAATCTTCTCGTGTTGAAATTGGTTTTGAATATACACGCTCTTTAAGAGTTCCCCAGACGTAAAAGTCCAGGGGCGTTAGATCGGGAGACCGAGGACACCAAGCAAGGGTTGGACTACCGCGTCCAATCCACCGGCCGGCGAAATTTGTATTTAAATACCTACTCGCGTACGCGAAGAGCAAAATGTGCAGGTGCCCCATCATGCTGTATCCAATGTGTACATAGCGTTTGTAATGGTAATTCGTCAAAGTAATCCATAGAATGGAGAGATTGTAAAAATTCCAAGTAATTTTCACCGTTCAGTCTGCTTGGAATTTCTACGGGACCTATCAGTTGGTTATTTAAAATTCCTGCCCACATATTGACCGAGAACTCATGCTGAAAAGAAGACTCTCTGGCTAGTTTAGGGTTGTGCTCTGACCAATGATGGAAGTTTTTTGTATTCATAATACCTGCTCTTGTAAATTGTGCCTCGTCCATCCACAATATTTTCCCGATGAGTTGTGGATCTTCTGTCAAAAGTGCGTTCATTCGTTGGCAGAATGCAATTCGTGAAAAGTTATCGGGCGGCAAAAGGCCTTGCACTTTGCGATAATGATATGGATGTAGACCATACCGCTTCCAAACTCTCCAAACCTTATCGTGATTTACATTGTAAATTTTCCCCACACGTCTTTTTGACAAGGTCGGATCTTCAATTATTGCGTTCATGATCCCGTCTTCGTTCTGTACTGTCAAATTAATATCCCTTTCGTGAGGAGTCTTTTTTAAACCCTGTTCTCTAAATCGTCGGTGTAACTGTAACAATAATAATTACGGTTTGTTTAACATAAAATAATCTTAACATAGTATAAATTAAAGTCACTTCCGGTGTCTGTCTGTCTGTCCCTATGTATGCTTATATCTTGCAAACTACGCAACAGATTTTGATGCGGTTTTTTTTTAATAGATACTTAGAGTGATTCAAGAGGAAGGTAAAAAAATAATAAAGGAAGGTAATATTCCATCGAGAACCGCGTAAACGAGCTCCACGCGGAGGAAGTCGCGGGCAACAGCTAGTTACTAATAAATGAAGGAATAAAGTACACATTAGAAATACTTACATTTATGAACGTATGAGGGTTAGGCGTCCGTCGGTCGGGATAACGCCGCCTATATTCTCGTGCCGCTTCAGAAGCATTGCCGTCACATAAGCCGTAAATGAAGTGTATTTCAGCTTCTTCCTCAGGACGATAATTAAAACGAGGCATTTTTTATTTATATGATTTACATTTCCTTGACATTGTCAGTTTACATTGACACGTAGGTATTCAATATCATAGACTCCTAAGACTTCGCGAATTAACGTAAAGCAAGATAGAAGATAGGGCGTCGTTATAGGCGGTTTAACCCTCTTTGATGAAAAGAGACAGCTTTCAAAATACAGCAGTTACTGAGGACTAGGAAAACCAACTTGAATTTCATTCAATTTAATGTCATGTGAATACTCGTATACGTAACATAAGATACCTATTTTCTTTAACCTTCGTGTTGTACCTATAAACCTAACAATTGAAAACTCTTTACTCATAATAGGTAATTAAAAGAAAATTGTTAGGTATCAATTAAGAGCCTTTTACATTAGTTTAACGTGATTAACTGATTAATTTTAATAATTGAATATCTTTATAACCGTAAGAGTTATCACATGTCTGTCTTCGGGAAATTAGCTTAATTTGACTTGAAGAACGTGCCCTTAAAGTTATCGTAAATCAAAAAAAACACGGTGTATACAAACATAAAAAACAACAAGTAATAACGAAAATTTTATTTAAAGTGAATTGGTGCCGTCTTAGATGATTTTAGTAGGTATAAACACTTTAATAGCCTGTATCTGAATAATCAATGATGTCTACTTAGTCGTGATAGTTTTCCTTTAAAATTTGTTATTTGCTCTTTTATTTAAGTTTTTTTCAGATTTGTAGTACTTGTTTGTAGTTTTGGCTGTAGGGGATGGACACTTGACTCTAACAAAAATTAGCGCTTTAAAGCTTAATATTTTCATAAACGGATCACATGATCGAAAATCCAACGACACTCCACACTATGGGGTAAACGAGAAAAAAATAATAGATAATACACGTTGTGTGGGAGAGCTACCTACCCTTAATTTTTATTTTTTTTCTAGATTTATATTACCATTTTGTTGGCGTTACTTATATGTATATTCATGCCAAATTACAGCCTTCTAGTACTAAGAGAAGCAATAAAGCTTTTTATTAATATTTTTATTATTATTAGTACTAAGAGTCACTAAGCTTAGGCTGCAGACGGACGGACGGACAGACGGACGGACATGGCGAAACTATAAGGGTACCTAGTTTGACTTCAAACCCTAAAAAAGGTTTGCGGTCTTTTGGCGGTATGATATGGGGCCGCCGGTGTGGAATAGTTATAACCCGGGCCCGACTCTCGGCGACCTCCCGCTTCGCCCACAAAGCCGACGCTAGCGATATTTACGCATTCATCTAATATTAATAGAAATTCACAAAATCCTATTTTTAAAAGCGATTTCTAAAGTGCCAAGCGATTTCGCATGACATTGAGCCCTCGCGTAAACAAAATATTACATTCGCGCAAGATTGAACCTGGTACCTAACATAAAGGCGTGTTCGCTGCTCCAAAAAATGTTATAAACACAAAAAACCTACAAATTTAAAAGATGTTATTTTTTCGTTATTGAAGGCGGTTTTTTGATTTCTAATACATTTATTTTATACTTTTTAGTGATCATAATACGCTGTTCCGTAGTCCTATTGTCTTATTTTTTTAGTTGATATTAAACTTTAAGTTTCAAGCGCGCCGCAAGCAACGCCGCCGGAAAGCCATAGTCAAATTTCAACAAGTAAATATTCTTCTTTGTAGTTGCTCAACTATCTTAATCAAAATATCTTGTCACCACCCTTGAAAAGGTACCGTTGAGGATTTCCGGTGGCCAACTGTGGTCTTCATCATCAGTTCCACTTTACCAAGTGATACTTTCTGAATGCAAATGCTAGATTTGTTTCTAAAAATACTAAAATCGCTTTATGTTTGCCTATAATATTTGAGGAGTTCCCTCAATTCCTCACTGATCCCCTCGTCAGATTCAGATTTGGTGATAATGGGACCACCTCGGAAGTATACCTACTCTATTAAACCAAAAAAGATTTTTAAATCGGTACTATATTGACGGAGTAATCCGTGAACATACATAAAAAAATACATACAGTGGAACGTGTAACCTCCTTTTTGAATTCGGTTAAAAACTTGTTTAGGTACGACATTAAATTGTATTTGTTTGTCATCATAACATTCCACTTTTCTTTTGACAGCTGTCATCGCAGTACAATTTGTCATCTTTGACGTTTGTTCACTGTCTGTTTGTAGGATTGTAGGATATGTATTTATGTTCATAGTACATTATTGCCTAGGCGCGGAAAGTAAGGGATTGCCTGACGAGGTGGTAACAAGGCCCAGCAATAGCGAAGCCTGCTAAAATACGAGTCAGGCAATCACATTCCCGCCGAGGCATGCTTTTCTCAAGAAATGCGAGGAAAAGATACAAATGCATAATTAGAAGTATTTGTTAAAAAAAAATCGACGAATTGAGAGAGAATCCCCTATTGAAAACTACAAGACTGTAGGTATTGACAATTCACAATGACTCGCCGCCCGCCGCCCAAGCCCCAGCGCCGCCACCTTTTACTAAATTGAGTGTAAGGGATTTTTTTCATGGTCAATTTTATTTTACAGGCAATAGAGATCATTCTTAAATAAAATATGGACATAGACGGAAAGTGTTTTCATATGGATTTTTTACTCTTAGGAGTAAAATGAGACATTTTCCGTCCTTGTGTTTCAATCGGAAAACGGCTTATTCCGAGCATGTATGAGAAAAAGTTGTTTAAATGAGTTCTGATAATTAATAATTAATGTCCTATTTGACAGTTCTTCACTCAAAACTTTCAAATGTCAAAGCATGACCCTCCTTCACAGACGAACGCAGGGAATGATTTCCATCCGTGACGGAAAACATGTTTTTGTGTTTTTTAACAGGAAACATTTTGGGCACGCCCCTTTTCTGTTAACATGTTAGATGAAAAACATGTTAGATGTTTAAAAAGATCGAAAACACGGCGCAGCGGACGCCGCTTTAGTAGTACATTACAGGATGTGATTTTATTAAGCGTATCACTTTTTAACTTGACGCAATTTGTATTATCCGGTGAGTTTAAGAAGTCCCGTCGATTTTTTATATGACTTTCCCAAATTCATTTTTTCTTTGATGCTTATTTTGTTTTCGCGTTTTTCCCGAACGCGGTAATTACCAGTCTGTTTTTTCCAAGCAGTTTATTTTTACAGTCTTGTTTTTCCCTTTCAGATTTTTATCCAGTCGCTTTTTTTTCCTGGGGGCTTAATAATAAGCCCCCAGGAAAAAAAGCGACTGGATAAACATACTGGACATACATAACATACATAACTGGATGGCCATAAGGCCATGTTTATCGCGTGACAAAACGTGGATAAAACATCCGTCACTTTCTGACAAGCACAGTGCGAGAGTGACGCATGCTTTATCTACCACGATAAAGGCGACCATGATACGGGCCCTGGCACCATATTTTTACACTGTCGTGTTTTTACACATACATACTATCACGCCTTCATTCCTAGCACAGATTAGAAGGTATGTCTAAATTCCTAGAGTGGGGTTGGCAGAACTACAGAAATACGGGGGTGGGATGATAAGTAACTAGCCTACACAATTTTTTAAAGGTTTAGGTAATTAAAAAGTCTTTATATTTTATATTTTATTGTAATTTCTTACAAAACTGACTTGTTGGAGTTGAGAAAAGGGTTGATGCCAAGTCAAGAGTAGCCTTATAAGTTATATTATAACAAGGGAGTTGTTCACAGAACGCTAGGTAATAATAAGGTATGACTAGGCATACTCGTGATATTGACCTATATTTTTACAGTGTACTTTATTTATGACTTTTTTTCTGGAATATACAACAGATCCCCAAAAAAAATGGGCATCCCTAATGCCGATCGTAATGTTTTTATTAAAACTTTAAACTCTCAAAACAGAATGTCGAAAAGGAAATCCCGTGTCTGGACATTTTTCAACGATGTTAAAAGTGATACAAATAAAGTGAGGTGTAACCTCGAAGAGCTGCAAATACAACGACTATGACTAACCATAAAAAATATAGACATAGGTACCTAGTCATTTAATATCTCAGTTGGGGGCTGCGATCAAAGGCACATCAGTCGAGTCAGTAATTATTGTTACTGCCTTCACAAACTCCCTCAATGATTGTATTATTATTTTTAATTCATAATATTAATATTATTTCTTGTTTTGATTAGAGTAAAATAAGATACCTGTTTTTCTTAAATAATAACTTATTCATCCTGTGCAATAAAAACTTGAAATATAAAATAAGTTTGTTATAAAATGGTTTAATTTCTTCCTATGTCCTATATTTTCTGTAGGCAATTAAGTGCCGAATATTCGGCATAGCTATAAATGGTGCCGAATAGTCGGCGTTTCCGACTAGTCAGCCCATCTCTACTTTTTAAGCCAACCGTGGTGAAATAAAGTCAACGAGCTTCAGCATAAGTGACGAGGTAGGGGATTGGGCCATAAAATCCTTCGCCCCATACAAAGCTGCAGGCCTGGATGGGGTGTTACCCATTCTACTACAAAAAGGTTTAAAACACATCTGGAGCAGCCAAAAAGAAATCTACGAAAGAGGTCTGGAACTAGGTCATGATCCTGCAATCTGGAACTAGGTAAAAGTGATATTCCTGTGAAATTATTATATTATTATTAGTTATTTCTGTGAAATGTTTCTGTTTGGTGGACAATAAAGTGTTTTGTATTGTACCTATTGTATTGTATTCCTACCCAAACCAGGCAAAAAAAACTATATGGACGTAAAATCATTCAGAAGCCTCAGTCTCTCATCGTTTCCACTGAAAGCACTGGAGAAGATAAGGATCATGTCAGATAAGGTCAAGCATGAATAAAAAGTATAGATAAGCTTTTGAAGGCGGTATTTTGTCAATCTGACCACGAGAATCGAGAGAGCAATAGAAGACAAAGAGATTGCACTAGGATGCTTCTTCGATGAGGAGGGTGCATTCGATAGGACCTACGACGCGATAAAGAAATGTCTACGTATGGATGTCATAATCCGTGCAATACGAAAATGTATAATGACCATGCTCACAGGTAGAGGGAACACAGCACAACTAGGGGGAGACTCGATAAGGATAAAGACGAGCAGGGTCTTTCCGCAAGGAGGCTGTCTGTCACCGCTCCTATGGTGTCTCTGCTGGATTCGCTAATAAGGAAAATAAAAACCGGGCAAGAGCATGTCGGACCATGCTCAGTGTAGGGAGCCGAAGCCGTTAAGTACTACAAACATAAAAATCAACAAGTAATAACTAATTTTCTATTTAAAGTCAATTGGTGGCATCTTAGATGATTTTAGTAGGTATAAACATTTTAATCGTCTGTATCTCAAGAACCAATGATGTATACTTAGTCGTGATAGTTTTCCTTTAAAATCGGTTATATGCTTTTTTATTTAGGATTTTTGACAGATTTTTAGTACACTTGAGTCTGACAAAAAATAGCACTTTAAAGCTTAATATTTCATAAACGGATTACTTAATCGAAAATGTATTCACTAACCCACGCTATTTTTGAAAGACCTATCCAACGATACCCCACACTACAGGGTAGACGAGAAAAAAAATGCATCCCCACGTTACGTGTAGGGGAGGTACCCAAAAAAATATTTTTTTTTTTACTTTTTATTGTACCACTTTGTTAACGTAACTAATATGCATATTCATGCCAAATTGCAGCTTTTTAGTACTAATAGTCTTTGCGCTAGGCTGCGGACGGACGGACGGACGGACGGACATAGCGAAACTATAAGGGTTCCTAGTTTGACTACGGAACCCTAACAAACAGAGGAGGAATACACATGCAAGCGTACTTAGATGACGGGGTACTCCTGGTGAGGGGCAAAATCCTCAGTGTAATGAGGGAAGTCATAATGAGAGTGATCAAGCAGGTACTAAACTGGTGCAAAGCTAGAGGGCTGGACCTGAACCCGACCAAGACCAAAATAGTACTCTTCACCAATAAGAGAAAGATACCTATCCTAGCACCCATTAAGATCAATGGTGAGGAGATAGAGATAATCAAGGGAAATAAAATACCTGGAAATAACACAAGACAGCAAACTTTTGTACAAGACACATGTCAAGGAACAATGCAGGAAGGCAATAATATCCCTGTGGCAATGTAGAAGGCAATAGGCAGGAAATGGGGACTGAGACCACTGGATATACAAAGCAGTGGTCCTGACCAGACTCGGGGCTCTAGCGGGTTGCACAGAGCGACAATAAAATAACTGGAAAAAGAACTAACGTTCAGAGACTAGCATGTCTTATGACAACCGGGGCAATAAGAACAGCACCGATACAAGCCCGGGAGATAATGCTGGGACTGAACCCTGGTACACCTAGAGGTAAAAAGAGCCAAAGAACAGTTCTACAGAATAAAAATGAGCAGAGAGTGGATAGGGTCCGAGCTGGACAAAAGACACGCAGCATCCAGAGAAAGACGATGATAAACATGGACATGATTGTGCTTAATAATTACTTAATCAGGAAAAGAAAGGTCTTAGACAAGACATACAGAATCCACATAGGAGAAAGAGACAACTGAGAACGAGAAATGTTCGAACCCAAAGCTTCATAGACGGCTTGTGGAAGTCATCAACCAAGAGAGCGGGGGCTGGCATATTTAATCAAGAGTCAAATGAGCACACAATACTACCATTAGGCGGATTAACCAGTGTGTTCCAAGCTGAGATATTTGCCCTCCTGAAGTGTGCTCAAGCCCTCAAGCAAAGAAGCAATATAACGGAAAGCAATGTCATAATACAGACAGCCAAGCTGCACCCAAAGCATTAGACAACTCGGTGGCCAAATCTGCTGCAAGATTGCAGAGACGAACTGAATACCCTAGGCAACACATCCCAGGTAACACTGGCGTGGGTACTGGGACACAGTGGAGCAACAGGAAACGAAAAGGCAGACGAACTGGCTAGAGCTTGGACGGATCAACATTACCTTGGCCCAGAGCCGGTACTTCCAATATCCGCAACCGTAACGAAGGGAGTCATCGCAAGAAGAATAGAAACAAAGACGAATAAGGCATGGAGCACAACACAGGGGTGCAGACAAGCTAAGCTCATGATACAAGGTATCTATATATAATCTCAGCATATTAACAGGCGTGTTGACTGGACACTGTCCGCTCAACAGACACCTAACGATAATAGGTATTAAACAGGATTATCAATGCCCATACATTGTGGCAAAGAGTCTTGTACTCGTCACTGAGATACCGAACATTCGGAGAGGACAAGTTATCTATGAGAGCACTTAGGAGCATTAACCTACAGGATGCACTTCTGTTCTTAGGAAAACAAGGAGATGGGTTCAATGCTGGATGGAAGCGTCGCCGGGCCAGTAACCTACGGTTCAACCAAGGGGAACAGGGTGGAATGGCTGGGAGACTGATCGACCGCCCGCCTGGCGCGGGCGGTCGATCAGTCTCATGATTGATGATGATGATGATGATCAGTCAGATCATCATCATCATCATCAATCATCCCTAAAAGTCCTCGCACTCGACCACCCAAACCTCCTGTATGTAAGTGGATATTAGCGGCCAGTAACCATACTTACCTACTAATGCCATTAGTAATAGGTAACTTATTGTACTTGTCCGCTATTTCTAAGAGTTTTTGTACAATAAAGATTTAATAAAGACATCGCTACATAGTATAAAACAAAGTCGCTTTTTCTGTCCCTATATCCCTATCTATCTATACTTAAATCTAAAACTACGCAACGGATTTTGATGCGGTTTTTTTTAATAGATAGAGTGATTGAAGAGGAAGGTTTATATGTATAATACTTTAATCCGGAGCGAAGCGAGGGCGGGTCGCTAGTAATATCATAAATGTGAAAGAACTTTGTTTGTTTGTTTGTAACGTTTTTAGTGCTTAACCGCTGAGTCGATTATTTCAATGAATGATATGGAGAATATGGAGATAGCTTTAAACTACGGGGAAGGAAATAACTAATTAGGGCACTTTTTATCCCAGAAATTTAGACAGGCCCTGAGGGAATAGTGGTAAACGAAAGAAGATGGATCCGCCGGCAACAGCCAGTAAGTAATATTCGTAATAATGATTAAGTAGGTACGATATAGTCAAACTCTACACTCCAGCAGTAAATAAGTTTACATTCATTTTAGAGCCTTATTGCAATAACGTATTAAAGTAAAAGTGAACTGTTTTGTACCTACTAATGTATATCAATAGCTACGACAAGGTGCTAAAGAGTACTTTCAAGTTCGATCATACGATAGCTAGGTGGAGGCACAGGAGGTTTTTTATGATGATGTTGTTATTAAACACACTAAAACTAGGATTAAAAGTAAGAAACGGTATCTTTTACATGTGAGTCATGAAAATTAACGGTTACGAAGCAAAACATCTAAACTGAAATGTTATAGAACTTGCTACACATACCTCTAGAATGTCGAAAGCCTAAATAATACTAATAAGGTTTTTTAAACTAAAACGTTCGAAATATGTACATACCTACAACACGACTGGTCGAATGAAAATAATATCGATGTATAAAGTGACTGATTATTTAAAATAAACTTGATACATATTAGGTACATGTCTTAGAATGAAGAAAGCCTGAATGAATTGTATTCTAAATTTAAAACTCTCCTCCCACTTCTGGGGGTTTAAAAGGCATTTAATAAATATGTATGTACTTGTATTACCTATAGGTAACCTATTCGAATAAAAAGATCGAGAACTATTCCGTCGCGTTCGAGTCGTCATAAAGACATTCGTTCGAACATTCGTTCGTCGTTTGATACCTTTTTGTTCAGTCGCTGTTTATGTCTGTCGCTCGATCAGCGCACACTGCGCACAGATTATGCTATGTCAGTCGGAGTCAGTCATACAGACGGCTAGTCGAGCGGAAGATAGTGTGCATGCAGTCCGTTTGCGCAAATCGTCGTTTGACTGTACTAGGCGCGGTTAGGAAAAACGATACGATACTACACAGTACCTACATAGTTGCTTTGTCTCGTTTTAAAACTTATCTCTATCATCATTATATTTTGCTTCTATCGATTTTGCGTAGAATCAAAAGTCATTCTGTCGATACGATAACTGGGAGCATTGAGTAGTTATTGAAATGTAATGTTATTGTTATTTGATTAAGCAGCACAAGTGTCATTGCGAAAAATCAGTCACCCGTATCAAGTTGTGTCGAGCGCTACCAGACTGTGTCATAATCATTTCCCTGCTCAAAAGGACTGCTAACCTCTATCAAACGTGTTAAGTGATAATAAGGGTGAAATTCCTAGATCGTGAAGTGTCGTGAAAAAACATCGGACAGTATCCGTGGTTGGCACCTATTTACTCACCGGAACAGCCAATGTTATTTTAAGGTTTGTACCTATTTCTACAACACCTAGGAACTGGGATCTAAACCGACGTTCACCGAGGTATCTATCTTTTATCTTATTACGAAACAGGTGTGTAAAGAGAAGTCTTTTTAATGTGTCATGTAAGTGTTACAATGTAATATTAGCACCATGTGTAGGTTGGTGAAGTTGCATTGCACTTTGCAGAGGGAGGCGAATCACATTCGTATGTGGCATTACGGTTAAATAATAATAATAATATAGTCTCCGTTGTTATTTACTTTCTTTAAAACGGCCAGCCAGTATTACAATTATTGTTATTAAGTTTAAATCGGAATGTTAGTTTTAAAAACACTGCTTTAGAACGAGTGCAAATTCTGTAAATGTCTGTTTTACCTTCCAAGGTCATGCAAACAAAGCTACAGCTGTCTAGCCAACCAGTTGGGAAAATGGTGTTACCATATTATTATCATATGCATTACAATATGCATGGACATATTGTGCTTTATCCTACTCATACTAAATTCAACTTTTTTTTTAATAAGATAGATAGGCAGGTTAATCTAATATCATAACTTAATATTTTACCAGAGAAAGTGCTAGAATTACAAACCAATACCTACTGTCATGTTTAGTGATCTGCTCTGGTACAAATACTACCTCATTCCTGACTACAGGTGTTTCTTTTAAGAAGCTTAGACCTTAAATGGTTCAAAACCATACAAATTCTTTATATATCACATAAAAGTATTGTTGAGTTACCAAAGTATGTTAATTACATTTTGCAACTTTTGTTTTTTTTCCTTATAAACAAAATTATTCAGGCATACATATGGACAGAGTTTTTCATAATCTACCTCATAACTAAGATATATTTTATTGCTAAATAATTTGTGTGAATTTTATGTGTATTGTATGTGTAAAATAATCTGCATTAGTAGTTTTATTGAGCGCACAGAGTACACTTTATTCAATTTTGTAAAACTTGAGTATAACCAGCAGTAGGTGCCTACCCATAGTAGGGTGGTGTGCAGAGAACAACAACTTCACAATGCATAGAATACAAAGCGGGAGGGGTACTGTACAAGCCTAAAGCTTAGTTTTTGGAACCAGACTGCATACAAAATTCTCTTGTGAAGCCAGAACATGTTTTTCTCATTCTTCAGCTATCACCTATTTTATGCATCCTGACTCAGCTCAAATTATGGGCCTTCTTTAAACTTAAGGACTAACTTACCAGGACCTATATTTCTGTGTCACAGAACCTACATACATAACATAAGATATATCCGTACATTCATTCTAGATAAGCTTTTCTCAGTGAAATTCTTAAGTATGTAAGGCATGACTATTTTCTTATTGCTTGGTGGGCTTAACAAACAAACTTGAAGTAGGTATTTGATCATAAGTTCCTGAGGTCAATCCTTCGCATATTCTGGCAGAGGACATTTTGCACTTCCAAAATAGGAAGGTACCTATGTAAAACTTTAATTTCAAAAAACAATTTCTTTTTCTTTTTTTATTAATGGATTTCGCCAATGCCTTGTGAGTGGAGTAAATCAGTAAATAAAACCAATCAAAACACAAATAAAAAAAAACCCCAGCCATGCCTTAAAGTGAATAATAAAAATATGCCAAACAAAAAAAGGGATCGATAAACAAATTTGTATTGCAGTCAGGAGACAATTTTGATTCCTTTTTGTGATAATTGCTACTGCAATATAGTATCCGATAGCAGAAAACAGTATGCAATATAAAGTTAAAATGAATGTTTATTGTAAATACTTCGACTTGAAATAAGACCTCTCTATTTTTGGAATCTACTCTTCAATTTCTAGATGATGACTGTAAAAAACATGCAGACTGGACAATTTTTTAAAATTTTAGCACTTGCTATTTTGGTTCCATTGCCCCGACATGTTTTTTTCAAGACATCACCAAGCCTGTAGTGCCTGGCCATTGTGAAGTTGTGAAGTAAGTAAATCCTGACACCTGTCATTCCAGTATAAATTATAACCTCAAACCTAAGAATTGGCTATAAATTGTACTGCAATGACAGGTGTCAGGATTGACTTCTCATCAGCTGGGTACTATAGTTTTGGTTCTGGCAATAAGAAGTTTTCATGGAATAAATAAATTCACAAACATATACAGTTATGTGCAAAATAATAGCAGGTGAATGTACTAGGGTAAGTATTTTCTTAAGAGTGCGCCGAGGCAACGATACGTAATTACGAAAAAAATGCGTTCGTTTGATCGCCTGCTGCATTGTTTTTACTGAAGCTTTAGTTATGCAATTCATATGTAAGATATTTAAGGAATCACTCTATTTATCATATACTTTAGAAACACGATTACTTGTACTTCCCTCGATAGAAAAAACATCCAAAGATACCTCTACATAACAAAATAAACACTTAGTACGGCGTAATTACTTCACGGAAGATCATCAGTTTTGGATTTACAATAAAAACTACACGTCTTCTATATATTCTACACTTTAGATTTGAAAATGTGTTTTTATTTTACTAATATGAAGGAAATACCTAAATTCGCACGCGTTTCGTCCATTTTAGCCAGAGCCGTCACGTTTCCCCCATGTCCGCATTAGTCAGGCTTCGGCCGTCGGACGTGGAGGCTGTGTCGCTTGGTGGTTGGTTGCGTTTATCGCGATTTTTGTGATTATTCACTTTATTTTAAATGGGGAACAAACACAACCAAGAAAGGAAGAGAAGGGGTGGGCAAAAGCACAATGCTAAACGCTTGCGTGAAGAAATGAAGTTAGTTAAAATCGTAAACCTACTGATAGTGGAGTAGTTCTAAGAAACCTGATTTGACAGTTGTCAAAATGCCACGCTAAGGGAGGAGAAAATAAATCGGTAGCAACATAGACTGATTTTCGAGATGTATCGATTTGTATTACTAAGACTTTGTAATCGTTTAGTTGTAGTCTTGATGTTTTGGGCCAAAATTGGTTTATTTACACAAGTAATTTTAAACAACACGCGAAGTTCTTTCAATTAGTAGGTAGGTAGGTATATAAAAAATACACTTCTATGGTGAATATTTACCAAGATATAAAAGTAGTTTAGCTAAAAAAACACATTTACAGGCAAAACAAGCTTCTTAGAACGACCCGAGGTTTTTTTTACTATAATTAATTATATAATATTGTTACTTCTTGGGATGGTTTCAATATTTCTAGAGCAAGACATCTCCAGAAATCTGAATACAAAGAGAATACTCCGTAAGTATACTCAGTACCTAACAACTATATTTCAACAAATGAGTAAAATTGCAAAATTATTCATATTTTGTTATTTATAGGGTTAATGTTCCAGTTGTTGGCACTTCGCTACAAAACGAAGAGTTACCTAATGAACCGGTGAGGTATGCGTAAAAATAGTAAGAGGTGTATAGGAAAACATTTTAATAAATTTAGTATGAATTTTCAAATTATCTTTATATTTTTTCAATTTACAGAGTAAATGAATTGGTTGACATCGATTATAAAATTTACCACACAATGGAATTGTAAGTCCCAAATACGAATTATTTTTATAGAATGAGGATTACAAAATTTCATCCAAAAACTAATTCTGTTAATAAATAAATTATAGTTAAATCAAAACGTTCTGTTTTATTACAGGATGCCAATGGACCAAATTTCTTGTCTTTCAGTGGATGGAGAAATAGACAATGACATTGCTTACTCACACAGACAAAATAATGCCGTGAAGTAAAATCCGATATTGATTATTGTTGTTTCTTATGTCCTAATATTTTTTTCTAAAGATACCTGCGTACATTATTCATTACATTATATACATACAAACATTAAGTAGGAACTTCTAAATATGTGATTGATACAGCAGCTTTAAGTTTTTAGTTTTTTAAAACATCAATTTAATTTTATACTTTATAGTGATCAGAATCAGACATTGAAGTTTTTGCGGAAATAATCATGGATAAACATTCGTACAAACTAAGATCCTTTTTTTTAAAGACGGTTAAAATACCAAAACCTTCTCCTATGTGAAACAAATACTTTTCTGAAAACCGCATTAAAAACGGTTCAGCCAAACGTGAGATAATCGCGGACAAACATACATACATACACAGGTCAAACTGAGAACTTCCTTTTCTTTGAAGTCAGTTAAAAATAATATCTTGAAGAAAGGGTCCATGACTGGGATTTTTGCCCTACTCAGCCGTTCTTATTACTTTACATTAGGTATTGAGTTCACTTTATTTTGTGCTTAGAATATTGTCAATAAAGGTAATTAGGTTTTATTTCATTTCAATATAAGTACAGTCACATTAAATCACGGGGTTGTTGAGCCACCATAGAACTCTGTCCTAATGACAGCGTCAAGTCACGCAAAAGAAATTATTTACGTCAAAATTTACCGTCAACTTTCTATGAAAGGGTTCTCCCGGTAACCTTCGGAGAGGGAAGATGGCCGATTGGAAGATGTACGGCTTTTACTTATGATTTATTCTCTTTAGCCGAACAATTTGCCCAATAAATATTATAAATAACTTAACACTAGCTAAATACACCATAAATGTACAAACGACATTAATTAAAAATTATCTATCTATCTGTGAGTGGGTTCTAGAGTGGCTCAACAATCTCGTGATGTGACTGTACCTCAACAATACAAGTAATTCAATCCTACTTTACCTACCGACAGTAAACAACAAATTTAAAAAAAAAATGTAGACTGAAAAAAGTTTTTAACTTCTTATAGTCAATATTTGAATAAAAGTATTCGGAATCGATTATGTTTTTTTTATTTTGTAAACATTGGTAGCAACCTCCGCGCCTAGTGGACCGGCGCACGGCTCGTCAGGCGCGGCGCGCGGCCGGCGCATGGCTCCAGCTCGCTCCTTGCTGGTGTGCTATACGCACACATACACAGAGTGCATAAAATACCTAAAGTTAATGAGCGCAAAAAGCTCGGTGCCCCTTTAAATAAGCCAGGTGCTCAAAAGACGGCCTCATATTTAGAAACTATTTACCTTAGCACTGGCCAATGCATTCATGTTTTTAAATTTAGAGGTTATATTTAAGAATTTCAAAAAAGTACATTCCATATAAATAGCAGCGTCATGAGAAATGTTTACAATACATAATTTTCTTCAGCCCTGAATGGTCAATATTATTTAACGTTAGTACAATGTAGGATTTTCTTGTGTAAACGTAATTCTCGTTAGAAAATTTTACAACTATGGGAAGGGGAAGGCATTGTTCCAGAGAAATGAGAAGTTTGATTAAAAGGTTGATACAAGAAGGAAATACATATAAGGTTGACAAAGAAATTTTAAAAAGTTCAGCTAAAATGATCACTAATGCTCTGAAATAGGAAGAGCAACCCGAAACAAGAGGCAGAAAAAAGGCTACAACAAAAAAAGAGGACTAGAATTGTACGCCTATCGAAAAAGCAACCATTTCTGTCATCAAAACACATCCAACACTCATTAAATTTAAATGTGAGTAGTTCTACTGTTCGCCGTCGACTCATTGAAGCTGATCTGCACGCCAGAAGTCCGAGAAAAGTTCCACTGTTGACTAAGAGGCACATAATACCTAAAACATAGGCTCATTTTTGCCAAAGAACACGTATGGAGAAATGGCGTAATATTTTATGGAGTGACAAAAGTAAAGTAGTGCTGTTTGAGTGTAAAGGTCGTTGAGAGTATGTCAGGAGACCTGCCGGTGACGCTTTCATGCCGCAGTATAGAAAAAAAACCGTTAAGCTTGGTGGACTTAGTTTGATGGTATAGGGATGTTTTTCTTACAATGAATGGTACAGGCCCTATCATTGAAATCGAGGGCATAATGAACAAAGAATATTATTTAAAGAAGCTGCTCCAAGATGTAATGTATCCATATGCCATTGATTTTATGCCGCTAAAGTGGGTTTTCCAGCAAGATAATGACCCAAAACAAACTAGCAAAATTGTGTAAGAGGTTTAGAACTGAAAATGTCGACGTTTTACCTTGGGCTGCACAATCGCCGGACCTCAACCTGATCGAAAACTTGTGGACAGATATTAAGATTGCTGTAAGTGATCAAAAACCCACCACCACCACAAAGTCCCAATTATGGCATGTGGTACAGTCGGCATGGAATACAGAGATGTCAATCCTTAGTTGACTCAATGCCAAGGAGAGTGAAGCTGTTCTTAAAAATAAAGGTCAAGCTACGAAATATTAATAAGAATTTAATTTTTTTATTTCAAATTGTTTGGTTTTAAATTTTTGTTTACTATTTATTAAATGTAACTGCTATTATTTTGAAAATCATTTAGTTTTTTTTTCATTTACCTAGATAATATTAGCGTTTTTTTTAAAGTTCATTTCTATTTAGTATTATCAGACATAGAACAGTAAATATGAGCAATATATCCAATATAAAATTGTATTTACATATTTAATGAGTAGTTTTTGTCTTCACTGCTATTATTTTGCACACAACTGTACATGAAGCTCGAAATACATTACACTCCTTTTTTAACCGACTTCAAAGAAGGAGGTGGTTATGAATTCAACTACATGTTTGTTTTTTTTTGTATTTTATGCGATTACTCTGTCAATTGTGGATGGAAATTGTTTTTTTTTTGTTTGATAAAGTGCACTCCCATGGGCCGTCATTGCCAAAAAGTTGGTTTCTGATGAGGGGATCCGTGAGGAATTGAGATAGGTAACTTCTCAAATATTATAGGCATACATATAGTGATTTTGCAGAAAGTATCATTTGATGAAGTGAAACTGATGATGAAGACCACTGATACCTGGCCGGAATTCCTCAATGGTACCAATGAATGTCAAGGGTGGCGAGAAGAAATCTCTTTTAACACGTTCCCTGTCCGGGTGCCCCCAATGTGGTGTCATGTCCTTTTTTTCTGGAGTCCGTGCTTTCACTATGGGGTCATATTCCCATACTGAAGGGACATAACTGTCAGTTGGACTTGTAACATGGTCCGATCGTTTTGTTTGGGAACAGTGAATGTGTTAAGATAGTTGAGCGACTATGACAAAGCACATTTGAATGGTTTAATTATAATTATGCATTATGACTTTCCTGCGGCGTTACTTGCGGCAAGCGAGAAATATCCTGTAGTTCTTATTCATTGAGAAGTAGGAGGGATTGTTCCATCTATCCCAACTGGCTATCATACATGGATTTTTTTTTCCACTCTTCCCAACTTGTGAAAAATTTGTACAGTAATTCATACATATTATACAGTCATATTAGATGTATAATATGTATGAAGTACTCTTCAGCTATGTTAGCTATTTCTCAGCAATGTTAGCTGTATAATATGTAGTACTGTACAAGTTTTTCACAAGTTGAGAAGAGTGGAAAAAAGCCATGTATCCCAACTGGTTGGGATAGATGGAACAATCTAGTGGGAGTTCAGTGGGATTATGATCACTAAAAATATAAAATTAAATTAAATGTTTTAAAAAACAATAAACTGCCTTCAAAAACCCTAAAAAGAAGTCGGTGTCCCACATTTTTTTGTAACCAACCACTTCAGTTTGACTGATCTTTTAGTTAGGGGTACCATTTGATAAAATTAGGTATTTAATGGGTTTTTGAAGGCGGTTTATTTGGGTAGTCTATCAGTGTTCAGTGGGTCTAATTTAAAATATTGGTTTTTTCAAAGTAAGTACATTGCATATTATTTCAAAACATTGATATTATATTCACAAATTGAATTGAATATTATTTCAAAGTAGGAAAAATAAATTTAGTACAATGAATTTGTCAAAAAATATATATGTACTCAAATTCTATAGATACATATCAGTACAGTAAAACCAGAGTATTAATAGTATGTACTTGGCTGTCTATCACACATTGTCAGACTCTGATATCTGTCCGTATTCATATATTTGTTATGGCGGGCACCTACTTTACCTATAACATTTAGGGCCTGTTGTTTGATCGCTTGATCAGTAATGAAACTAACTATTAATTGTTAAAAATCCAATTAAAGTAATTCACTCAACGACTTTTCGATTAAACGAATAGGTAGGTATAGGTAGTGATATTAGAAAAAAAAAGATTAATGAATATTAAACACGCATACGACCACGGCTATCCTCTGAACTTCACTGAAAATAGCGATAAATGACTTCAACGCGGACAAAGTCATGGGCAACAGCTAGTAGACAATAAATATTGAATAAATTGTTCATAATAAATTTCAGATGAGAATATTTTCTTGTTTTATACTTTAGAGTTTTTTTTAGGAGTCAGGTTTCTGATTTGTACTTTCTTTTTATTTAAACTATTTTGGGGTTTTTTTTAATGAAAATGAAAATGAAAACGAACACAATGTGTTATTCCTATAATCCGAATACACTCAAATTAAAGACAAACTAAGATCGTCAATGTAATTGTAAGGATACTTAGATAGGCAGCTAACAATATAGGTAGGTATATGTATCTATATATACATATGTATATATATTTGAAATGTGCTAATGACGCCCTTTCATTTGGTACTCCACACGGCATGTGTTTTTTTATTTTTTATAATTCATATTCAATTTAATGTGATGTGTGTGTGTGGTTTTTTTTTATATTCCATTTGTTAGTTTAGTTTGCACCGCCTACCAATTTATTTCTGTTTCTTTGACACTTCTCTTCTTTGTAAGGTTGTCTATAAGAGATCGCTACTTAGCGATAAGACCGCTATATTGACCCACTTAGTAAATTTATATTTGTATTTTACTTTTCATGCTGTATTTGTATGTGGTGTTCAATAAAGAATATTTGTATTGTATTGTATTGTCACAAAGCCTATAACCAGCGGATAAGTGTTTTAGAAATTATGAGGGAACAGATGAACATACATACATCCATACCGGTCAAAATCATAACTCTCCTTTTTGCTTCGCCGTAGTCGGGTTAAAATAAAAATCCGCGTAAGATCATGTATGCTAAGTGTAGGATACAACAAGAAAACAACAACTAAATAACCAACTTCAAAAAAGGAGGAGCCTCTAATTTCGGCTGTATTTTTTTGCAGTCTTATGAATATGCTTCCTTATTGGTCCCATTTTTGTCAAAATGAAGTTCTGATGGTGGAAACTACGAGAAATCGATGTAACTCCTCAAAAATTATAGACACATACCTATACATATAGCGGCTTTTTAATTTCGAGATTGATCGTTTATACTTCTAAGGTGTCATTGTCACCAAGTCAGGATCTGATGATGGGATCATGGAGAAATCGATGGAACTGCCTTCTACCCTAACCTATCAGAGTCGCCTCTGCCTATAAATCTTGATCGCGGCTTCGCTCGCTCGCTGCAGCATGACCATTACATACCTAGTACAGCCAACAACTTTACTTCACTCCAGTAAGCAATTCTTCGCTATATTAATGTTTATGATGGGATCGTATCATAATATATAAAGTTCAAAATACATAATAGTTCATAATACATAATGTTCACCATATACAGTGTGTAAATCGTATACGGGCGTTCCTTTTAACTGTGGTTAGTATAACCCCTACAGAGCACATTTAGGCAGCTTTTGTTAAAATTAAATTTAAAAAAAATAACCATACAAAATAATTTAACACGCAATGTATAACGAAAAATGCAATGAATTAAAAACGCAATTAATGACGTTTCAAAGTTAAGAATTATTAAAGCTGAGCCACTTAAGCCGAAATACAAATTTTCACAAGTAAACATTACGTACTTACCTGACAGATGGACTTCGATGTACATTGCGGGTCGACAGTATGTTCAAAAATTAATAACGGTGTTTACGTTATCGTAATCAAAATAATTATTTCTGTTAATTATTAGTAGAGTCTTAACCTATGTCCAGTTTTAATAAACGCCCGTATACCATTTACACACTGTATAACAGTTTTATTTCTGGAACCGTAAACTTTTCAGGGTTTTTGAAGGCTATTGTATAGAACCCATTAGGTTAGGTTAGGTTTGTTTTATAAGTTATAACAATCCTGAATAGGTAGTTTACGGTTACTTACAGAAAAAATGACATTATGAATTATGACTATTATTTATTATAACCCATTAATTATGTATTATGAACTTTATATATTATGATACGTACTCGTGGCTCAGGCCTGAAATATGCGTTTTCCTTAAATGTATCCCCGTTCCGTTGTGTTCCCGTTTATGATGTTCAAAATCATGAATAAAAACAATAGTGTAAGTACCTTACAGGTAGTTTTGAAACTATGTAGGTACCATATGAAAGTAAATATAGTAACCTAACCTAGCTATACATATAGTATAAAATAATTAAATATATTTGTATATTTCGATTGTATCAGAAACATTTTCAGAGAGTTGAAAAAATATGTAAACTGGCGCACCCCAGATTTACAGTAGGTACACTATTTGCGTAGTTTTCAAAAAATTGAACGTAAATAAAGGCTAAAATTTTGAAACAGTAACTTTTACATGTGAGTCGCGAAAATTATCAAATACCTAAAAGTATGACTAATTTTTGTTCCTTACATGTAAAAGTTACCGTTTCTTAATTTTAGTCCTTAAGTATAGGTACAATTATTTTGAAAACATCCCCTTTATCGGAATTTTTCGCTTAACCTTTTCGCCGCCATTGACTTGATACAAAAATCGTCGTCACACGCCAATGACAGCTGAAAACCACACCTAATTTCAATCTTCACAAATACCAACAAACAAAAACAATAACAAAACATTACATTAAATTGTACCAAGCACAATTACCAACTAAGGTAATTGTAAATCGGTGCTAAAGAAACACTACCTCGAGTGTGAAGCTCGTATAGACTTTAAGCAAACTTTAAGTGATTGATTAATGGTTTTATTTAGTAATAGATGTAGTATCCACAATGTAATAATTTATTTAAATAACAATTTAAAATCAGCTCGAGCAACGCGATCTCGCCAACTATTAAATAAACCCCCGGGGTTTCCAATAGTGGCATATTTATACACAAATGCATTTGTATCCCATTATTTAATATAATAAATAAAAAAATAAAATGCTTAGATCTATTTTGTAGTCCTCGACTTGATATGAACTCATGGCGTGTGGTTGCTACCTTTGTTATCAAGATATATACGTATACTAGTTTCCGCCTGCGACTACGTACGCGTATAAATCAGTTCCCGAGGGAATAGCAATATGAAAGGTACCCTATGTGTTAATCCAAGGTATAAGCCGTTAGCATTCCAAATTTCACCAAAATCCGTCCAGTAGTTTTTGCGTGAAAGAGTAACCATACATAATTATAATTATTATGATGGCGAGTTATAGGGCCAAAAAATATAGTACACACAACAAAAGCATAGTACATTTTATTTATGATCGCTCGCACATATTTTAGTTAGCAAAATTAACTTAGCAGTCAGTAGAGTAGTACTCTCTTTCAACCGAAGTTCTGTAACACAACCGCCAAATTAAACGTCAAAACGAAATGTTTTTTTTGGTTGCGTTCAGAAACTTCTTTATAGACCCAATTTTATGTCACGATTTCGGTAATGGGTGGATCAACTTTTCGTTGTTGTTATTCTGTCCCGTAAGCCAGGAGACAACAGTGATAGAGTTCCTTAGAAAAATGGTTATAATATACACTACTAATACGCTTGGAAGAAAACCCATAAAATAATGGGCTTGTAATTGCCACAAAAGCCGATGTTTGCTGGATTTATATACTTTAAAATCGTGGTTTTAAAGAGTGACCCAGGAGACGTCACCATGGCAACGAGCTACAAAGAAAAGTTGATTGACCCTAATATATTGTATTAGAAATAAAGTAGAAATATAGAAATAAAGGGGCGCCTTAGGCGTACTTTTTTGAATCAAATCGGGGAAATACTGGAAAAGGACCGAATCTTAAGTACCCGAAACCGACGTGCATGCATGACTCGATGTATGAATGTGGAAGAAGCGAAAGAGCTTTGTCAGGATCGTAGCAGGTGGAAAGAAATGGTCTCTGCCTACCCCTCTGGGAAACAGGCGTGATTTATGTATGTATGTATGTATGTAGAAATAAAGTATATTAGCGTACTTTAAGTCTTTCATATATTATAAAGTACGGACAGCCGAAATATTATTATAGCACAAGACTATATTATTATAGTACGGATGGCAACCCTAGGCACTAAGGCCCGTATAATAAACTGATTTCGACTGTAATGCCCGTCTCAAGATGAGACAAAAATGACAGTTTTCTATGGTTTTTCGTTAACTTTGGTGTACCTTGTGACAGTCACTCAGCAAAAATGAGTTTATAAATACGGCCCTAAGGCCCCTACTAATAAACTCATCTTGGCTGACATGCCCTTCTCAAGATACGTCAAAGTAAACGTCGTCATAGAAAGCGGTCATGTTTGACGCATCTCGAGACGAGCATTAAAGTCGAGATCGGTTTATTAATACGGGCCTTTATGTACTGACTTTTATATCAAGTCAATGGCGGCGAAAATCAAGAGTGTTTTTAGTACATTTCACAGATAATTAACGCGTTTCGTGAAAATACATTTTTTTTTTTTCCGTAATGGCGGTCCACGGTAGTGTTCCGCAGTGATTTCGCCAATATCAAGCGAGAAGAGTACCTAAATCAGTAAGTACCTAAACATAATAATCAATAAAGTCACCTGCCAATAAAGCCAGCGAACGCATCTGGGAACCGATTTTTGACTTTCGAGCGTTCGAAAGTTTCAATCGAAAGTAACCAAAAACAATAAAATTATATTTTTGACTTGCGAGCGATAGAAAATATGAACACGAGTGGTCCGTGGCATTCGTTTTGAATTCTATCAATAGAAAGTATCATTTGACATCTGTCAAACCTGTTAATACTAAAACAATTCATATTGTTATAATACTTATAGCAAAATTAGCGAAAGTTAATTAGTTTTGTGTGATTATTATGGATACAACATAAAGTTTTTGCAATTATGTTACAAAACAATTGCATGTTCTAACCAGTTACTATTCAATCTAGAAAGAAAGAAAGAAACCTAGCAATGACATAGACATCCACAGACGAGGAAGCGTTTCATTTAACCTACATTTATAACCAGTCAAGAATTTGTAAAATAGCGTAATAAATCTCACTCGCACTTAAATAATAATTAACTTGTTATAATTTCAACTTTTGATAGTTTCACACATTTATTCGCATTCAAAATATGAATTACAAAAAACCGGTAAAACATCGACTTAGTCATAGTCATAGTCATATACTTTATTGCTTAATGTTGTACAAAAGATCTTAAAAATATTACATGCTTCAACACTAACCCTGCAAGGGCATCGCAAATTTAATTTAATTTACCTACTTAATATCACTTAACTACAACCAATTACTATTAAACAGTTTACTTATTATTTAATTATCACTATCAAAGAATTCTTAATTCTTATTTTTTTTTTTCTTTTTTTTGCGTATAATGAAACGCGTTCCAACTTAACAGTACTATTTAGTCAATCCCTCAGTTTCGAGTGAGAATCTCAAAAATATGGAATTTGGTACCATTCGAAAATAAAGCCTGAAAGATTGTCGCATTCGAATATTTTCTACTGCAGGGTTTTGAAATCGAACGCTTGAAAGTCAAAAATCGGTTCTCTGGCCCAAGCCAAGATGCGTTCGCTAATTAGCGTTTCTCTTCGTTTGGTGTTTACCAATCGCGTTACTGGTAGATCACGTGACTATCTACTAGTGACGCGATTGGTTTAAAAACAAAACGAATAGAAACGCTAGTTAGCGAACGCATCCTGGCTTAGGGTCTCCAGGGCACATAGTAGCGGTTAGAGGCCGGAGTCGCAAGAGCTTTATGCTCGAAGAGCATATGTGTTGCATAAGTGGCGAGTGGTCACCTTACGATCGTTTAAAGTCCAGACGCACCTCTCGACGCTTAGCCCCTCTGGAATTGTTGCCTCTCTGCTGCTGTGTATATGCGGCTATTTTAGGAGGCCCATTCCATTCAGATGGCTTGTCACCGTCTGCCATTTCAACCAAAATATTAGCATTGGCCAGGCAAGCGCCATAGTTTCATCAATAGCCTAGTTCACCAATCCATATGATTTCATTTATAAACCTAATATTAATGTTTCCATCCTTTTTAGGGTTTCGTAGTCTAACTAGGAGCCCTTATAGTTTCGCCATGTCCGTCCGTCCGTCCGCAGCCTAGCTCAAAGACTCTTTAGTACTAGATAGCTGTAATTTGGCGTGAATTTATTAGACACGCCAACAAAGTGGTAAAATAAAATGTTGAAAAAAAAATACTGTACTTCCTTTACACGTGGGGATGTATTCTTTTTCTCGGCTACCCCAATTGTCGTTGGGTAGGTCTTTTACAAATATTATGGGTTTGTAAACACAATTTTTCTAAATATTAAGCTTTGAGCTAATTTTTGTTAGAGTCAAGTGTCTCGCCTCCCCTCCCCCTGACTAAAAATCTTAAATAAAAGAGCAATAAAAGTGTTTACACCTACTAAAATCATCTAGGACGGCACCAAATTACTTTAAATAGAAACTTAGTCATTACTTGTTGTTTTTTATGTTTGTAGTAGGTACTTGACGGGTTCGGAACCCAACACTTGAGTATGGTCCGACCTGCTCTTGCCCGGTTTTAAATAGTCCTTCAATAACCGGTGGTTTCCCGTGAGAGCATACTTCTATACTTACCTAGTGTGAACTCGGGGCAATCGTCGGTTGGTGTCCCATCACTTTACTAAATTAAAGTTGTCTAAAGGGCCTCTGCGTGATGGTTCGGCTCCATGTACGCCTTCCAAAGGTCCGCGACTCTCATAGTCCCGTGTTTGGTAAAGATATACAAATAAAATAACAAATAATTAACCAAGTCTGACAAGCCAATTTGAATTGACAAGCGTAAGGCAACATTGCCATATAAAAATATAATTATTTTAACTTTTAAAATCTTTATAAGATTCCGGTAGACCTAGATACGAAAGTCGGCGGCTACTCTGAAGTGTGATAAGAAAAAATGTATGACATTTGGTATTAGTCAAATTGACAGTAATTGTTTATTTTGCTGCTTTCAAAGCCATCAAAAACTAAACAAAAAATTTACGCTCTGAATATTTTTACTCAACTTGTCTTTTCACTAGATATTTCAAACCGAACTTAAAGGTATGTGATGAATTTTGATGTCCAACATTATAATGAAGGTGTGCCTTGTTTATTATTCTCATTATTTTATGGTAATGGCATGGCTAATTTAAGTAAGGATAAGATAAAGATAAGTTTATTGATAGACCAAGCGCAAGCATAGGTAGGTACATACAAGAAATATCCGTTGGACTCCAAACTAGGCTGCGCCTGTATCTTGGAGCCCTGTAAGTGGTACTATTATTGAGGATTTTTCCATGTATCATGCTCAACTCAACCACCTTGTACTGTTTTATTGTATTTTAAAGTGTATCCTACATATAACTAATATTAGTGTTTGTAGATACATACAGTTTGTTATTATTAGTTTTAATATTTACTCCAGCTGAAATTATGTAGTTTCAATTTAATACTTTTCACTTTTACTACGTCTCCATAAAAATATAGTTTTCCAATTTGTATTGTTTATTCTAAAGACAATGAAACGGTTAATACTCAAGCAAATCAACATTAAGCCAAACCAACCAATTCAGATACAGAAACAGTCGTGAATTTTAACTCCAATCCGTTTTGTGCCTTTCGTGGTGTTTCGACAGGATTGGGTAGGTAGGTATTTTTAGTCGAAACCTTTTCTATCCGTCACTAAATCCGTCATATAAACAAGTCAATTTACCATTATTACTTCATAATCACGCACTTTTGAAGTAGGTATGACCATGGTCGTATTATTTATTTATACACTTAATAAATGGTCTTCATGTTATTTTGAGGTGATATTTTTTTTGATGACAACTTTACTGTTCGTCGAAATATTTTACTTTTTGAAATATTCTTGTCGTGTTCAATGTAGTGACGTGTTGATAGATTTTACTGATTAATTCATTAAGAAAGGTTTTACCCGTTTTTAGGGTTCCGTAGTCAACCCTTATAGTTTCGCCACGTCCGTCCGTCCGTCCGTCCGCAGCCTAGAGAAAGACTATTAGTACTAGAAAGCTGTAATTGGGCATGAATATGTATATTAGTCACGCAAACAAAGTGGTACCTATAAAAATGTAATTTTTTTTTTTTTTGCGTACCTCCCCTACACGCAACGTGGGGATGTATTTTTTTTTCTCGTCTACCCGATAGTGTGGGGTGTCGTTGGATAGGTCTTTCAAAAATATTACGGGTTTGTGAAAACAGTTTTTCGATTAAGTAATCCGTTTATGAAATATTAAGCTTTAAAGCGCTATATTTTTGTTAGACCCAAGTGTCGTCCCCCTACAGCCAAAACTACAAATACTAAAAATCTGAATAAAATCTTATATGAAAGAGCATTTAACCAATTTTAAAGGAAAACTATCACGACTAAGAAGAGATCATTGTTTCTTGAGATACAGTTATTACTTGTTGATTTTTATGTTTCTAGTACTTAACGGCTTCGGAACCCTACACTGAGCATGGTCCGACATGCTCTTGCCCGGTTTTACCAGTACGACAGAAACGAAATTAACGTTTAAATAAAATAAAAAAATGGTTCTTTTAAATATAAGAAAACTGCACCGAGTGTTTAATCCCCTAATCGAATTCGATGTGACGTTTACCCTGTCCTGTCTCTTTCAATCAGGTAAAGCTTTAAAAGTTTTATTATTTCGGAGTAACAAGTGAGTTACACCTATAGTAGAGTCCTACTCGGGCTGCCAATGATATTAACAAGTATACCTGACTGTTATTGTCGATAGGGGATAAAATAGTGATGGGAATAATTTTACCTCAGATTAGTTAATTAAAAAGGTTCAATATATATTGATCATCAACCATAAAACTCCATCATCCATCATCTATCATTTAACTGGGGCCTGTAACACGGTGTTTCACCTTGTAGTTTTTTTTTCATGTAGGTATTATAAGTCTGAATAGTATGTTTGAAGGTGCTATCACAATAAACGAACCTTAACAGTATATAGACTTTATGAACTTTATAGTAGAGAGGGGGAGAACAAAAACGCTGTCTTCTTAGATTATGTTAAGTATTTTCGACGCATTTTCCTGCTTAACTACAAAACCGATATATTTTTATTTATGTTCATTGTTTTATATAATGGGTATAGGTTAAGTTATATCATTGTCATAAGCAATATATACCTAGTTGGTTACTAAGTTATGTTACTGTAATAATCCTTATCTATATAAAATATACTAACGAAAGTTAAATAAATTATATATTAAAATGAAGTACACACAATCAGGATTTACATTTGTCAATTTCATTCAAAATGGCCTCCTTGGGCCTGAACACAGGCCTTCAGACGACGAGGCCAGTCATCAATAGCGGCACGCACGGTTGTCATATCTAATTCCGTCACTGTCTTGACTATGGCCGGCTTGAGGGAGTCAAGATTTGTGTGGGCTTTAGCACAGGCTTTCTCCTCAATAACCTGCCATATAGCATAATCCAGGGGGTTGAGGTCCGGGCTGGAGGAGGGCCAGTCTTCGTGGGCAATGAAGTCAATTTTGTTGCTTCGAAACCAGGCTTGAGTTGTTTTTGCCTTATGTGCAGGGGCTGAGTCTTGTTGAAAGACCCAGGGCTGGTTTTGAAATAGAGAGTGGCTTAAAGGCTTCACTATTGGTTTCAGAACGGTTTCCTGGTAAACTTTAGCCCCAGTTTTGACACCTTTTTCACAGAAATGGATCTGTGTTAACCCTGAGTATGACACACCTAACCAAATCATGTCATGACATAAGAGGGATGATGGCCTCGTTGCACTCTCGGAACAGCTACACTCGCTTCTTGACTGTTTTCTGCATATACTCTGTCATTCTGGCGGTTACAACATTCTTCAATGGTAAACATTTTTTCGTCTGTAAATAATACATTTCGGTGGCCATTTTGTGCGTACCGCTTCAGTAGCACGCGACTTCTATTCAGCCTCATAGTCTTCAATCGTCCATTAAGCAAATGACCTTTCCGTCTACGATAAGCGTGTAGTCCAAGGTCTTGATTGATAACTTTTTTAAGGGAGCTTCTCTTCACAGACATCTGGATTGCCAACATATTTTGCTTCCGGACGGGGTTTCTTGCGATTCTCGCCTTCACTGCCTTTATTAGAGCTGGGGTCCGAACGGTGCGTGGTCTTCCAGACCTCTTGCGGTCATCAAAGCTCAGGGTACTATTGTATCTATTAATGGTACGATAAACGAATTGTTTGTTGATTTTCAGATTTTGAAGCAACTTCAAAATCACGTTTGGCGGATGCCCGCATTTGTGCAACGCAATTACAGCGACACGATTTTCTTTTAGACCCCAATCCATTATAAATACGACGAGATAAGTGTTGTGTGTGCTATAAAATTATAACTGACAACCCGCCATATTATGTCATTTTTTATTTTTTTTGAATCATCATGAAACATATTCTGGGAGGTACTAGAAGTAACATAGAATAGGTACTTTTTATTACAAAAATATACTTATATATTTTTTTTTTCAAAAATATAAAAAAAAAAAACAAAAAAAAAAATTGCAGCGGGCGAAGCCGCTGGCGGGTCGCTAGTATTACATAAATAAAAATGTATTTATTTGTTCCAGGGCATCTGGAGTCCCTTTGAGGGAATCTAGCAATGGTGGACTACTACAGGGTTTTGGGTGTTACTCGGGTTGCCACAGAGACTGAAATAAAAAAAGCGTAAGTACAATTTAATCATAGGTAAGTTTATACAATGTAAGGGAAAAAATATAACTATAATAAATGCAAAATAGTGTTCTTGTTGGAGTGAGGAGTGTGCAGGCATCTATTGCATAGTAACTACTATCACAGAATACATAGTAGAATGTACTTCGGCGACTTTAAAGCCGTTAACTTTTTTATTTACATTACAGGTACAGGAAATTAGCCCTTAAATGGCATCCCGATAAAAACCCCGACAATGCAGATGAGGCGAACCGAAGGTTTAAAGAAATATCCGAGGCCTATGAAGTTTTGTCAGACGGTGAGCAATGCATTAATAAGCTTAATTTTGCGAAGTTAATACTTTTAACGTCGATGTCTATATTGTATTTTAATTACTGACTCAGTTACAGTAGGTCATGTTTAGCGTTATTATAATTTTTCGTTAATATTAATTAAAAATAAATTCAGTACATGAGAAGGTGACGAACTGCGGATCAAGAGGTATTTTTAAGGATAGAATGTGGTATTCTTAAAGAAATGTTTTGTTGTTGAGTAGAAAACAAGCGAAAAATGTATGATGCGCGGGGATCCAGTCATCACAGTCACAGATACCAAAGCAAGAACGGAGTCAATGGGCATCGGCACTTTAGCTTCAGGGGTTTCTTTGGAGACACGCCATTTCATCGTTTCTTTGGTAGTTGCCCTGTCTTTTGGGACTGGGTTTGTGAATATGCGTAGACCGTCGTGTTAATCGGTTATGAATATTATCCGACTTTAAAAGTCTTTAGTATACGCAGGGATCGTTACCGGTATTCTGAGTACCGGTTTAAAATGAGGTATAACCGGTTATAATGGCATTTCACTATTTTTACCGCTAAAGCTCTGATTAGCGGTATAATCAATACCGGTATTCGAGTACATGATCGGTTTAGGCAACTGACAACAATACCTCTATTTGATACTTTACCCATAAAAAGCATTACCGGTAATACCTGTCAGTGTCAATATACTTGTTTATTTGTTTTCGTAAAAGTTTTTAAATCTATTATGTAAATCAAAATACACACAATCAATTTACTTATCCAGGTTCTAGTGGACACTAGTTAACCAGCCATGCACAATAATGTCATCGCGTGACGTACCCTGTTACACTTGGTATGCTTTAGTAATAATGTCAAATTGACGTCTTTTTTATCAGGTGCATTGAATAGCGGTATTGAATACAGGTATTTAATACTGTAAATAGTGTATACATAGCGATAAAAACAAAAGCGGAATGACAACAATACCTCTAATTCGAATATAGGTATTATTTTTTTAGCGGTAATAATTTGACAATTTAAATACAGGTATTCAATAAAACCGGTTTTGCAATCCCTGAGTATACGACTGCTTATGGCTCAAAACTCGAAGTTAATATTAAACAACTTCACTATTTATAAAATAAATTTACTAAATTATGCCACGCCAGTTATGGTGATAATATTCATAAATGATAACACCGTATCTAAAATAACCATAACCTTTGTACTAAACGCAGAATTTAATGTTTTTATGTGAGCGATAACAAACCTAATTTTGTTTGATTTCCTAATAGTTTTCTAATAAAAAGAACCAATATTAACGAATTTATATGTGATTGTGAGAGTTGTTGATTTATTTAAAATTGGTGTTGCTGTTTGTCTATAGCATGTTTTTTTAAATATAAGTATTCAATGTTATTTGTTAGTGTGTGACTTTTACATTTAAAAAAAACCGAACAAGTGAAATACCTAACTGCTGGTCAGACCAGAACAATGCAGCGCTAGGCTCCGTAGTTATCAACATACACAGCGCTCGCGGAGGCATTTTGCGGGGACACGTCAGATGGTAACGTTTACAAAAAATACAATTAATTTACGAGTATTCGTACTTAGTATTTATAACTTAACTACTTAGTATTTAAACCCGTTAAGACGTTACGTTACTTAATTTGTTTACTAATATTAATAATCTTAATTGTATTAATCTTAATTTGTAAGGCTTGTAGTACTGTTAGGCGATGGGCTTGCAACCTGTCACTAATACACTGGTAAACATCTTATAGGAGAGTTTCAAAAAAATAGCACACCCTAATAAAAATGCTGACCAAAAAATTACTTTGCTTTAGGGAATTTTTAAAAACTGTATTTGAATACTTATATTATTGTCTTTATTCATAAAATCAATACAATATTTAAGTTAGAATGCTGTTTACCGAAAAAAACTTTAAAATATGAGAGGAAGAAATTAATTTCCGTCAATTTTGTTACCACAGTGTAGGTTCGATATGAATAAAACTATGATGAATTTAACAACCCCGATTAATTATTTCAAATGACAATTCCCTAAATAATTCGGTAAGAAACAGAATTGAACAGAACAAAATCTAAAATTATTATTTTTTCAGTTTTGTTACTGTCGGTCCCAACGCTTATCTTATTTTAAATTTTATGACTTCAAAATTAACAACAATGTACCTACTTAAAACGGAATTAGGTTGATTTAAATACATTTATTTGAATTAAGTAACAACACACTTTCATTAAAAATGTGAAAATATGTAGAAGAAAACTCTTTAAAATCTTTAATTATTTTTAGGGACAGTAACAAAACCGACAGTAACAAAACTGTAAAGCATGGTTTACATGATCTGTAGTTTTGAAGCTTGAGGATACGATTTCTACTAGTGTCCAATAATTATAATATTCTAATAGGTATAACAGTTTATTTGATATTAAAAAAAATACTACTTTCCTTTCTATTGTGATTGATTATGACCATTTTTTTAATATTGAGTTACTTTAAAAAAAAACTTTGTGCATGGGCGATTTTACAGTCATTCCCTACATTACTTCCACAAATAAGTCGAAAGTAATAATAAAAATCCTTCACGACGTTTAGGTCACAGGTTGCCCTCATTTCGATTTATATCAATTTAAACGTAAATACCTATTTAATTTAAACACTTTAAATATAGTTAATACTATAACATTCATCTAAAATACATAAACCTCATTTGAGTAACGCCGTAGTCGGGTAATAATCATGACATGTGAACTAAGCTTTATGCTGTCGGTTTTGTAACTTTTCCGGTCCGTCTATATGTTATCATACCTGTAGTAACAAAACCGAAGTAACACAGTGTACCCAATTTACATTTAAAAAAATATAGTAAGCAAGTCGTTTTTTCAAAAGGTTACATTTTTACATCAAACAAATCGTATGAAAAGCGGTTTTTGTTTAAAGACTATCCAATATCAAATTGAGAAGCATATAATCAAATACATTATAACAAACCTGACAGTCAGTTTCTTTACAATTCCAATCCGTCGACACGTGACTCTCATTTCACAATAAATAGACGACTGACGTTTGGTTTTTGAAAATGATCGCCAGGTATCAAGTTCTATGTTTCCATTTAAAAAGGAAAACGATAGTTGGTAGAAATATTTTAGGTAGTTATTGTGGTAACAAAGTACTAAATTATAACTGTACGTTTATAGTAAAAGAAGTATACAGGTTAGAGGTTCTAAAATGTATAGTGTGTTTAACTGGGACAGTATGGGGTAATTCGAAAACTAGGGGACACAGGTAAACGGTCTTAGCAAATATTAGTTCTTAATTTGTTAAACATTTATGGCTTAGGTTTTTTTTTTGGTCAAGAGTGTGTTGTCCGTCGAACGGAGGCATCTACTACTTTCTACTTGTATGACATTATTAAATTGTTTTTTTTTTCTACAAAGAACAGACTACTTACAAATTGTATGAAAAAACATATGAGTAAATTAGGCTAACTTTTGCTGTTCCAATTTTGTTGAATGCCAAAAATGATTTAACAAAAAAGACGTAATGTTTGCTAAGACAGTTTACCTGTATGTCTTATGGTTGCGGATTTCCCCATACTGTCCCGGTTAAAAATAACACCAGTGTCTTATTTAAATCGGTCAGTATGGGAAATTCTGAAACTATAAGACATACAAAGATCTGTTCTTAGGAACCATGTCATCGATTTTAATAAGAAGAAAAACTGCATTCATACATTTAAAAAAACCCGTACTCAGCTCGGGAATCGAACCCGGTTGTTAAAAAAAAAAACTTACACTATTTCTATTTAGATATCGGTCGTGTAATTAAGCAGTAAATGACTCTATGAAACATTATGTCTAAAATTAGTAAAATGTATTGTTTTCACATACTTCAATTTATTTTCGTAGGTGTTCGAAGTGACCACCGTTATAATATTCAACAAGTTCAGGCATGTAAAATTGTCTCTACTAAAATCACAATCTACTAAAATAAATTAAATTAAAGTATGTGAAAGAAAACAATGCATTTTATTCATTTTAAACATCATGTTTCATAGAGCCATTTACTGTTTAAGACCTACACAATCGATATCTAAATAGAGATAGTGTAAGTTTTTTTTTTCAAAACCGTGTTCGATTCCCGAGCTGAGTACAGGTTTTTTTTTAAATGTATGAATGCAGTGTTTCTTCTTATTAAAATCGATGGCATGGTTCCTAAGAACAGATCTTCGTATGTCTTATAGTTTCAGAATTTACACATGTCGGGAAGCGCGCGGGAGCCGCGCCTGCCGCCCGCCACTACCAACAGAGCGCGGCTAGGGCTCGAACGTAACCCACGCAATTGTAAATAGTGACAACTTTTTATTGATTTTGCAATGATCCTTACGAAAAAAATATTGAAAGTGTTCGTCAACCTAATTATTTGTGAGAGCCCCGAAATAAACATAAAAACCGGGCAAGAGCATGTCGGACCATGCTCAATGTAGGGTTTCGAAGCCGTTAAGTACTACAAACGTAAAAAGCGAAAAGTACCTAATAACTAATTTTCTATTTAAAGTTCGGCACATGACTTTAAATAGAAAAAGTTTTAGATGATGTTAGTACAGTCAAGGTAATAAATATGTATACACTTTAGTACCTTGTCACTTTAATCGCTGTGACAATTTCATATGACAGTTTAAACATGACGTTAAATAGACAAGGTACTAAAGTGTATACATATTTATGACCTTGACTGTAGAAGAAGTTATAAAAACTTCAATCACTTGTATCTCAAGAACCAATGATGTCTACTTAGTCTTAGTTTTCCTTTTAAATTTGTTGTATGCGCTTTCATTGAAAATATATTTCCGATTTTTAGTATTAAATTTGTACTCCAAAAATTAGCGCTTTAAAGCTTGACATTTCATAAACGGATCCCTTAATCGAAAAATTGTTTTCAAAAACCCGCAACATTTTTGTAAGACCTATCCGACGACACCCCACACTATGAGGAATACAAGAAAAAAAATACATAACCATGTCACGTGTAGAGGTACACAAAAAAAATAATCCTAGGTTTTTATTTTATCACTTTGTTGGCGTGACTAATGTCATGTGTATATTCATGCCAAATTACAGCTTTCTAGTAGGTACTTAAGGCTGCGGACGGACGGACGGACGGACGTACATGGCGAAACTAAAAGGGTTCCTTGTTTGACTACGGAACCCTAAAAACGCGGTTATAAAACCAAAATTGTATTGTGGGAATCAATAGAAGAGAAATTAATTCATATAATGAAAATTAAGTACTTAAGTACTAAAATTCATTTAATTAATTTCAAAATAAGTCATAGGTATTTTTTTTTCTAACAAGTATAGCTTGATTTTGTCGTCGATTTGTCGGATTTATTGATAATAGTCCTCTTGAAGTAACCGCCGCGGTGTCTTGCAAAATGTCTAAGTCAATTATCCCATTTACAAAAAAATAATTTATGCAAGCAAGTTGTTGCCTTAACCAGATGTACTCGTATTTCAGTTTCAACTGAACACTCCATCGGTCTATAATATAATATTCGCCACTATCATCCGATCCCGATGGCTGGCCTCTGATCACCCGCGTTCACCCGCGTGTGGCCCACGGCCCACGGCGTTTTGGCGCTCCACGTCTGCCCGCGCTTGGCCCGCTGTGGATTGGCGCTGTGTCTGTTGTGTTGCGTGAGCCGGCGCGGCTTACGCGATGAAAACGATAATTATGCTCGGCGCCTGACCCGTGCTCTGTGTGATAATACGCTTTATTATAGTAACCATGTTGATTTTGAAGCTATAATTTGGCATTATGGTCACTTAACCCGCTGTATCATTTGTAGACCCCGTTATCAAAGCTACAATTTAGTAGCTGGACGTTCATAGGCATGGGTTAAAATAATTTTATAATACTTATAGCTATGTCGATACTTTTTCTCTACCATAATATAATTGTCTTCGACAAAAATTAAACGTGTTTATTTTGTTAATATCATGCACTGGCCTGCACCTCGAAACATTAATAAAAGTTAAATTGTAACCTTGAGTAATTGTGAAATAGCCACCATGGTGTTTTTGTTCTACTGATAGCGGGTTCTGCTTCTGATGACATGGATTATTATGAAATACAACTTAAAAATGTTATATTATTGCCCCTAAAAATGTATTTAAATCTAATTTAAAAAAAAAACTAAGAGTATCGATATCTGCATCATATAGTATTTTTCACAATCGTGTTATAATAGAGAGATTTTTAGTCGAGTACCGTGTTTAGGCCACTCTGCTGAGTGGCCTAAGTAAGGTACGAGATTAAAAAGTTTGATTATGACACTATAGTGAACAATACTTTTTGTTTTTTACGAGTTCATTAAAATTAATAATTTAAATCGTAAGTACTATATTGTCTAGTTCTACTATCCGACTTCTTTTACACAAAATAATTGAAATAGTTATTTCTTGAGGAGTTAAAGATGTTTCGTCACTGTCACTACTCATTTTCTTAGTTTATATTTTAACTTTTTAAGCTTAAGGTCTGATTTTTATTTCCAAAGAAAAAAACGTAAACTTCTTAGCTTTGAAAAGGAAAGTTATCACACCACCGGCGTCCGTAATGTTGCAGTACTGTGCCAAGCTAAAATTACTAGCCAATCACAAAGCGTAGTTTTTTTTATGCCCTGAATACAGCAGCAAGTTTAAGTAGATTTTTGACAGATGACGCGATGCTCCTACGTTCCAAAACGCCATACATTGGCAATTTTGTACCGCATCGAGTCTCCTTAAACAAGGGTACATATTATTTATTTCGGTTGTTTTGGCAGTAACATGCTCGTAGACTATTCAACGATGAAAAGAGTGACGTTACAGTATTCTCTATGAAATCTTAATACACAGATTTTAATCGACGAGTACAAAAAATATTTTTTTAACACAGTTGCTCAAAAAGTGGTACTTTTCGTAGCTGTATATCGTGCGGAAAGTTGGATATTACGCACTAGTGCGTTAAAGTTTTCCATTGTTTTTTAATATAATTTTGTTTCAACTTCCAAGCCGTGCATCCAACCAAAGAGTTTGCAATGTTCAACCACTTTTTGATTACGTCATTTAGCATTGAGACTATAGGTACCTAATATTATAATTTAAAGTATTAAAATTCAATACACACACACACACACACACACACACACACACACACAAAATGTATCTAGGTAATATTAAAAAAAAACAGCTCTCATCAAGATGGCTGAATCTGAATTAGTATTACGAATAGTTGCGTATTAAGGTGAATTCACATTACACCATGCTGATACCGGGCCCAGCCCAGTACGGCGTAATGTGAAGCCACCGCTGGTTAATAGAGAATTGTACTTTTTGATTTTTAAATATAGGTAGTTAAATTACTGTGACTTTTTTTTTTATTTGGCTGAATGTTCACAACCGTTGCCATTTCATTAAGTCTGTGTCAATTAAAAGTAAATTTGTCTCTTGTAATAGTTTTATTCACTGACTTATTTTGTTTCATTGATATTTTTTCGCAAATGTATTAAAAAACGTCGTTTGATACACGTGCGGAACTGTCATTTTAACTCGTCCAGAGTCTTGTCCCTCGCTTGCAGCTCGGGCCAAGATACTTCGGGACTCGTGTATAATGACATACTTTCCGCACTTGTATCAAAATGTACTATTACCCATACCTAAGAACTTCCAGCTACCAAATTGCACCTCCGATAACGGGGTCTAATCATTTGTTACGAGCTTACGAGTACTATCAGCAAAACAGTTAACTGGCCATTTGCGAAGACTTACTAGGTGGTCAGTTAACAGTGATGCTGTTAGTTCATTCAAATGAAAAAACGATGTGTTTTGGGTGAAAATAACTACATTTGAATTAGACAAACCACTATGGGCATTTTCATGTACGACCGAGGTGCATCTGCACGCTTTGGGTTAGTCTTTTCAAATATTCTCTAATTACCCATTAATACATTATTATTGTAGTAGGTAATGAGAAATTACTTCTTCTAGTCTTTGTTAAAATAGGTTATAGCTAAGGTAACTTTGCATATAAGGCAATACATCTTTAAGAAAAACTGGGCCCGATAAACCTGTCCAATACTTTTCTATTTGTAAAGTTTATTTTTTAACTAGTTATACCTAATAATGTTTACAGAAAGGAAAAGGCGGGTGTATGATCAATATGGAAAAGAAGGCTTGAATAACTCCAGAAACCGTCGCGCTGCTGCGGATGATGACTTTGAATACGGCTACGGAAATTTCCCATTTACATTCCGAGATCCAGAGGATGTCTTCAGAGAATTCTTCGGCGGGTCCCCATTCCGCGATCTGTTTGCTGGTAAGTACTAGGTATAATATTAAGACCATGTACGCTGTTGATACTAAAAGTGTTTTCAGTGCGTCTCTATCGTTAAAGACTACCTTTTCATAATACATTGGTTTTATCAGCTTACTACATAGGTTCGACTTGTGACCGCAAAAAAAACATAGTGCAAATTACCGTTTTACAGCCGCCATTGTTCGTTTACTGAAATTGAAGTTCTCTCAAGAAAGTTAATATATCATTTCTCGGTTTTGCTTGTCTTGTCGAATCGTGTTTTATACGAAATGAAATGCGGAACTTTATTATAAGTTAAAGATAATAATAATAATAAACTTCTCCGACATGCTTGGAAATGTTAACCTTACTGTTGTAAAAACGGCCCACCCTGTTCAGCGTTTAAGGCCACGGCTAAATAAATATAAAAAACTAAATAATATATGTATTAAATTTAATCATATCCCGCGTTTTTTTTTACGATGTTTGGACTACGATTACTAACTGCAAACAGCCAAACACTCGCACAATCAAAGTTCTTCCATGTCTTTTTATCTTTTTTAAATGTCATAGACTAAAAGTTTCTGTTAATTAAATAATTTTCCAGACATGCTTATCATGACAAACCTAAGGATTCCAAACACGGTGTGTACACTTTAAGTATAGCGGAGATCCTGTCATTGCCTTCCGATTCCATCCTCAGACTAGCTCGATGATGCCATGCGTGCATGCATGCATTACGTAGGTATATCAAATATCAGCTTAATCGGTCCCCGGGAAGTGGTTCAAACTGCAAGTTAAGAGGTTAAACATTACGAACGGCATTTACAGTGTATTTCAAAAGTGTATAAAATAGCTTATTTTTTTTTAAATCTTTATTTCGCAATGTTCAGCCCGCTCAACATATTTTAGGAACGTTTTTTCCTAATTTTTTTTAACTAATTTTTGGTCCTCTATCAAAATCAAAATAGGTTTGAATCCACGACTTTTAATAATTTTGCGAATTAAAGGAACATAATTATGGCGTTCATCACTACATAGAATAAAACAAAGTCGCTTTCCGCTGTCTGTCCCCTATGTATGCTTAGATCTTTATAAAACTACGCAACGGATTTTGATGCGGTTTTTTTTAAAAGATGGAGTGATTTAAGAGGATGGTTTATATGTAGAATACTTTAATCCGGAGCGAAGCGGGGCGGGTCGCTAGTTAAAAAAATATAATAAATCATATTTATTACATTTGTGATTCTGTGAGTCGTACCTGTTTCGAATGCAAATGGAATTAAGAGTTATGGTTATGTCGATGATACTGTCGACGATCTTTTTTAAGGCAATCTTGGGACTGTGTTTAATCTAATTAAGAATTATGTTATATTTTCTTGCATTATTAGAGAAAAGCACTAGACAAGTCTCGGTCGGAAAGGGCGGTTGCTGGACCGCGTCTCGGTCTCGGCCCTGCTAACTTAAGGCCCATTTAGATGGTACGAGTTTCTCGCCCATTTTGGGGCGAGAAATCGTATGACATTATCGTATGCAATAATCGCCGGGCGAGAATCGTATAAAAATGGTTACATTAAGCGAGAAATAAAAACTCGTTTACGATGATGTCATTCGATACTCGTACGGAGATTATCGCCAGGCGACATAGTTTACACGAGACGCTGCATTCTACGGAGATATTTGCTGACGATGTCTCGACTCATCTAAACTGGTTCTCGTATGACATTTTTTCACGTACATACGAGTATCGCACGAATCGGTCAGAACCGATTTTCATACGAATTTTACCCGTCAATTAACGTGATTCGCTGCTAATTAATCGACACTTGTTACACAATATTCGTAAAATATAATTATCTAATTATATTCTTTGATTGCCATATTTTTCAAGATAATGTAACTAATTAATTGTTCCTGGCTAAATGACACGTACCGTTGCCTGAAAATAAAAAAATGGCGGGTAACAACAGTAAATAAAATTTTAAAAAAGAACTGTTTTGTGCGGTTTGGCGATAGCAACACTAAAAATGTCCAGAAAGTCAATTAAATTTGATAATTATCACATTAACTCGAAATACGATTCTCGCATTGCATTTATGTTTACACGGAGACTGCAACCATATAAGGCGAGGCGATTTTCGCCCCTTGCCATACGATATCGTACGTGTAGTTTATATGATGATATATTTTTTCTCGTGCTACGATAATCGTACACTCGAAGAGAGAAACTCGTACCATCTAAATGGGCCTTTATACTCGTCACGCGCCGGCCTTTTTCCCAGTCTCTGTAGTTAACGTACTAATTGTACTATCACTGGTGGCTAGACTAATAATTATTAATTACTGGTATTTTCAGTGCCAATAATTGGGTGATTTACCCTACTCACGATTTATTTCAAGTGATAGGAGTGACTTTTCTACGTCCTGTCCGTTAAATGATCTGATTGATCTGCTATTTAAAAAATTATATATAATAACTAACGGATTTTAAATTAAAGTTTGCCTCCGCGTCCATCTGTATGAGCTCATACAATTATTGCTTAATCTTAAAAACTGCACGGATTTTCATGCGGCTTACTTTTATTTCATTTTTTAGAACTACATTTATATTTTACACCTGCAAAGCCAGGTCGGATCACTAGTGATTCAATAAAAGGTGATCAGCTATCCTAAAATGACAGGGTGTTGTGGTTGTTTACAGAAATAAACGGTCATGGTCGAGGACGGGCGCACGGGAGGCGCCACCACGCGGGCTCCTCGCTGGCGTCTTCACTGTTCAGTCCGTTCGGGTTCGGCCTGGGGCTGGACGACGTGTTCTCGTGCGCCGCGCACCCGCACCCGAACGCCTACACCACGTTCTCGTCGTTCAACAGCTCGCACGGCGGCGGCAGCACCAACATGCGCAGCACTACCACCACCACCAGGGTCGTCAACGGGAAAAAAATCACTACCAAAAAGTAAGCGTGTCACAGTTTTTCCTAATAGTAGCTTGTCTAACAACAGAGACTATAGTGAATTTCGTAGGATTTACTGTAATATCTCTTACTAGCTGTTTCCCGCGACTCCGTCCGCGTAGAAGTCGTTTATCGCTATTCTCCCAGGATACGTCCAAGTTTTCGGGATAAAAAGTACCCTTCATCAAAAAAGTCCTTCCTCGGGACTCAAACTTCATTCTTCATTATAAATTCCATCCAAATCGGTTCAGTAGATCCAGAGATTCTCCCCTACAATCTCACAAACTCACAAACTTTACCTCTTTATAATATTAGTACGAGTGGTGGCCATCGACATACTAACCAATAGACGCCGGGTCCCATACAAAATTCTCTTCGAAAAGTGCCCTAGCGCGACCTATACAAACTTCATACTTGTATAAAATCATTGTCAAAATAAAACATTCTAATTTAAATGGTATGTTGGTAACGCAATGCTTAATTTTGCTTGAAACAATTTATCATCTTATGTGCCTTTGACTAGATGCTCGTTTTTTATCTTATGAAGCTTCTACTAGCGAAGTGCCAATGTCATCGCGAACAGAGTACAAATGGAGTAGCTTTATACTTAATATTATTTCTGTTTTGACGTCTCAGGTGGGTATGGGTTTAATATAAGAAACAACGGGTTACTCTCAAAATTCCCTTTTCGTCAAAGGACCATCTCAGCTAGATGACATAAGAGTAAAATACACAGTCAGCAAAGAGTCAATTCAGCTGAATGACATGAAAGTAGAATATTTAGTCAGCAAAGTGTCAATTTAGCAGGACGTCACAGAATTGAAATGAACAAGTAGCCAAACGTTTGGAAATATAAATAGTCCGCGTGATTAGAATACCTAATTAACCGAAAGTAAAATTAGTTGATTGACATGAACATAGAAGGGGTTATTAGCAAAACGTCTGGAAATTAAAATAGTCCATATATTATTTAGAATATTTAATTCGTCGAAAGCAAAATTAGTTGACTGTCATAACCACAGAACGAGTGCCAGGATTTATATAATAGAAAATAATTGATTGTGTGGAAAGAAGTTGGAAATTATCAAGTGTCATATCAACACTTGCCATTTAAAGATCCAGACAATTTGCGAACGGGCTATTTGGCGTTCATGTTTATTTAGTAATTAAGACATTTTGAGATACAAACGTTTCGCTACCGGGCCATTCAGCTTTTATGTCTATTAATTAATAAAGACATTTCTAAGATAAAGACGTTTCGCTACTAGTGTATTTTTAATTGTAACATTCTAATATCCAGACGTTTTGCTAAAGTTACATTTAGCGTTCATGTCTATATAGCAACAAAGACATTACACAATCCAGACGTTTGAGCTATATTGTCATTTGGCGAAAAGAGAATTTTGAGAGTAACCCGAAACAACTCAACGTTATTTTACAAGCTTTTATTTAACTTGCTCTGTATGTATGTATGCATGTACGAGTTCGAGTATGTAAGGGTCAAATCTTGCAAGTTCAATTTGACCCACATCCCGGTTTCCAATGAAGCTGAAAATTTGCATACGCCTTTATTTCTGATGACAATACAATAATGTGGTATCATCGAGCTGGTCTGATGATGGAGACTCAGGGTTGCCATAGGACTCCTACTCCTAGTGGTAGAATCTGTTTTTAATCATTTATGATATTAGTGACATGCTTAGCTGCAGTTCCACGTCATAAAAATAATGATAAATAGCATATTATATTATTGGCAAGGTAAATAACCTGCAATTTAGGGACAGCTAAAACACGCAATCGACGTCTTTGCGAATTTCCTACGACATTAAATTTGTCGAAATGGATCTAACATAACAATAACATACTACGGAACTTTTTCCTGGTGTAAAAACTCCTCCTGCCGTTCACTCGCGACAATTGAATTCCAAATTGCACTTTAAAATGGATCACCAGGAAATCTACAAATGAATATTAAATTTACGACTGCAAAAATATTAAGTATTATTACTACTCCATAGATGCACTGTTCTGCAACAACCAAAATTATTGACAATTGTTGGTCGGAAACTAAAATAAATTATTTTATCAGAAATAAAGCTTGTCCCAGAAAAAAGTGTCGCTTTTACTAACCAAGGTTGTTTGTCAGGCTTCAATCAAATCAGTTTGAAAACTATTTTCCTAGTTAGCATATTGTCTATTATTTGAATTAAGATAAAAAAAAAACAGATGTTAGTACTTGTATTTTCAAAGATTTCGTCAGTTAAAGAAAAGTTTCATGAAAAAATTCTGTACAAATATGTTCAGTATCGCGGTATATCTGTGAAAAACATTGCATCGGAGCTTAAAACCTCAGTAAGAACCGATCAAATAGTTTTAAAACGGTTCATAGAGGGTGGTAGCATACAACGAAAGCCTGGAAGTGGCCGTAAACCTGGGTTTGTAAATAAAAATATAGAGAGGAACATTGTGGCAGCGTTACAGAAGAAACCTACTCTTTCTGTACGGGACTTGGCCAAAAAATACAAAAAATCTAAATCTACGGTGCAAAGGGTGAAAAAGCATAATTCTATAAAGTCATTTAAACAAGTTAAAGTACCCAACAGAAGTGCGAAACAACAAACGGAGGCTAAATCCCGGTCCAGGAAGCTCTATTCGGAAATGACTAAGAAAAAATATTGTATTGTTATGGACGACGAGACCTAGTAAACTTGACTTCAAGTCACTTCCAGGTCACCACTATTATTCAGCCACTGATAGAAAAACTGTTGGTCATAAAAATGGACAAATTTGCAAAGAAAGTTCTCGTGTGGCAGGCGATTTGTTCATGTAGCAAACGCAGTACACCGTATTTTGCCAAAGGAACCATTAATGGTGATTATACCTGAATGAATGCTTAAAAAACGATTGTTGCCATTCATTAGGAAGCACAGTAAACCTGTCCTCTTTTGGCCTGATTTGGCCACGTGTCACTACACGAAGCGGGCAATAGAGTGGTACAAAGCAAATAGTATCGATTTTGTTGAAAAACACCAAAATCCTCCCAATTGCCCTGACTTACGGCCCATTGAGAAATATTGGGCTCGCATGAAGCAAAAGCTTTTAAAACACAAAAGTAATGCCACGTCAGTGGAAAACTTCAAACGGAAATGGAATGAAGCTTCCAAATTAATCACCGATGATGATGTACAAAAATTAATGGCACGGGTTAAAGCAAAATTAAGGAGTTTCTGGATGAACAAAACTTAAACCGATGTTTATAGGAATAAAATGTATTTTAAGAATATTCAAATACAACTGTGTTGTAAAATTTAATTATTTTTATTATTTGGTGGGGTTTTTTAACAAGTTAATATGCGACACTTTTTTCTGGGACAAGCTTTACTTAGTTATTTATTCATTAATATTACGAATCGACATTTCCTTATCAAATTTATGATATTCCGTCTGTATTTTTTGTTACGGTGATTATTTTTAGTTTCTGAAAACACACACAGAGGCATTGCGACACGTGTCACTGTTGGCGTAGTTGACAACGAACTAAATTCAAATAAGCTCCCAATTTGAAGTGAGAATGTATTCGCTTATCCGTGTTTTGTCCTCTGACCCGTTATCTAGTTGTGTATTGTTGATCGAAGGTGGTGGCTTTAAGTTCTGTCGTTAGGAAAAACTAAAGACAATTTAAGTGTTAAATGGTATTTATTGTTTTTCAAAGTAATCACCCTAACATGTAATGCACTTTTTTATTCGATCGCACCCTTTTTATCAGTCTGAAGCAGGGGTCTCCAAAATGGCCGTTTTGTATGCCTCAACCGCTTCTTAGGTGTCCGGTACCGTTGACCATGAGTTCGTTGCTTGATTTTTGGATAAGTAAAGAAATCATTAGGGCTTAAGTCTGGGCTGTACGGCGGTTGTTCCAGATTTTTAATATTTGCTCTTTTAAAAACGCAATTGTCTGCCGGGCGATGTGCACGCTCGCATTATCATGGTGCATTACGAGATTGATTGATTTTAATTTAACATAATATGAGGTCTCGATAGATTCGTCTTGGTCGCGGGAGTGACATATGCGGTAATATTTTATTCAAAGTTATGAATGGGGACTATTTTTTGACCATTATGTCGACTACAATATCAAGTAATGCAATCTGGAGGGCTATTGTCTAACGCACTCGCAATCGCAACCGGCTTCAAAGTGGAGCAATTGTTTTCATATTGTATGCAGACGAGCGTTCGATTTTCAAAATGAAAACGATCGTGATTGCAAGTGCGTTAGACAATAAGCCCTCTGGTTGTTATAGCTTGCTTTTGATTGGTTTTTGGTTCAAAATTTAACTATTTAAAACCCTGTTGGCTCTTGCAGTGTGCTGCTAACGCCTAGCATAAAATGAGTGTATTTCATATTATCTTGTCTTTTTCAGGGTTACAGAAAACGGTCGGGAGACGGTCACGTCCTACGAAAACGGTATCCTGAAATCAAAGACTGTCAATGGTGTACCTCAATCTTTAACATACAGTTAAATATCAAATGTCATTGTAGCCAAACTTGATCCAAATAACAACTATACTCATGACGTTAAGCGATTTACATGTTCCATCTTATAGTTTTGTATTATTAATAGATACAATTGTTTGGACGTAAAATTGCAGTGATTGAAAATTAATACATAGAACTTGAAATGTCAAGATTAGGTGTCCAAGCAAATACAAACAATATCAATTAACTTTTAATTTGTAGCTATCAATAAAGCGCAAACAATTGCAGCTTGGTTATCATAAATGAAACGATAGTTGTAGAAACAAAGGAAGTTTGGGCGCATAAAAGACAAGTGCTCACACATCCCACAAAACTTTAAAAGTCCACAAATTAGACTACTTTATTTTATGAAAAACCACAGTTTGAGTCACATCGTCTACATCTAAAGTTTTGTGAGACAGGGCCGGTCGTAGCAGTATAATATCGAAATTATAAATTCTGTAACATTTAGACATTGATCTTATTTTGTATGGAAACCTAACCTTGCTCTTACCCCTAAGAGTCGCCAGGGCACTTGCGGATTTCCAAAAAACGCTTACGATAAAGGCCAGTTTGAAGAAAATAGGCAAAAAAGCTTAAGCCATGTGGGAAATTGGTTTAAAAAAAAAAGGTTTCTTTCATAAAAATTGTTCTACTTTTATATGACGTTAAAGTTAAGATAACGAAACTAACGTTAAACAAATTAACGGCAATGCACTGACGACTCTTTTTTCATGGCGATTACATGGAACTATTTGAAGAATTAATTTGTATTAAATTAGCTTAGATCCTGACCAAGGCTACGCCTGAGGGGGGCATGTGTTTTTATTTAATGTATAATTATTCATTTACTTTGGCACCGACTTGTGTTTTAGATAGCGTGATAGTCTGGTCCTGAGTAAGCTCGCTCACATCACGTTTGTGTTCTATAATTCGCACTTTGCTGATCGTGACGTGATTTTGTAATTAATTATAATAATATTAATATTATTAAACAATGATTGGGTGTCCCTTGCGATGAAGATACCCTAACGGCTGCCAATGTTTAATTTTAGCTTAGTAGTTTATAGTAATTTAATCATTTGTTTCTGCAACATTTATGTCTAAAGAAAACGTAATGAAATATGCTTTATGGGTATGTAAATATTGATACCCCTTTGCACTTAGAAAATTTGGGTATTCAAATAATTTGTTATAAACTTATAACAATGTTATATAACAAAAAAGTATATTTGGTAAAAGTGTGCACTTGGGTATTGATATGCCTGTCCTATTAAAATCTTAAAGTTAATTTACTTAAAATGTATCGTCACAACTATTAGTAAATTGGCTTATTTATAAGCCCCGTCTTATTTGTGACTTCTTTGTATTTTTATTACGATATAATTTTAACATTTGTATACAATAGTGAAGTAACGAGTAGAGTGTGACATCAGCGTCGAACATTAATCAAAAGCTTTAATAAACCCGATGTGCAGTCTCACAGTCGCTAGCCGGGCCGCTCGGGCAGCGTGCTCGTGAGCGCGCGCGTCACTACTAACTCGTCCGCTAGTGTTGAAAGCTTATCGCACTCGGTCGCCAAGTTTTTCCATTAGACAGATGCGTTTAATAGAAAAAAGCAGACAATCCTGAAGAGCGTAGAGCCTCATCTTAAAATTTACCATTCCTTGAATTTCTGTATTGTTTATTTATTTATATTTTGTTCAAGCCAAAAATGAACGCTTCTAAGTTATGATAAACATTATTTTTTGCGAAGTGTCTTCATCGGCACCCTGATGTCTGGTATGATTGAGGAAAGGATGAAAGAGGCTTTATACTTAGTGTCCGTTTTGTATTGAAATGAGAAAAACAGCATAAGCTCTGTTTATGAAAGTTATGAATGTAAAAACGATTACGAAATATTTTCATTTGGTTTTGATATTTCTTATAAAGAGATATTTTTTTTCTAAATTTCACATGAGTGCTATATCGAGCAATGTGGAATATCCGTGATATCGGGTTTATTTTTCTATTGGTTGACCTTTTCCCAGAAGTTATAAACTAAGAAGGCTGGCCTATTTCCCTCAGGGAGAAAGTGTGCACGATCGCAAACCCTTTATTAAAGACTAGCTCTGTACTTAACATAATTTTCGTGTTTTCGATTTCTAAATAAAATAGGAATATAGCTTAGATGAACACTTTCAAATAGTAAGGATAGTCGGCAAAAAATGTCACCGCTTTGCTATGGATGTCCGCTTCTTTCTCTAGTAGTGCCATTTTGATTAATCCTGTTTATCGAGACTCAAGAGCTAGGATTATAATTGTAAATATGGTTAAAGTCTCATCAGTATAAACAGACTTTAAAAATGATCTCGTTTCTCATTTAAATTGTTAACGACTACTTGAGCACTACCAGGGAAATTAATAAATAAAAATAATTTAATACTACAATGTTATGTATTGATTTGATTCATTAGTTATGTGTGTAACATTGTCCCCTGATTTAACCTATAAATTAGCTTCGGCTGTCTCCGTGTTTCTAATAAACACTGTCAGATGAGAGAGCGGGGCATACGAATAAATACTATTAGAAGGGTAACTTCATCCCCACCACACGCGCTCGCGCGTGGCCTTTCAACGGTTTAAGACTACTTATCGGGTTGCCACCCAGAATCGGCGCTTGAAGTAAACGTGCAACAATATTTCATATAAAGCTCTGAAATTGTTAGTTCCGTTTTTGACTACGTAAAGCCTGACAAGATTCTATTTGGCCCTATTTCAATACAAATTTATATGGAAATAGGGCCAAATAGAATCTTGTCAGGCTTTACTTTACGATAATTGTAGGACGATATCAACGAAGTTTGAATCTTTATTATTTTTTTGTAACATAAACACATTACGTCAAGAGCGTTTACCTATGTACTTTTTGTTTAGATTTAGCAATACTTATTTTAAAACACTACAGTTTAAAATTGCGATTCGCCTTCAGGATCTTGCTCTTGGTATATATTATTAGTATTATTACATCACTGATACAAGTACCGGATAAGCGTTTTATTTAAAACTGCACCTTTTAACTGATAGATTTGTTAAGGACACTACTGAGACGTAAAATGTTTAGGGTAGGTACTTTTTATCCAATTCCGCTTGTGTAAAAATAATAATATGGTTTATCGTATAGTTTCACAGGTAAATAATTAATAATTTTTACTCGAACGACGTTGCGGGCTCGGTTAGTTTTATATACTTGTGACAACCCTAATTTTGCGACAGGCGACTGAAAGGTAAGGCGGGCGGGGCGTGGGGCGCTGTAGGTAATTATTTGCCGGCTTTGCTGTCAAATCCATAAACGACGCCGAAGATGCCCTTCTAGGAGTATTTATTCATATGAGCGGAGTGCCGTGTATTTGGCATATTTTTACTGTACGAAATATATTTGGCATAACATATTTAGTATAATATTAATGTTGTTTCTACGAATGTTCATATAGTAGAAAAAATATTTAGTATAATTGATAAATATCCGAATTATTGTTTGGTCGATTTTCAAATACTATTGATGAGACCGAATTTCATTACGAATAATGTCGTGGAGCGAGTGAGCAACATGGGTCGGCGCAGAGGCGACTTGGATAGGTTTGGTTGTTACGTTTTTTTTATAAGCTGGAATCGTCTTGCTGCCTTGCTTTCTATTAATACTATGCTATATGCGTTTCTGCTTATTGACACGCTAAAAGTTATGCCTTATATTCCGAAAGTAAATCCTGGAGAGAGAGTGTGATAGCAACATGCCCGGAAACAATACTGTGCAAGGAACTGACTAGCGATATAACTGCTTTATTGAACTTACCTAAGTACGCTATAAAATATATCTGAACATTTAAGCCCCATAAAAGAATTAATTTTATACAAGTTGTACATACTCCCTGTAAAGTTGGGATCAGGATGTTTGGACTATAAGTGCTTCTTGAAGGTGAAGCAGTTCCAAGTTTATGTACATTTGGTACCTGACATCAAATAAATTGTTCTTTTTCTGCTTAATATCTAGGAAAAGAGGTGAAATATTAGAAGGAAAATGGTACAGCCATGCCGATTCGCTAGGTATAGTTACGTAGTTACGCCTCAACACGTACGATCTGCAGCAAAAGTAGGTTAGTAGTCGAAGTGCTCAAAATGATCTATACACAATACTCTTATTGAGCTCTTCGACCGTCCACCTACTTTTGCTGCTGACTGTTATGTACTTGCTAAATTTCAGGTTTTTTTTAATCCTTTGGTAACCCTTGCTTTTAATTATAAACTTGGAGTAACCGTGGAGTAGCTAAACCATGGTTTGTTCTTCTCTGTCGAATTCAGATGCCACAACGACGGCTAAGGACATGGCATAGCTATGGTTATTCAGGGGGCGCCGAGCGTCCAGTGGCGCCATCATTACTTTTTTATTGTTTTCTAATAAAATAAAGTACTTATTATCTTAAAATCTAAGAGCGCTTTACTATTGTACAAATGAATATACAATTTATAGAGAATACGGCATAACTTAACAATAATAGAACTATGAGTGAGCAACAGAAAAAGTGGTCACCCTTTTCCGTTAAGTTGACCACGAATGTTAATGGTTATTAAAGTGTTTCGTGTATGTTATATATTGCGTATTGATTTGTACTACAGTAAAGCGCTCTTAGATTTTCAGATAATACTTTAGTTAATTAGAAAACACAATAAAAGGAATGAGGGCGCCACTGGACGCTCGGAGCCCTCTTAATATGGGCATATGACAGTTACGTACCGATCCTCTTACAGTTGGTCGGAGGATCATTTATTTTAGGGCCATCTTGCTCTCAGCAACTTCACCTGCCCGTGGTGCATTCTGCCGACGAGCGAACGAGGCTCTGGCGGTATAACCATCAAAACGGTCTATTTTAAATACAACAGACCTGTGACGGGCAGCAGCGTTCTTCTTCTTTTATTATCAAATCAGAGTTCTCCAACCAGTGGGGCGCATCTTCTTAAGGAAGCTTAGAAAGATTGCAAGGGGGCACGGAATAAATCAATGTAAATCTGTTATTTGTTACGAAAAAATCAATCGGGGTAATGAAAATAATAATTATGATTAGACTCGACGCAAAAAAAAGTTGGGAAACCCTGATCTTCATCGTCACAAATGCTTTCCAATTGCTTTCCTACCTAGTGATGGAATTTTATGGCGCTATTCAGATAATTATTGAAATCCAAATTTTCGAAAAAGATAGATGAAAAAGAAATTTCCCACAGCTAAAAGGAGAAGCTACCTATGGTTCGTTCAGTAAAAGATGTTAATACTATTGAAAGTGTTTACTTATAAGGTTTACGTTTACAACTTTATTTTAGTTAAAACATTTGTTAGTACTAAGTGATTAGTTGCATCCACTTGAGGTACTTGACGAAAACTCATCTGTCAGAATGCCCGCCGTTATTCTTTTTTTATATGTCATTGGTGTTACCCTCTCACCGCAAGTATAACAAGTTAAAGGTTTATATACCGGGTGTTGCCTGTAATAGGAGCAATAAATTGAGGGATCGTTTCTACTCTTTAAACGTAGCAACATTTGTTCTACTACATTTAAAAAACATTTATTTTATTATTTGGGATTCTTTCAAACAAAATAAATAGCATTTTCAATGTACTCCATCCAATAGTCTAGTTGACATCTACTGTCAGCCCACAAAATTCGTAGTTTTCGCAATACATTGCTTGCTTGGAAAATCTAAATTCATTAATATTTAGTTAACAATAAGTTATTTTCAAAAGTTGTAGAATAAATGTTGCTACGTTTGTGGTGTGGAAACAATCCCCAAATTTATTGCTCCTATTACAGGCAACACCCGGTATAGATTTAAACTATTTTAAATTATTGCTAACACTAGGTCGACCAGGGAAAGTGCCAAAAATAACAGATATTATTGGCGATAATAGTTATTTGTGCAACAAGAGAGCAAAGTTGTTTTTTGCTGCGAGTGTTGATTTTGAATCCCGAGCAAGCGAAGGATTCTAGAATTGAATCACGAACGTAGCGAGTGATTCTAGGTTAGAATCCTCAATGCAGCGAGGGATTCAAAGACACGAGATGCAAATAACTTTGGTCTTGTGTTGCACATACAGTTTTTCACCTTAGCAGCGAAAAAAAAAATAACCTTCATCTACACACATATCATAAACCCTCTATGATGCGTAGACCCCGGATTTTTGTGGCACTGACGTCACAATAGGGTAGTTTGGGGAGTAAATGGAACGGTGTTAATTAATAACTATTATAACTGAATATTTTTTATTAACTATGCATTCACGACAAAGCAAAATTATAACCGCAGGTCATTCATTAATTCTGCACAAAAGAGGACGATTATATATATGAAAAGTTAAGATTTGTATTGAAAAAAAAGACGTTTTTGCCGCTTTGCGTAACATTAAACATCTTAACGCAGGTCCAGAAATACAAATTAATCCAAGCAACCGTAACAAATCCTGCTTAGACAACCTCAAGCTTTTCAAATATGCACTAATGACATCTTTCGAAGTGGAAAGAAGCTTTTCCTTTTTGAAGTGGGTCTATCCTGCTAGAAGACGTAGCCTAACAGCTAGTCATTTAGATCAACTTTTGATCTGTTATGGAGAGTCAGTTGGACAACTGCAGAGAAGCAGAAAGGACAACATTGATAACTTAATCAATTGACTTATAGGTAATATATATCGTGGATGCCTAATAATGAAATTTTAATTCCATAGAACACCAATAGACTAGGTTGCTGTATTAATTGACACTGTTCCATTTACTCCCCAAATTACCCTATTGTGACGTCAAATACCACAAAGATCCGGGGTCTAATGATGCGCTCAAAAACGGCAAATTACGACTAGCATAAAGATAAACTGTTTTGTTAGAACAAATTTCTTATTTGTGAAAATGTTGTTATTGCTTAAACATCAAATTCGATATCAATATTACATTCAAATTTCGAACATCTTTGAAAAACAGCAATTTTATTTGACCTCGATTCTAATATCACTCGAGATGACATTTTATTCGAAATTGAATGTCAATTGCATACAATTTTGACAAATCTCGCTTGTTACTTGATATCGAACGATATGATGGTAGAGGCCGACTCTAGTTTGTCTCTGAATTAAAAAAAACTACGGGTGCCGCCATTTTTGACGTTCTATTTGTCTTGTCGCAAAAATAGTTTAGTTTGTTTTTTTTTTATAATATATGTATGTAGATTGTATCTGTACATAATTACCTAGGCATTAAAACACTCGTGTGATGTTATTATGTAACAGTCACATAAACTACTATAAGGTAAAAAGAAAACAACATGATAACAATAAAACGACATCCTCCAGCCGCCCGTGCGCCGCACCACGGCCACGGAACAAAAATTAAAAAGTTACTTTGTCTCACGCTCGCAGCAAAATCGTATTTTGCTCACTGTTTTTAAACAGCAAAACCACCCTTTTCGAAGTGCTGAGGTGAAAATGTATTTTATCTTACTAGCGAAGGTGTGAATTATATGAGACGGGGATTCTGGAGACGATTTCGCTTCTTTTTTGGGCCACTGTAAATATATTGCCTCGGTTTCTATGGTTATCATTAGTCATTGATACATCATCTAATCCGTGTGAGAATGTCCTCGAATTATTCATTTCAAGCACCTGCCGTAGCTTTGCGATTGTTGCTGCTTGCTCGTCCCGTTCCATCTCGTTTATCAATATCGGCAAATTTAACGCACACACCCACAAGTAAAACATTCCCACTGAAAAAAAAACAATAATTAACATAAATGAAATTATGATGCATAAAAATTTATTCGCTTAGATAGACAAAGAGTCTGAGATGGCGTCGCTTTAAGAAATAGACGTGAACTATTTGAGTATTAGGTACCTACTATCGGTAGCCACGTTTAAATGCATTGCCCAATTTACCTAATTTAGATTAGAGAAAATTATGTTGAAATTTATGATGAGTAGGTACTCGTATCTGGGAGTATATACGAGTACCTACTCGTAGAGCGGCATGAGAGTGTCACACGCACAAAAGCCTCTTGTAGTTGCCGGGTTAGAATAGTGGCACTGCCACTCCATGTCATCCCGTGAATGTCGTAAGAGGCGACTAAGGAAATAAGGGTTTGTAGTAGGACTAGTAGGTACTATTAAGCGATGGGCTTGCAACCTACGCTATCACTAATACACTAGTAAACTTTTGGCCTGCCTCCTATTTCACCATACCGACAATGGCAAGTGACATTTTAGTGTACATGGCGCAGCTTATATGAAACCCAGTGATGTATCAGCGTGGTAACTTTGCAATGTATACCAAATTGCGACCCGTCAAGTGTCATTGTCAAGACGGTAAAACAGGGGGCTGATCGTGAAAAATGTGGTTAAAGGATTATAAACAAGTATTTTTAGAGTTGTTGGTATTTCTGTAGCTCTGCTTACCCCACTCTGAGAATTAAGGCGTGATGTTATGTATGTATGTATATATTATATTCTGAATCTCTGAAACGGCTACAACGATTTTCATGAAATTTAGTATTCAGGGGGTATCGGGGGCGATAAATCGATCTAGCTAGGTTTCATTTTTAGAATACCTAAGCTCAGCCATCCAGGTACTTACTAGTACATTATTTGCGAGGCTGTAAAGTACGCAACTTACGGACGTGTCATATAGAGCCATATCTAGGCCAAACGGAGATGAGGTCTTCAACTGTATCGCGCCATTAACACTGCGAGGAAATAAAACCTACTACTACCTACTTATGAACCTACAAGCCTAGGATACTATCTATTTACCTACTGCTGAACTGAATTACGTCCACTCCCTGGATAGTCGCCTCTCGCTTATTTGCGGTCAGTGTAGGTACGTATTCAGAATGATACTTAGGTATATCCCTTTCGGGGCAGTGGTTCAACTGCTTTGTCCAACTGATCAATAATTTCCATTTGAATATGTAATTATCAGGCTCGACGGAGCTCCGCTTAGGCGGAGCTCCTTTTTCTGGGTGTTTTGGCCCTTTAGGCCTGCTAAGGAACTAACATAACCTAAACCTACCTTATATTTATGATGCTAATTTTGATCAGTTGGACAAAGCAGTTGGACCACTGCCCCTACACTTTCAGCACACGTTTTAAATAAGGTAATTTTTCGTGCATTCTGATGAACGCCAAGTGCGAGTCGGACTTGCGCACGAAGGGCTCCGTACCATATTATAACCTATTTTTTAGTTTTACCTGTACCGGTGTTTGTCTGTAACCACGTTGTCTCTATTAAAATGGAGAACAAAACGGCAAAAAAAACACGTTTGTTGTATGGAAGCCTCCTAAATTATATTACTATGTATTTATTTTTGAAGAGAATATATACAACTAAGTATTCTGTGAATATGTCAAGCGTCTACAATACAATACAATACAATACAAATATTCTTTATTGAACACCACATACAAATACAGTATGAAAAGTAAAATACAAATAAAAACTTACTAAGTGAGTCAATCGGCGGTCTACCTTTTGCCGTTATTAATACCGAGTAAAAAACGGCAAAAAATAACGTTGGTTGTATGGGAGCCCCCCTTAAATATTTATTTTATTCTGTTTTTAGTATTTGTTGATAACAGAAATACATCCCCTGTAAAAAATTCAACTGACTAGCTATCACGGTTCATGAGATACAGCCAGGTGACAGACAGACGGACGACAGTGGAGTCTTAGTAGTCCCCGTAGGGTCCCGTTTTTATTACCTTATGGGTACGGATTACGGAACCCTAAAAACCAGACAAGAGCATGTCGGACCCTGCTTAGTGTAGGGTTTCGAAGCCGTTGAGTACTAAAAACACAATAAACAACAAGAACTAATTTTCTATTTTTAGTTTTTCTTTGGTGCTGTCAGTGTAGTCACTCTTATGTAGATGATTTTTAGTACTTAGAGAGATCTAGGTATAAACACTTTACTTGCCTGTATCTCAAACCTCTTCTCCCTGAATGGCAGATTATTTAAACGGCAGATAATGTACAGTACCTACAAAACACATAGATTGGATTCACTCATTCATTTTCATCACCGCGGAGCTCCTATTTCAAGGTGGTTTGACTCTCAGAACTACACCGATTGGCCCTCCGAGCCTGCTGCAAAACTAACATAACATAAACCTACCTACGTAACATATTTTATTATAGCTTTTAAAGTAAGAAAGTAATAAAATACATTTATTTTAAGCTAATCTGTACTTTGTTAAAAGAAGAAAGTTGAGTTGTTGAAAGTTTGTACTTAGTTATGTTCATTTATTTATTCAAAATAAACTGTCAAAAAATTTGAACATAATTCATTTATTATATTACGTAACTGTAGGTACATCTGGCGTTTCAAGAATCTGCCATTACTTACCAGAATCTGTTGTTACAAGAAACTGCCATTTCCATAATCTGCTATTCAGGGTATGGGGGATCTCAAGAACTAATCGTCTACTAGTAAGGGCACCAATGTTCGACACTTTTTGCTGACAAGCACCAATCATAGACAGAACGTTCTAATTCACAGATCATACATAGGGTTATAAATTTATTGTTTCAAAACAAATGAATAACTCTTATCTTCTATGAATAAGAGTCAGTGTCGAACATTGGTTCATTGTCGAGTCTTGACAGTTTTCCTTAAATTCGTTACATTTAAGATAGCGCTTTCATTTAAGATAAGTATTTGTCAGCAAATATTGATCAGCCTTTAACTCTTATTGAGTTACTGATATTAATTTCTATATGATTTTGGTTTTGTTTTAAATACTAATAAATTAATTATAAAAAGTAAAGTCTGCATCCATTTTAACATTGAAGTATTAAACTGATGTAAAAGGAACTAAAAAGAGATGCAATAGAAGGCATAATTGAGCGAAGAAGATGTTAAATTATGTTTTTATTATTCGCATCTATTTTCCGAATCAACAGAAGGATGGGTTCGATGTTCAGCGTGTTCTCAGGGCAGACTGTGGTTGTGCCGGTGGGAGGACGACGATTATGAAGAAGTTAATTTTCTTTAAAAACTGTGCTTCTTTTTGTAGGTCCATTTTACCTTCATACGTGGTCCAAATACCTACAAGGTTTTAGAAATCATATAAAATCTTCCAATCTGTGATTGGATTAAAGCATAAGTTAAAAACCGGGCAAGAGCATGTCGGAGCATTCTCAGTGTAGGGTTTCCGAAGCCGGTAAGCACCTACTACAAACATAAAAACAAGTAAGTGACTGTGGGCAAGACCGGCATACTTAATTTTTTTTAAAGTACGGAGTGATCTAGCTGCGTTAATTATTCACCTACGTTACCGCTTGTAATCGCATACGATGAAGAATTTCATAAATAGTAGTTCAGCTATAGTGACAAATCATTTTAATCACAAATTAAGCAAAAACAATAGTATTTTTTAAAATTCGGCGAGTAGACGGACTTCCCGTGTAGTTTAAGGTAAGTCCGTCTAGTAATGATATCAGCCAAACTATGGGTGCTTATATGTTTGTGTTCGAATCCTTAAAAAGAAAGAAACAAGACGATGAAGAGTGTATTTCAAACTTGTTAATATAAGGTTTAGATTCGATTTAAACTCATTTTTTCTTATTTAAAGGCATATTTTACGTAAATGGGGTAGTAAACCTTTTTTGGAAAATAATTATACGTAGGTACCTACTTACTTATTTATTGGGTTTCCCAAAAAAAATATCAAAAATAATTTTAAAATGTATTTTAATAGTAGAACTATTAAGTTTAAATCAAATACTGATTGGCAAATCAAAATCCATAACTTTTTAAGTACATACATACGTAAATTATCAGGTTAAGTAAGGCTGAGACCCGCGTCACGTAGCGGCGTGGTACCTTAAGTATTTTGGTAAAGAAAAAAACCTCATTATAATAAAAAAATGTTTTTATTGTACAAAAAATCTTAACACGGCATAGTAATTAATGAAAAACCTTCATAAAGTGATCACAATAAATATAATTGTCATCACCATCAGCTAGTCACCGGCAAATTTACTTAGAGGAAAATGAAAAAATAACTCCTTCGTTTAAGACTTCTGGCTGGTTCAAAAATAACTACAGTAAAATTAATATTTTTAAAGTAAAATTAAAATTTCTTACACAGTTACTTTTTAAGCCAAAACACCTTGAATTTCTATTTTCTATGTTTTTTTTTCGAACAGGTCGTTAACTTACCCATCAAGTTCAAAGCACGAAAAAACTTAAACTTGAATTACTTCCAAAGTTTTTGTCGTAGCTACATCTACACTATAATATATATATATATATATATATATATATATATATATAATAATATTATAAAGAGGAAAGATTTGTACCTATTTTTGTATGTTTGTATGTTTGTAATGAATAGGCTCAAAAAGTACTGGGCCGATTTAAAAAATTCTTTCACCAATAGAATGCTACATTCTTCCAATTTGACATAGGCTACATTTCATTTTGAAAAAAATTAGGGATCCTTGGTAAAATTTGAACAATGTAACCGAAGGTGTAGAAAAATGAGTCTTAAAATGTCTTTCGTCGAATGCGCTGCCGAAACTATTAGCGATAGAACAAAATAATGTACAACAATATTGAAGAACATCATAATGTCTACAAAAAACTCCGCGGTAGCATATGTCCAACTATTGTAGTTATGTCACTACAACAACTTTTTTCATTTTAAACATTAATGAAAATGCTAACCAAATTCAAACCATGCTATTTATGTGTTTATATTAATCCTTATCCAAATAAATTATTTTATGGTCAAGACCATTTAACTACCTATAAAATAGTTTTTAAATTATTTAAATTGAACTTTCCATTCAAAAGATATTACGAATTAAAAAATTCAAACAGTAAACAAAACCGCCATAGCGCCGTGGCCGTTGTTTGCGATGCAGTCTGAAAAGCGCGCCGGGCATCGCGGCGGGCGGGGTGGAGGGGGCACTGAAATACAGGAGTGGGGCGTGCACGTCTAAAAAAATTGCAGCGGGCGAAGCCGCTGGCGGGTCGCTAGTCTATTATGAAGTGATGGAACAAGAACAAAATGCTGTTTTACCGAGCGAGCCGTCGCTTGTATACCTATTCAAAAACAGAAGTTATAGCGTGTAGACGGACTTGCCTTGTCGGTCTTGCCCAGTCACCTTAACAATTTTTTTATTTAAAGTCATTTGGCGCCGTCTTTGATGATATCAGTAGGTATAAACACTTTAAACGCCTGTATCTCAAGAACCAATTATGTCTACTTAGTTTTCCTTATAATTCTTATAAATTCGTTATATGCGTGCGTGTAGTTTTGCTGTAGGTTGCTTTAAAGCTTAATATTTCACAAACGGATCCCTTAATCATTTTTTTTTTGTTGCAAACTTGCAATATTTTTGAAAGACCTATCCAACGACATCACACACTATGGGGTAAACAAAAAATATTACATCCCCTAGTTACGTGTAGGGACGTAGGTCACAAAAAAATATTTTTTTCAAGATTTAATTTTACCACTTTGTTGGTGTAATGAATATGCATATTCATGCCAATTTACAGCTTTCTAGTATTAAGAGTCTCTGAGCTAGGCTGCGGACGGACGGACGGACGGACGGACATGGCGAAACTATAAGGGTTTCCAGTTTGACTACGGAACCCTAAAAATATAAGTAAGATGAATCAATGTAAGGTGCAGGGGGTAATTCTGAAAAACGGGTATTTCCGATAATTACTTAAATCTACCGAACGCGGCAACATTTTATACCCTGGCCACATTTTCTAATTTAATGAAGAAGTGTATTTTCCCGGCTTTTCGATTTTCGGATTTGCCCGAACGTTCATTACTCAGAAACTTGGTAAGTTATTATATTTACTGTTTTTTTATATGATAGACTATCGTTTTTAACGCTTATTTAGTAGATTCACAACAGCTAAATTCAACTTTTTGATTTTTTTCGGAATTAACTGGAGCGGGGAATACCGAATTAAAAATAATCCGGAATTACCCGATGTTGCTTTTCTATGGTGATCCGCAGTGATTCTCAAACTTGATATTTAAGTTTTTATTTTAAGAGATAGAATAATTCCATTATGTACAAGATTATCTAACTAAAATATGATGTATTCATAGTTTATAAATTAAAATAACTATATATGGTGGGGATCAAGATTCATAATCATACATCGAGTTTTCGGAGCGGGAATGTTTGGGATTAGCCAAAGAGTAGGTATTAAATCATTCCCGCAACGGAAACCTGAATATATGATCATAAGAGCTCGGAATAGGTTCTGCCTATTTACCTAGGTTTCGCGGGAGGACGTAACTAAGAGTGGTTCAACCACCAAAAGTATTTGTTTCTTTTTATTTTAATGCGAGATTTCTCGGGATTTACTGTATTACTCTAAAGGCTTGATGAAAAATTAACTTTAGTTATAAATCTTGTTATGTTCAGTGATCGGAATAGGTAGTGCAATTTCAAGGGATTTCGGTGCGTAAGTTTAGTATGGATATAACTAATAATCCCGGATTTTCACTTTCAAAAGTTTTAAAGTTTGTGTTTGGTTTAAAATAAATATCAGGGGACATTACACAGTTCGACCTAGCCTCACAGTAAGCTCAAAAAAGTTATTTATAATAGTTTTTTGTACTATTGTAATTTTTTTTGTTATATTTTATGATTCTACTACCTGCATTTCTCATTACTGTGTCTTATTAAGTGGTAACTACTTTCACGTAATTAACGAAATATGTAATGTTTTCATTTTAAATAAATGAAGTAATTACAATGACATAAAGTCTTATTTTATCCCATATACTTCAATTAAGTTCATGTCAGGCAAATATTCTGTGAAAAAAAAACGAATCTCGGAATCCCGGGTCTTATCCATATTCTTTATAATGTTTGAGGACATTCACCCGAAATTGCACTACCTATTCCGATCACTGGTAATGTTGCATATATTGCATATTCTTTAAGTATTTATTTATCATGAAATAACAATCGGTCATAAAAATAAATACATAAATGAAATTGAATCAAAGGGAGTCTACAATTTTATCTTATTTAGTCGATTTAGACAGAATTTTACTTCTCTCTCCTGCATTAAATGATAAAAAATTGTTATTTTTGGTGGTTGTAACCGCTCTTGGTTACTTGCGTCCTCTCGCGAAGTTTAAGTAAGTGGAATTGCCTATTCCCAGCTCTGATGATCCTAATCGTATACATATTTTCAGTAGGTTTGTCAGTCAGACTATAAATGTGTTCAGCTCATTGAGAGACCGATCGTGCATTTTTCTTTATTTTTCTTTCATGGCGAGTTACTTTAATTCATTATTTTTTTCACATACCACTTCTCGTGCTAGGTTCAATCATATGGCTCAAACTTAATTTCAAATAAACTGTTTAATGATACTTACGATTAACACTGCTGCAGTGTTCTACACTTTTTAATTAAGCGTATGGAAGTAATAAACAATGTTCTAAAAATACTATGTGTAAGTTTGTTGTTTTTTATTTTTAAATAAACACTTTATTTCTAAATAAACTTTCTAATTACCAAATAAACCGTAATTATACGTTGTTAATATTTTTATTTTCAACTCCTTTTAATTGTGTTTATTGTACTTGGGTCGTTCTACTTTTTTACCGACAATACATCGTCATTTTTCTATATTTTGCGTTTTTCAACCATTGATAATTATGGTTTTAATTTTTGATTTTAAAATACGTTGCGTGAATATTTATTTCGACTAATTAATGATTATTTCGGTGGCGATAATGTATTTTTCTTTATGGTGGTTTTTCAGAATATACTGTGACAGAGTGGCCGTTTTCAGAGGAGACTAAATTTTGTATTACCACTCTGTCACAAGATCCTATGAAAAACAAACTTATAAAAAAAACACTGGATAGAGAAAGTGAAAGATTATTTAGTACTAATAGATGAATAAATGTTTGGCCGTATATTCAAACACTAAAACATTAATAATCAATACTCTAACTGATAACGTATGGTAAAATGAGGACAGGCAATTGTCGTTAAAAAAGAAGAATGACCCACTTAAGTATACTTACTATTTGTTATAAAAAAATAATTTTGAAAATTGGTTAATAATTGGCGGTTTTATCAGTTTAATCAGTAGACAAACATTAAACAATACAGTCAAATATATAACCTTTTCCTTTTTTGAAGTTGGTAAAAAATTACATTTATATCAGCACTCCCGATCACATCTTATCGATCAAATTCGCACAATTATCTCTTAAAAAAATACATTATTACTACAGTTTATTGAATTATTCATTCTATTGGCGTGCATATGACATTAAAGTTTGAGTACCACAGATTCCTGATCGTGTAATTCCGAAATAAAAGTATGACAAACATATTCAAACAAACTTGTAAACTTGCATAATCGAGTAAAAAAAGCTGGGAGGGTAAATACGATCAAAAAAATTATATGCACCTAATCCTGCAAGCACTCCTTTTTGTGTGTATTCGGATTTACACGAACTAATTCGGAATTGCACTTTTAAAACGAAATTAGAAAGTAGATTTAAAATACTTGTATTTAAAAAATCGTACATTATTTACGAAAATTTCTGCAGTGGAATGTTGGGCTAAGCTAACCAGGATGTAAATAATTCCCTGTTGGCATCTAAAAACCTAGCGATACTGACTGGTTCATGGAAACACATGCACCTTATCAACTAGTGCAAAAATCATTCGGAATTACCCACCTGCACCTTACACACATGTGTGTATGTGTGAGTAAGTAGGCGTGCTTGTTTGTGTGCAGGTAAATGTGTGCATGCGTGGTATTGTTTAGTAAGTAAGAGGAACTTTTTTAATACTGACAAAGCAAGAATCCGCCGGCGACGCTGGCGCCGATGAGCAGGCCGATGTCCATCGAGTTCTGCTTCAGGACCAGCAGCCCTGTGGCCACCAGTACCGACAGCATCGCGAGCCGCATCAGCTCCGCCAGAATGAACCCGATCATAAGCATATTATTGCACTGCGGATGGTAGACCAGCGAAAAAACAAGCATGTCTATAAGAAACTACCTCTCGCTAATGTATCAGTTTAAAACTTGTAATTAGTGTTGCTAATATTCTGCTGCCTTGCGGTTCGTCGAAGATTCATGTTGGCGACCTTAGCGCCTTTTCCTTTAAAACGTATAATCCCGCTAAGTTGACCTGGGCTACTGTTGACTTACGCTATCTGGTTAATGCTAGGGAGCATACAACCACGAAACTCACCCAAGGTCAAGGTTTCCTTACACGGTGTCCCACGGCTATGCGACATGAAGGGAAAGTACCTCAAATATTGTAGATATGATACTTTATTGTATGGAGACATTATTTTATTTTTAAAAGGAATCTATTACTTCCTTACATACAAAAACACAAAAAATATGTTTTTCTGGTCCGGATATCGAACCCACCAACTGTGAAAAATAAACAGCCCGTATTTTTACGATGTAATGAAAAACTCTATAAACACGCAATGTATAACGAAAAATGCAATGAATTAAAAACGCAATTAATTACGTTTCAAAGTTAAGTATTATTAGGGGAAGATAGTATAGTATCGGACACATTTTAGTTTCAACAAATAAAGTCTTGAAATTGGAGTCATTAAAATCATTTTAAATAATAATTATGCACTTTGAAGTTCATTCGTTATACCGTTTTGGTAAAAAGTATAATAACTTTGTCGATAGACGATTTATATCAATTATTATTTTATAAAAATTTAGTATACTATCGGACATCATGCGATAGTATCGGACAGTATACATAAAAGGCCAACAAATATATATATACCTAATAAGCGTGAGAATAGGTGAATACCTAATATCAAGAAATACCTTGCAAACATGTTCATCAGGGGAATTATTAGTAACATTAAGAAAAAAGTTAAATGTACACTAATTCGTTAAATATCGGACAGTCTGGTTTAGTAACGGACAGTTTGGTTTAATAACGGACATCTTATTATTTTACTACTATTATTTATAATTTTTTGATATTAAGTAAGAGACGAACGTAAGTAGGTACCTAACACTACTGGTAATAAAAAGTCGACTAAACTTGTTGATTATTGTTTAATTACAATGATTTAAGCAATTAAAGGCGTAGAATAGGTATTATAATTTTAATCTCCAGCAAAAACTTATAAACTCTTTGTATGCCTAGGTATGACGTGTATTATTTTTGGCTATATTCTTTGAAAAAATAATAATTAAAGACACATAATTATTAAACATAATAGAAGGATGCAGTAGATATACGACTTTTGACAATTTAAATTTTCTTATGCCTATTGGAACAATCGCTGCAAAGCAGAATGTGTTATAAATTTTTAAAGAAGTCTTTTTCTTGCTGTAAAAACTATAAATAAACTTAAATTATTTGTACTTGTATCATCTTTGGCCTACTATAGTTTTAAAGACACTTAATAAACTTAACAGACTTGAACCTACCCTTGACAATTTGAGTTATTTTCTTATACGAAACAATCACAATGAGATCACAATGCAGAAACATCAAAACTTTAGGATTAGTCTAATCCTAGCTGTAAAAAAAACCCCTTAAATATCATTTTCAATACATTTGTTCGAACATGGTTGTACATAGTTTGAAAGTTTAAAATATCGCACGAAAGATAGGGGAGACCGGGGTCAATTGAAACGTTTTCCGAAAAAACGGCCATAGTGCCTACATTTTCTATCAATATTGGTTTGGTTTGGTTTGTGAAAGGTTCCGACTATAGCTAGATTATCTGGCTTTAAAGTTGCTATGTTGATTTTTATCCATAGGTATCAGATACGGAATCACAAGTGCTTTAGAAATCCTCGGAAATTGATTCATTTGACCCTGGTGCGGGTCAATTGAAACAATGAATGAGTCTATTGAAACAACTAGAAAAAAAAATTAGTAATAAAAATTTAAATTTTGTTTTTAGTCAAAATTATTTCACATAATCTCAGTCTTTAATTAGAAAACAGTCAGAGGTAGTTTCTACCATGACCTTAACGAAAAAAGCTAGCATTCATTGCTATTAACTTAACAATATTTTCATATGGTACTTCTTGCTTAATCATTTAGAATATTTAAATATTTATAAGTAATAAGATCAACTATTAGTAGTTTAGAAATGTAATCAACATTTAATAAAGGAGCAGCAATCATTATTATACGTCTTAACTAGGGTTAATATGATTGACGTAATTAACTCATAAGATCCCATAGAGCACTATTTTCACCATTGATTAAAAAAAAAACGTAGTAATTATTATTAAAACATTAACTTAACACAACATTTATTATCTTAGAATATGTTCATATTGATAAGTAAATTAATGAGATCAACTATTACTAACAAATTTAGGTAACCAATATTTAATAAACAGAGAGCAACGATTATAATAGATCTTAAAAAATAAACTTGGTAATCAGTCAGAGTCACAATAGTGACACAAATAATATTGAGGTCTCCAGGTATGCAAGCCTCATGTGCCCACATCTTACACCCAGAACGAAGAAGTCAATTCTTTAGTTTGCTTAGATTTATTACCCTTTCCTTTATTTTTTTACTCAAGTTCTTTTTCACGTTCTAAGCCTGTTTTTTCGGTTTTTTTTTCTGATTTATTCCTAATTTCTTCTTTTTTGGGAGTGCCCATGTAGATGGTGGACTCCTCTTTCTCCTACCACCTGCAAGCAGCTTCCTTGGTGGACTAATGGGAAAAGATCTTGTTGATTTCGGTTAGAAAACTGTAGACTAGCTTGTAGATGGCTAACATGGATCATCAACTGGATCAAGGACCATTGGGGGCGTATTAGATTGATCCGTTGGATTTGATCTCTTCGTAAGCTTTTTTTTATACAAATCTATACTGCACTTTCCGCGATTAGTAGTTTTTGGACGGGCTAGTGGCATCTAAAAACAAGAAAGAAGTGTTACTGCAAAAAAAGCTTAAAACCACATACATGAAACATGTTTCAATTGACCCAAAAGTAGGCCACTTTCTTTACTGAGTGCACCTACTCGCGGCTTATAGTCAAGGATCTCTGTCACACGATGCGGGTGGGTACCTACAGAGCTGGGTGAACTAGTATTTGCCACACCCACCGGCAACAAGAAAATGTTTAGGTACACAATCCTCTTAATATTGTATTGTCATGTCATTTGAACTACCTGCACAAGCACCTATACAAAATTTCAGATTGATCTGACGACGTTATGTCAACATCAATACATACCTAGTAACTTGTAATAATTAAAAGTGTTAGGTTATCGTGTTACTAGAGTCTGGCAAACGAAAGCTGCAGAGAAACAGCGGCAAATTCAAAAAACCTGCAGCTGTTTACACTGACAGTACACTGAATAAACGGAGTTGATACTATTTAATTTCCTGATCTTTTCACATCAGTGTTGGAGTATCAACTCCGTTTATTCAGTGTACAGTCAGTGTAAAAAGGTGCAGGTTTCTTGAAATTGCGGCTCTATCTCTGGGACAGCTTTCGTTTGCCAGACTCTATTTTTATTATTTTTGGGCAATTCTATTATTATTTATTATTAACTTACGTGTAGTAATGGACGCGCGGACGTGTCCCATACTATACGAAACTTCCCTGTCCGATACAATACAACACGACTAACATTATAAAAAAATAAATGAAAAAAGAATATGCCATTTCTCATTTGTTTTAGTATCATCAATTCAATCTGTAATAAACGAATGATACACTTGTAACGTGTGCTGTTTGTAATAACTTAAATTGTGCAGATAGTAAACAAAGCAAAAAAAGCATTTTTCACGTTAAAATTGATTTACTCACACAAATCGATGCGATGCGCGCAGGGGCGTCGGCAGCTTGCCACAGACTGTGTCTAGAATGGTATATTTTGCTTGTGCGTTCATAGATGGCGCTTAGACGTGAAATAGAGATGTTATCAATATTGTCCGATAGTATACACTGTCCGATACTAAACTATCTTCCCCTAAAGCTGAGGCTACTTAAGCCGAAATACAAATTTTCACAAGTAAATATTAAGTACCTAGTCATTTTTTTATTTTTTTTATTTTTTTTTATGATAAGGCGAAGGCATACGAGTGCTCAGGCCACCTGACGTTAAGTGGAATCTGAGACCCATAGACATTTGAATTCTCAAGACTACAATCCCAAGACCCCAAATGCGTTGCCAACCCTGAGGACTAAGATATAATGCCTCTATGCTAGTAATTTCACCGGTTGTCTTATCCCCACACCGGAACACAACAATGCCAACACTGTTGCTTGGCGGGTGGTTAATGGATAAGATGGATAAAATAAAATCATTCCTTTAAGTAATAGCTTAAAAAAACGGAACACCATAAAAAAAAAACCCGTGTGTTTATATTTCACAGTTCGGTTCGATTCCCGAATAGGGCAAAACTTGTTTTTTAATCCTTGAATGTCTCTAAAAAACTGTTTTCACAAACCATATAACAATATTTTTGAAAGACCTATCCCACGACACCTCACACTATAGGGTAGACGAGAAAAAAAAATACATCCTCACGTTACGAGTAGAGGAGGTAAACTAAAAAAAATTTTTTTTTTTTTACTTTTTATTGTACCACTTTGTTGGCGTGACTACATAATATGCATACCTACTCAAGCCAAATTACAGCTTTCTAGTACGAAGAGTCTTTGCACTAGGCTGCGGACGGACGGACGGATATGGCGGAACTATAAGAGTTCCTAGTTTGACTACGGAACACGGAACCCTAAAAAATCGTGTATCGTGTAGACGTCGTCCGTCAGGTTGGACAACCAAATTAAACAGAATTGAAGTTGGGAAGACCACTCCATGTGGTTGAGTTACGTGATTGTTCCGACGGTGTTGAATAGGTTTTATACCTACTTAAATGGTGGAAAGTGATATCGTTAAACAAAGAACCAAACAGTGTTCATACCTACTTAGTTTTACTGTAGGTTACACCTTAGTATGATAATTGATAACATGTTGACAAAACAAATGAACAAAAACAAATAACGATGTGTAGGTAATTAATTACAATAAATACCTAAATGGTACATACTCGTAGGTCAACAAAGAGGAGAGAAGGAGGGTCTCGGTATCACTGTGTTTTATTTTACAACCGATAAAGAAAATGTTAATGTGGTTAAAGATGTGCAGCGCTTACTCACACATATTGTCGAGCAACTGCTTGCTACTAGCTGCTAGTACAATAACATTAATGTACATTATTCATTCTTAACGTAGGTAAGTATGTACAGTCAAATTAACTGAATTTTGAGCCTTGGCTTGTTATCTTAATTCAATTCAGATATTTGAGTCTTGAAATTAAATGAATTTCAATGAACAACTCATTTCGTTATCATCTACATTTAGTAACTATAGCAAAGGTTGTTTGAGCTCCTAGTAAGTTTTATATTTATATCCCTGTGTCGAGAGCGTCGGTGGCCTAGTTGCTTATGGGGTCGACTCGTGATCGTAAGGTACCGTCACCAAAGAGTTTTTCTAACTTAAGTACACTACCCGATGCTCTTACGGTGAAGGAAAAACATCGTGAGGAAACCCGCACATTCGCACAGCTGAGTGTGTAAGAGGGTAATTGCACAAAAGAGCCTTAAAGGGTCGAAGTGTAATCTGTAAGATAAGATAAGATATATCCCTGTGTCAGGATACCCCGCTCTTTATAACAACGGTACACTTAGTGTAGAAATGTAGCCCAAGCACTGGATAATTTAAAATTGGCATTGCAAAGCTTATAGGGTAAACCGCCCTTATATCGGCCCCTCAACCCATTTTCTGTTTCGAACTATCCATAAGGTAAAAGCACCAATGTTCAACACTAAACTTTTAGCTGACATGCACCAGTAATCGACAGAAGCTTTTTTAAATTAAATTGCTTGTAACTAACTGTCCAACGCGTTACATTAATTGACGTTTCTTAGTTCGCGCCACGATTTCTTAGAAACGGCTGATACAGGATGGGCCCGATATTAGGGCGGTTTACCTACGACGAAGCTAAAGCTACGAGTACAACATTTAGTATATTATTAGGTATACCGTTCATCTAAATACATAGCTATAAGACCCTTAAAATCTTACCGTGTACGCCCCGTAAATGAATAACATACACGTTATTAAGTACAAGCTTGCGGCACTCGTACTAAGAGCAGTGAATCTCTCAAAATCTGAAATTAATGTAAAGTAAGTCATACGCGATTCATATTCGTAGCGAGTTTTAAGCTACCTAGTTAAGAATTCAAGCCCTAAAATGTGTAAAACAACACGATCTCAACGGTTAGGAATTCGCCCGCCGCGCCGGGTCGTAAAGCATGTTTTTTAAGTGCACCCCTCTGCGGGTTGCACCCTCGGGCTGGCAGCCGCCAGCTCCTAGCTACGACGCTGTAAATCATAGTCCTTACTTGCTGTTATGGTATCCAAGTACTCCTTAGTATAAATTAGTTTCAAGTCGTTGGTCCATAAAATTATATCTTCTTTCACCTTCTCAGGGTGAGTGTAGGCCAGGCAGCAAGCAGTCAACCCAGCCAGCGCCTGGATCTGCACAGTCATCACTGGATAATGTACCTACCTACTATATACAGAAGCCTACTATAATATACAGAAGCTGCAATATAATGGTCTACCTAATTTGCGATTATTTTACAGTGTTTATAACCAATGAAGACGCACCCCGCTATGGAATTTAACATTTAACGTAGAACGATTGCGTAAACGTTCGACAAACTTCGTCGTTTATAAACACTGTAAAATAATCGCAAATTAGGTAGACCATTATATTGCAGCTTCTGTATATTATAATAGCACACTATGTCCTAAAAACTAAATATCTAACTTTTAGCACAAGGACTGATACACTACCACCGTTAGGTAAGTAGGTACTATTTTAATAAAAGCTCATGGCTGTAAACAAAGTAGGTACATCTACATGCCACTGCCGTCAACTTTTAGAGGCAGATAACACTAATTATCTGGGTCTCACCCTAGGGTGAGACAAACACTTAAATTGGAAGTATCACCTTTCAACTCTGTCGAGACTCAGAACGTTTTCGAAGGATTCGTTTCGGGTGTCAGGTACATGGAATGACCCTACTTTAAAAGTAGAAAATAATATTAGCAATAGGCACTAGGCACTACTACTTAATACACTTCTTTCGTATACGTAGGTAATTTATCTATAGGTACTTACTAATATTTATGTACTAAAATTATTAATAATAATATTAAAAACTCGACATGACTGTACAAAATGTAAAAAGAGGGCGTTGGTCAAAACTGTCAAAAGGGTAAAATAAATCCCGTTGGCCGATTGAACGGTCTAAATTTAACACTTAAACTTAACATTTAAATTTAACACATCGTCACCAATACTGTTGCGTGGTTTTGGTGTAAGTGATATAAGTGTGTGTATGTTGTACGAGGGCGGAGAGAGAAGTCTGGTAATAACCATATTAAAGGGTTTTTTTTTTCACAAATTCATTAATGTCCATTTGTAATGCAGCCTTTTTGGAGATAGATTTCAGCCAGTTCGCCAGTTATTAATAATTCAAGAAAAGTAAAAGTAAACAATAGTGGATAAAAGTTTTGGGGTTAAGTATTTACAAGAATCTATAAAAAATTACAACTGGTTATAAAAATATGAAATATAAAATGTATTGAATGAAATATTGAGAAGAAGGACGTGGGTCGGACCGGAAAAGTAGAGATGATAAAACCGTAGCGGAGATGGAGTGAAACAAGGGTAACGACGAATAGGCCATTCGAGTCGGAGTGGAACTTGGAGGAGAGAAACCGGAAGTAGCAGCGGACACTGACGGATGCTGTGCAGCCGGAGGGGTGGAGGCTAGCTCACACCCTGCAGCAACGTAGAAATGGGGACAGGTGGACTTCAGGCCCAAACTCGAGACCTGAGGGTCTACGTTGTGTGAAGGCTAAGCGTCACTGAGTAAGATTATTCACTGTTCGAGCTGGAGGATATTTCTAAAGACTTTATCGAGTTTAGCTATTTTTCTTCTCGCCGAGATTAACGCACTTTTTGCAGAGTTTACTTACTAGATACACTTTTTGCAGAATTTACGAGTAGGTACTTAGTTTTCAGACTGGAGTTTATAGATCAAACTCTCGAAAGAAAACTCGTAGGACGTCGATTCAAAGAAAATAAAAACAAAAAAAGTCGATGTTCTCAAATTGCGTAAAGTATACAAAAATTGAGTTTATTATACAGTTGTGATATTTGTAAACATAAAAAAACCTGAAATTATTTAAACAAAATGTTACGCACAATCCGACACGGCGCTAGAAGTGCTCGGGCTAGGATATGGCTGTAAAAAGCTTTGTGAAATGGAGCGTAAGATCGTCGCAATCCGACACGGCGCTAGAAGTGCTCGGGCTAGGATATGGCTGTAAAAAGCTCTGAGAAATGGAGCGTAGGATCTTTGGATAAGTGATACAGCTATAAATATTGTTACACGTGTACATGTAAGTCCTTGTATAGGTACCTGTGGCGTGAAGGAAAATTGTATGCACGTCTGAAGATATAAGTACTTACTAGCGAGAATAAACCAATCAAAATGCCCCCCAACCGCAAGGAAAACCAAAAGCAACAACTATAAACAAATGCCATAATATCTTAGGCACTGAACTGTAAAGTGTACTAGTGATTTTTCTTATACATTGTTTTGAAATACAAGGTTATATCTCGTAACATTTTTACGCCTGCACGTAACGGTGGTTTCGAAAATACTAAATTGCCTTCCAGTAGTCAATATTTTACTTACGACTAATTGCTTAGATTAAATCACAATGGAATAATGGTATGCTACATACATAATGAATCACAAGTGTCTATATAGATAATTATGACACCCTCCAGCTACAACCCGAATGATCCTTTACGGGTTCCGTACCTATAAACAAACGGCAAAATAAAACCCTGACCCACCATATAACTGTCACAGTGACGTTATGAATCAAAAAGCAAGAATCAAACAAAATGTGACTGTGACACAGTTTTGGTTCCATTTAGCCTATTGTACGTACCTAATATCAAATATTATGTCACAAAGATGAAGACCCAAATAATACAAATGTTTGTTACTTAATTAAAAAGGGTTTAACTTACCACGAACTCGTGATTAACGGTCTGCTTGAGTAGGTATAGCACACATTTTATACCCCCTTTCTATGTACGACTATAGAATAGATAGATTGTGTTGTAGGTATAGGTTAGGTAAGTACACCTACCTAATTTTGAGATGTGGCTTATCTGGTACGGTCAGCTATAAGTAGCCACACACTTTCGGGCTTTGTCACTTTTATGCCCTGTTTGAACTGCTGCACTAATCTGTCAAAGCTGTTTTTTAAAGTGACAGGGTATAAAAGTGTGCAGCTACTCATAAGGCTGACTATACCACGCAGAGACCCGTTCCTAAATTATCTCATGGACAGGAAAGAGCAATTGATTCAATAATATACTTTGTGGGACCTTCGTCTACAGCGCTGCGGTAACCGGTTACTTTATTTGCTACCGTCATTTTACTCGTACCTACCTAAAACGGATCCCCAAAAAATCCGTTTCCTTGATACATATACATATGATATTTCAACTTGATAACGCTTTTAGGGTTCAATAGTCTCGATGTCGGTGTACACGCAATGTCTGCTAATAGAGCACACCGTGAGTTTATTAAGATGCGTAATTTTTAACCGGGCTGTATCTCACGAACCGTGATATAAAATAAATATTTAAGGGGCTCCCATACAACAAACGTGATTTATTGGTCGTTTTTGCTCGATAATGATAACGGCAACGGGTAGACGTTTGCAAAAATCACAGAAAAAATAATTAATTTAATTCCATACAACAAAAATGTTTTTTCTCGATCTTAATACAGACACCGTGGTGACCTACTTACGGACCGACACCGGGATAGGTGAAACGAAAAATAAGATTCTAATATAGTGTCTAATGTTGTGTTGTGTGATAATGGGACGGAACCCTTCGAGCGCGAGTCCGACTAGCACTTGGCCGGTTTTTATATGTAGCCGTATGTAGTAAATTATCTTTGTATATAGGTAATCGAGTCGGTAGGTACATCGTTTATGTTTTGAACTACCTATGTTATTCGTGAAGGTAAGTATATAGAAACGAAACTTAAAACGCCTCGGAGGCGCACAATTTTTTCATGATTATCCACGAGTAAATATGTTTAATCACTTTAATAATCCATTTTAGCCCGAACGCCGTAGTTATTACTCCCCTCGAACAGATCGGTTATAGGGTGACTACACACTCTCATCTATATGACAAATGTATATCTATCTATAAGTAGATATAAATGAAATCGGACTTTGTACCTATTGTGTAAGCTCGATTAGTCGAACTACAAAATACCTACCAACCCTTTTATTGTACCTATTCATTGTATTCAGTTCGTGTTCACGATAATTATTATTCGTGACTTCATAATTCGTTTAGTCACGTTAGGTTAGGTTACTTTGATTTTTACCGTACTTACCTACCCTTGATATTTTTAACGTAGACATATTATGCGCTGAAACTTGAATGTGCCGCATTGTACATATTCACATTTAAATAAACTATTCATAATAGGTACTTGCTCAGCGTTTGCCTCTTGTCTACGCCAGTCCTGCGTGCGACACCTTTTGTCCGCTATTGAACTTTGTTATGATCTTGTTAATGCTTTCCTGTGCCGAGATTCTACACGGTAAAAACGATATCGCATTTGAAGTGCTTCCGTATATTGTTAACGTTTTCATAACTCTTATGATTGCTCTTATGTCATTGTCAATAATGGCTTCGAGATATTTGGATTTTTCTGATTTTTAGAAAAATGTACACCTGCACTGAGTTTTTCATCTGTGGTATTCGGTTTATTTTTTGTTTTCTTTTTTTTTGCAAAACAATCTTGAATAGTTGTGTTATCAAATGGTAAAAACCATTAAAAAGTAACTACTGTAGTTTTTTTTTTTATTTTTTAAATTAAATTTAAAATTGGCCTCTTCCGTTTTATTTTGGTCAAACTTTAGCCCCTCACGGTGAAAAAAAAATACATGACCACTGGTTAGCCAATTAGATTAAAAACATGCTCGTTTAATGGGCATTTAAAAATAATAAATACTTTATCATCAAAACACTAATAAATATTTTTTTTTAAAGAAAAGCGTAAAATACACCGCAATTCACGTTAAGCCAGTACCTACTGCCACCCAAGCATACTTGCGACGCGAGCTGTATCAGAATGCATTCATAATGACTGTACGTAAAGATAAGTAATGTAATTTTTTACTAACTGCCGAATATCAGGTTCGTAAAAAAAAACATTGATAAAAGAAAACATTAAACTAAAGTACTTAATTGTCTTCAATTATTTTACTAAGTAACGACTACTTACATTGCTTTTCTCTTCACCCCGCGGATGTTTACCAAGCAATAAAATACATTTTACAGTTTTTTTTGTAATTAGGTACTTTTTAAACAGTAAACACAGTAAGTAAATGTTCGAATTGCCGGCCGTCCACAGCAATGGACGCTCGGCACCTCTTAAGAAAGTTATTTTTCAATCTTCTTAGGTTTAATTCATTTATTTCTACGACAGCTGTGTTTATTTGTTCTCGGAGATTTTCTTCGGTTGTAATGATTTTTCGGTAAACCTTATCTTTAAGGCAACCCCAGTAAAAGAAATCCAATGGATTGAGATCGGGTGATCTAGCAGGCCATGCGATTGCACCCGATCGCCCTATCCATTTATGGGGATATGTTTCGTCCAAATGAGCCCTTACTAGGCGGCCATAATGAGCAGGGCAGCCGTCGTGTTGGAGCCATAATGTACGCCGCAGCTCCAGTGGTAGGTCTTCTAATAAAATTGGCAATTCATTTTCCAGGAACTCCATATAATTTTGGGAATTCAGCACCGGCGGCAGTTCCACGGGGCCCAGTACTTGCCCATTCACGATACCCGTCCACAAATTTATTTTGTATCGGTACTGAGACCGATCTTCCCGCATTTCGTGTGGGTTGGATAACTGCCAGCTGTGAAGGTTGTGCAGGTTGAAGTATCCATCCCGCTTGCACGTCGACTCATCGCTCCAAATTACTTTGTCAAAAAAAATAGGATCTGATTGATGCCTACTCAACATTTCTCGGCAAAATGTAACCCTAGCCGGGTAATCTCGCGGTTGTAAATTTTGGACACGTTGAATATGATAGGGATGAAACTTATTTCTTTGCAATATTTTATGAGCCGTTGATTTAGGTATCCCCGTACGCCTTTCAATCATTCTCACGGAAGTGGACGGATCATTTGCCACTTCTTCCAATACCAATACCGGTCGAGTCTGTGGCAGTTGCCACGATAAGTTTGCGCTCCGATTTTAAATTAATTAAAAATAGAAAAGTTGGGTATTTGAACTTGAAAATAGTATCAGTTTTAACGTAAGTGTTTAATATAACAGTGAAAGTGTTATCTTAAATAAACAATACTTACTTTTATTATAATAAGTGATTATAACTTCAGTGAATATTTTAAAGTGAAATACTCTAATTACAGCATAAAAAACTATCATAAATACAATTAACACAATAAAATAAAACAATTAACGCAAATACTTATCAAATTCATTAGAAACAACTTTAATTTCGCTTTCAAAGAAAATAAGCTCGTTACATTTTCAAACTCAAAAAGTGTAAACAAACATTTTGAATAAGTCGTTACAAAGAAGGCAAAAGAGGGCGCTAAAGTGCCACTGTTTACATCACCGTGAGTGCAAAAATGGTCAACTGGAAATGATAAAGTGGTAAATAAAGTAATAACATTACTATCGCAATACTTATTGAAAACAAATTTATACCTGTTTCAAACATTTAGCAAGATATATAATATATATATATATATATATATATATTTACTGCCATCTAGTGGTATATAGTAAACCTACGGAGAGGGCGATGTCAATGAAATACATTATTTTAACTTATGCTCATTCATAATAGTTCTTTACCAAACCGAAAGAGGGCATGAGTTGTTCCGAAATTGACGATAATATTGAATAAATAAATATTGCAAACATGGCAGGGTGTGATCGATGCACGACTCAGTTGCCTAAAAGAGGTTCTTGGTATGTTCTCTTTGTGCGCAAACATACTGTCTGAGTTGTACTAATGTGTCTACGAAACGTTTTTATAATGTTATGAAAACTGAGAGTAAAGCATTATGGAGATGCCAGGTCTGTCTTGACAACCTACATGATGATAATACTATTAATTTACCTATACTGACCTCAAAGGTAAATAAAAAATGCAGCTCTCATAAGAGTACCAAATGTCTAACATCTACACCCGAGACGGGGAAAAAAGACAACAAAATACAAACACCACAATATATCGAAACAAACGTAAACAATACTTTACGCGAACATAAATCCGCATTATTTCGATCTATATCATGCGAGATGTTGCATAGTGACGAATCAACTAATATTTCGTTTAAGTCCATGCACAGTTTATCAAACAGCGTTGAGGTTGTAAATGAATCGGTTTTAATAAGGAAATTAAATAAAGAAATTGAAAACTTAAGAAGTTCTTTAGAAATTACTGAATATGAATTAAGCAATACTCAACTGGAAAATAATAACTACCGCAGACAAATAGATGGTCTCACAAAAAAAAATAACTATATTGAAAGATGTGTGCAAGAAGCCATTACCATCAACGAAGAAATATATGTCTTTTTGTAATCAAACTACAACAGACGAAACACTTACAGAAAAATTTAACGAAAGTTACTTCACGCCATCTTCGACCCTAACAGGTAATGAGGAACACAGTTTTGCAATATCTGATCGGACAGAGATTTATGCGGCGGATATAACTCAAATTAAAGAGTTAGAAAGTGGTATTGCTGAACTGAAGTCGGAACTTACAAACGCTAATAAAGAAATTAGCAACCTTAACAAAACCCTCATCAGACTTCAATTAGACACCAATGAATGTATTGGCCAAAATAAAAAAATTGACGAAGATATACATCTAAAAAAAGAAAGGTCTTACACAAAAATAAGGGAAAACACCAATAACGAGTGCATTTTGAAACCAAAAATATTTATTGTTGGAGATCAACAAGCATCCGGCATTACACAAAGGCTTATCAAAGCGAGGCAACGTCCTGGGAGTATTAATGAATATACTATAGTAGGAGTATGTAAACCCAACGCTCCTTCAGAGGTAATACTCGATCAGTGCAAGCAACTAGCTCCAGAAATTAACAAAAAAGACAAGATTGTCCTATGTACGGGAGCCAACGACACGAATCCAATTAAACTACTGAATGAATTGTCGACAACATTAGGTATATTAGTAAAAAACGATGTAATTATATCAAGTGTTCACAAAAATCCATACTTAAATGAAGTTAAATTGAACGATCACATAAAACAGATTGTTGACTTGTATCCTAAATGTAAATTTTTAAACAAGATAGAGCAGGTTCCCTACACACGCAGTACTAAAATTAACTTTGTTCTGGCAATTAACAGCGCTATTAACCTTTTGGATAACGAAGTTAACGTCCATGAACATGCTGACAGAACACAAACTAAATGCAAATGCGATGTCAGTAAACCTGTAGCTAGAACTGATTGTAACATTGATAAAGTTGCTGCTTTGAATCAGGTTTGTTATAATAATAAGAGTATGAAAGAAGTTTGCAATCCTGAGAACAATAAAAATTCTAACGATAAATTATTATCTCCGAATCCTAATCTCTTACACAATAGAAAATCTTTAGAGAAGAAAATGTTTTTTCGCCAATAATTCCTTTTCCATTTTCCATCAGAATATAAGAGGGGCCAAAGGTAAACTTGAAAGATTAAATATTGCAATACACGAATTAGAAGAAGTACATAGTATATTTCCAGATGCTATTTGTTTAACGGAACATTTTGTACAGGCAGGAGATGAAAGTAATTTACTAATAGAAGGATACAAATTAGCTAATTCATACACACGTAAGATAGACACTAATAAAAAGTTAAATAGTCAAAGAGGAGGTAGTTGTATTATATTAAGAAATAATTTAGAATTTAATAAACTTAAAGATATAGAAATATTTGCAACAGAAAGAATTATAGAATGTTGTGGAGTATTATTACCAAATGAAAATATAATTATCTTATGTTTATATAGTGTACCAAATAAAACAAAAGAGCATCTACATTTATTCTTCAATAAACTGGATGATCTACTTTTGAAACTAACTAATAAGCATAAAAAGAAAATTATCATATGCGGTGATTTTAATATTGATCTCATTACTTTAAATAAGACTGAGATGCAAACTGCAAGTAGTTTTAAATCCCTCCTTGAATCGCACAATTTTTATCCAAAATTTCTTGAGCCGACAAGAATAACTAAGGAATCTCAAACTTGTATCGATAATATATTTTGTAACTTTAAAGGTGGGATGTCGAAAGTTCATGAACTTAATCTCTCGGACCATACAGCACAGACGCTTACAGTTTCAGTGAAAAGAAAATTGTGTCCTAAATATTGGTATATTTATAAAAGAAACTTTGCGGATGAAAATATAAAAAAATTTAAAGATTGTATTCGTAGCCTATCATTTAATGACATAATAATGGAAAAAGATACTAACATGGCATACAATAAATTCATTGATTTATATAAGCTTTTCTATGAACTTTGTTTTCCGAAGGAACGTAAAAAGATTAATAGTGTTAATAAAAATAGATGGATAACAAAAGGAATAAAAGTGGCAAGTAAAATAAAAAGAAATTTATACATATCATTTCGATACCAAGGAGATAAATTAAAACAGAAACCATACGAATCTTACTCAAAACTTTTAAAAACATGCATACAGATATCTCTAAAAAATACGAATCAGAAAATAATTGAAAATTCCAGTAATAAATGTAAAAGTATGTGGCAAATCATAAATAAACACACGGGGTTAAATAAAATACCAGAAACCATCAAATGTATATCCACTGACAGCCAAGTTATCTAAGATCCTCAAGAATTAGCAAAAACATTTAATGATTTCTTTTTAGAATCCATACCAAAATCTAAACATCAATGTCAAAAATCTACAAAAAACATTCACCGGTTATGCCCATCTATTTATATTGATCCAGTTACGGCAGAAGAGATATTAAAAGAAATAAAACGTTTACGAAATACAACATCTGTTGGATACGATGAGATATCCACTAGAGTAATTAAAGAAACCGCGTCTGATATAGCACCTCCACTCACTCATATAATTAATTTATCATTAGAAAATGGCATCTTCCCAGAAAACCTTAAATTCTCAATAGTAAAACCAGTATACCAAAAATCTGAAAGAGATAAACTAAATAATTACAGACCAGTGACTCTAATTCCAATATTCTCGAAAAAATTTGAACGCGTAATGTTTGCAAGATTGATTAAATTCTCTGACAAGCATTCCATCATAGTAAATGAACAAAATGGGTTTCGTAAAAATAGGTCTACAAACTATGCAATCTTTCAATTACTTCAAACCATATATGACTGTATTGATAAAAAGATTCATGTATCTACGTTATTTACAGATATGTCAAAGGCATTTGACTGTGTAAACCATACCATTTTACTTCAAAAACTCGAATTATATGGTATAAGAGGAGTGGCTATAGATTGGTTGAAATCCTATTTGGTAAACAGAAAACAATGTACAGAATTGAGTAATTATTGTAGTAATAGTAAAGAATTAAAATCATACAGATCAGAATTTAGAGCCAATGATAGAGGAGTCCCACAAGGTAGCATATTAGGGCCACTTTTATTTCTTTTTTACATTAATGATCTCCCTCATTATAATGAAGAGAAAATGGTTTTGTATGCCGATGACAGCACCGCAATAGTTAAGTGTAAATCACCAGAACAATTTGGAAGTAACATTAACCGTACACTTGATAATATTATCGATTGGCTTAATAACAATGATTTAAACATTAATTTATCAAAGACAAACGTCATGCAATTCCATACTATTCAAAGAACTCCATTACACTTGAATATATGTTATAAATTCACAAATGTAGAAGAAGTTAAGCAGGTAAAGTTTCTTGGACTCATTCTTGATTGTAACTGTAATTGGAAACCACATATAGAAGACCTCTGCAGTAAATTATCACGCTATGTTTTTCCTTTAAGACGTATTATAAGAAATTCTTCATTGGAAGCAGGATTGATAACTTATTATGGGTTTGTGCAATCTAGGTTAAGTTATGGTATTATATTCTGGGGGCATTCTACCGACTTTATAAAAGCATTTAGAATGCAGAAGCGTTGCTTAAGGGCACTTGGTGGAATTTCTCAAAGAGATTCATGTCAAAAACTTTTTGAATATTATAAAATACTCCCTCTTGCTTGTATATATATTAAAGAAATTTCCATATTTGTAAAAAAACACCCTCATTTGTTTGAAACAGCTAAACATCATTTTAATCTTAGAAATAAACATAAATTAGTGGTTACTTCTCATCGCACAACAACATTTGCAAAAAGTATGTTCTGTATGGCTGTACAAATTTATAATAAAATCCCAGACGCATTTAAACTGTATAATTATGATAGATTTAAAACTATAATTCATAACTGGCTATTAAGTAAACTTTTCTACACTGTTCAAGAACTTTTAGAAAATGCTGGAAAAATTTAATGAAATAGTTTGTAAAATATGTTGCTAGTCATAGTTACTTTAAATATTAATTTGAAAAATATGTTGTTACAAGTCATAATTACTTTTTAATATATATAGTTTTGACATTTTGCTGCTTTTAATGTGTAAGGCAAATATTGTACACCATTTTATGGTAGGCTGTAGCGGAATTGACACACAATAATGTAAGATCTCAAATGTAAACCTACAGTTAAACAATAAAATATTTTGATTTTGATTTTGATTTTGATTTTACCAAATCATCATTTGAGGATGAAGGCCGTCCATCGCTAGTACCTACGCTGTCCTGGCACGCGGCCTTCGGATATCGCATTGTGGGTTCGAGTAAAAACTTCATGTCCAGGGTGTCGCCGGTTTGGGTATCGATCAGCATAAAGTCTCGCAGCAGCTCTGGCGTTACAGCGAACTTCGCCATAAATTAAATGAAAATCTGCATACTCTTGCGAAGTGTACATTAGTGCCACCATTACCGCGGTTGTATTAATAAATTCCAATCAGTTAGCTAAACAAAGTCCAAAAGAGCGCCAAATCGTATTAATCCACAGTCACAATTGTCACAAAGGCCAAATCGTTAAGCAAAATCAGAGTCCGAAATACAAGCAAAAACAGTAAGTACGAAAAACATCAAACATAAACGACAAATCACAAAAGTAAGTAATTAAACTTAGCCACACACCGAATAAACAGTAAGATTAGGTTCAAATGTGACAATAAACAAATGAGGAGCAAAATTATTTTTAAATTTTAGGACAGTATTTTTTTTTTTAATAAAGAGTTTGGCATTGTGCAGGTTGTAAGCCCAAATCGAATAATTACTTGGAATATTGCAGATTAAAAGTTTTTTTAGTTTTTTTTTAAATTAAGCGAAATTTAAAGATTTTAATTTGTTCGATTAGTTTTGCGTTGCTATACAGCTCGCGTCGCAAGTATGCTTGGGTGGGCAGTACTGGCTTAACGTGAATTGCGGTGTATTTTACGCTTTTCTTTAAAAAAAAAATATTTATTAGTGTTTTGATGATAAAGTATTTATCATTTTTAAATGCCCATTAAACGAGCATGTTTTTAATCTAATTGGCTGACCAGTGGTCATGTATTTTTTTTTCACCATGAGGGGCTAAAGTTTGACCAAAATAAAACGGAAGAGGCCAATTTTAAATTTAATTTAAAAAATAAAAAAATAAAACTACAACAGTTACTTTTTAATGGTTTTTACCATTTGATAACACAACTATTCAAGATTGTTTTGCAATAAAAAAAAAATAAAAAAAATCCGAATACCACAGATGAAAAACTCAGTGCGGGTGGGTGTACATTTTTCTAAAAATCAGAAAAATCCAAATATCTCGAAAACGGTGCGATTTTTACTAAGGCGATTTTTCCATCTTAGGTAGGTGGCTTGCTCACCTACCTCCCCCTTAAGTTTGTCGTGGTACTTACGGGACACCCTGTATACCTACCAAAGTATGATATTCAGCTTAATAAAAAAAGTAGTTGTGCAAAGTTCTATGATCTCATTAAAGGCATTTATTGGACACTGTAGTTTTATTGTATCAGTACTAGCTGTTGCCCACGTCTCCGTCCGCGTTGAAACCGTTTATCGCTATTCCTTCGGGAACTATTAAATTTTTCTGGATAAAATGTATCCTATTTCCTTCCCCGGGACCTTACTTACGAGTATCTCCATACCGAATTTCATCTAACTCGAGACAAACTCACAAAGTGTACCTCTTTATAATATTAGTATGAAGTCCATCTACGAAAGTCCGCCTGTCGTGTCACGGATGCATCAATTTAGGTATGAATACATAGTATTTCTGTTTCCGGTTGGTCGCCTACTTATTGTGTTGTTATGTTATGCATGCACAGTAGCGCAGGTACATACTAAACCGCTCAAGTGCGAGACGGACACTCGTTTCGAGGGTTCCTTTTTAACGTGTTGACCGCCACGGCCTCCTGCTTCTTTTTGTGCCCCATGTGCCGCGACCGCGCCAATACAACATGGATGGATGTACACACGATTTAATAAAACGTGGGAGCGGCAGCGCTGGGCGGCGGCGACCGGCGGCGGGCGGAGGGTCATTGTGAAATCTGAATACTTATTTTTCAAATCGAGATTCCTCTCAATTCGTCGATATTTAAAAAAAAATCTTCTTATGCATTTGTATCATTTCCTCGCATTTATTGAGAAACGCATTATACCTATATGCCTCGGCGGAAATGGGATTGCCTGGCTCGTATTTTAGCTCGTCTGGCAATCCCTTACATTCCGCGCCTAGGCAATAATGTTGTATTCTAGCTCTCCTACAAAGTGCAATATATTGTTATCGTTAAGTAGGCGGCCAACCAAAAATAGAAATACACATCAAAATTATTCCTACAAATTTTTGATATTTTGCGATGTACGATTGTGTTGCGGTCTTGCGGTGCTATACGTTGCGAAATGGGTGAGGACTAGAAAGTTGGACTATACCTACTTAATCGCAGTTAACCATACAAACAACGAAGACGGGAAAAGTTCCATTGTGCGATGAAGTGTCCTTACAATCGTGTGGCTAATTTTCGTCACACAACGGAAGTTTCGTAGAAAAATTAATTGCGTGAGCTAGCGTGGCCAACTTTTTGGTCCTTACCCAAATATCAAATGGCTTTTTCAGCAATTATTCTTCTGAATGGCAACATTCTAATATAATGTCGCCATACAGAAGGATAATTTTTCCACATTAACGAATTTGTAAGTTGCATTATGGGCATGATACCTTAAGACACTGTGGAGAATAGAACCGTGGCACAGTCCAGATTAGAGCTGCATGTTTATACATTTTCCCTTCGGACTCGTAGTCACACCGTTTGGTCACACCATTGTGACGTGCTGACGAGTAATTTATTACCTCGTAGCCACACCACTTTAAACAAGATCGCACTTTACTGAAAATTATATTTCTTGAGTTTTGTGAAGCACTTAACGGCAATGGTAATTTTAATTACAATTTTCCACTTAACATTAGGCCAAAATACGTAGGTAGGTTTAGGTTATGTTAGTTTTGAAGCACGCCCGGAGGGCCAAAACCACGCAGGAACAGGAGCTCCGCAGTGACGGAGCTCCGTCGACACTAACTTACTGATTTGAAATTAGACGGTGTCAACGGAGTTCCGATACCGCGGAGCTCCTATTTCTGGGTCTGCTACAAAACTAGCATAACCTAAACCTACCTACGTATTCTATTATAGATGTTTTCCCGCACTAGTAGTGTGACCACAAATCTGACGTTTTGTTAACTAACTATTGGTTACACTAAACAGTGTATGGCTACGAGTAAAAAAAAAAAATTGCTAGTCATCACACTGGTGTGAAGACCTGGTGTGACCACGAGTCCGACCGGTAGGTTTAACTCAAGCCTTATCGAGTCAAAATCGATAATTATTTGTCGTTTCAGTTTGCGCTAAGCATCTAAAAGGCGCCTGAAGAGCAGCTGGCAAATGTTTTGCACAACGATACAGCAAAAAAATCCATTATTTTAACAATTCTACAACAGAATCAAAACATTAAATTTCATTCAAATAAAGATAAGCAAGCGCACATCACTTATCGAGACTTGACAGACTTACGTACGTACATAACCTTTTTAAAATAAGCTCTATGTCAGTGTTGTTAGTGAGAAATAAAACTCTTTATCTCACTGTGATTTTAATATCTGGTTACATCAACTCATTTTACAGACTTTTTAAATAGTAAACAATCTTAGTTAACACATTTTGTAAACTGTTAAACTCTATATTTTCAAATAACAATAAATATACATTATATTATAATATAAGGAATGAAAGACACACAAACTTGAGTAACAACAACCACCAGATGTACATAATGTTTTGAGGTGCATTGAGGTTTAAGGTGCGACGGCAGACATTTATTTACAAAAATATCCACGATGGAATAATATACACAATACTGTGTAATTGAATTTGACAAGATCCTATTGTAGTATAAAAACATTTTATGATACATAACAGTTGAGTTAATAATATATGTAACCACAAGCATACTACGACGCGGGGACATAAAGCGGAACACCAATCCACCGAGATGCTTTAACAAAAATAAAATTAATATTCTAATTAGATGCATGTTGGGTATTGCCATTACTCGAGAGCAAGTAACGTTTCTCGTTAATGTTATTGAACGTGAACCGCAGATTAAGGTATGTATGGTTAGGTGGTAAAAAAGTGGTATTTGGTTAATAAAAGGTCAAGTGCGAGACGGGCTCGAGCGCCGAGGAGCTCCTACGTCATATTTGTATAAATTATTTTATAAGATAGGGTCAGGTGGGGTAAATATAAGACACGGGTAAAAATAAGAGTAAGTTTTTAACACTCGAAAACTTATTCTACCTACTTCATTCCTTTTCCATTTAAAAAGAAGCATTGTGTGTAGACTTCCTTTTAAATGGAATAGGAATGAAAGAGAATAAGTTTTGAGTGTTAAAAACTTAGTCTTATTTTTACCCGTGTCTTTTATTTACCCCACCTGACCCTACTTACTTTAACAGTTCTACTGCTGCTTGGTGTCATTATCTTTTAGAAGCCACAACTTACGGGATTCTTTTGAGTGACTTCGCTGTCTAGATAAATAATTACAAATTATTATATTTTATATGCTACATTTATTCCAAATTTAAGCCCGATAGCTGTTGTATTTTAAAGAAGGGTCTTGAGCGACATAGGCGAGACGGAAACTAATGTATTCGTATAAAAAAAATAGTCTATAATTATTAAAATATTAGGGTTTCGTTATTTGGTATTTGGTATGGAACCCTAAAATCAGATAGGTACCTACCTAGACCAGCAGGGTAAAGACAAGTGGCGATCTGCAAACTTTTAATTTTGCCAACATCAAAGAACTTGTCTAGACAGACCATATAAAATAAGATCATATATTTCATTATATGGAAAAACACCATAAACCAACTTATATAAATGTTTTTTATGGCATGTAGAAGGCTAACGAGCTCACAAGCCACCTGATGGAAAGTGGACTCTGAAACTCGACTTCAACTGTAAATGCGTGACCAACCCTGGAATGCCTCGCTAGTCATTTTACCGGTTGTCTTATAAGGACTGTGAAGCAAAAAAATCCATACTAAATGCGACAACGTTTTTCTCCCGTTAAACGTTGTCCGATTTGAACGATTGTTGTAGGTAGATATTAGGATGGCTTTATTGTAAATAAAAACACCGAGCCTGGGTAGTGCACTACCGACGCCTCGGGAACTAGCGTAGGTACGTTATTCGGTACCCGTATGATGTCTAGGTAGGCTATACCGAAATTCATATTGCCGGATATGATGGTTCAGTATCAAATTGGCCTTCACACATGGTTTGAGAAGGCCGCTTTATACTGTTATACTATATCGGAAGTTATGGATATTTTTTATCGATGTCGATAGTTGTTAAATGTTGAAAGTCAACAGAATTATATTAAAACAACAACCGTAGTTTATCTACAAAATCTACGAAGTAGGTACATATCACACATGAAGTTCCGTCTGTTTTGCATGTGAGATTCAAAATTTGCACCCCTGGCATCACTAACAAGAACTGTCCATTACCAGTGCTATTACTACTTAATCCCAATCTTCACCATTTCATATTTTGTTATGCGCCAGTCCAACGTGACGAAGCCTTAATAATAAATTATACTGTAAATCTGCGTGTTATTAACATTCTCATATAAACTACCTCTAAAGCTTTACAAAAACACCAGATTTAGTCATTTTTTTACCAAACTCCTGTACATAGGTTATATCAAGAAACCACAACTCCTATCCATGTTCTACCCGTTTCACCTAACCCGTTATGTAGGTATAATTGTAACCTGTTCAATTCCATAGGTAAGATTTTAGTTACACTGAACTAACTTGCATTGCTGCAAACCGCGGCGTCGTTTCAATGTCCAACGAGTCAGTGGTGACCTGCGAACGCGTGTCGGAATTTTCGGTACTGTTATGGGTAGAAGTCATGGAAATCTTGTCATCTTTGACACTTCCATTCGCATCGACCGAATCTGTAGCATTTGTTTTCAGCAATGCTTCGACTGTGTCTCCCCCTCCACTTCGAGAGCTCCAGATCCCTTTAGAAGATTCTTTGAGAGTAACTTTCTTTTCGGTGCTCGTCGAGCTTTTATCTTTACCATCTTTTGTCTTTTTACTAAGCACGGGAAATCCAGCTAGTTTCGGTTTGGAGCTGCGTATACCGCTGCCTCGCTGGATTGGGGTAACGTCTGTCTCACCTTCTTCTGTGATGGATGTGAGCATGTCTGTCGATTCCGTAGGCGCAACTTGACCTACTGGTACAGGAATATCATCTGAAATTTTTTTAGAGAAGTCAGCATTTACCTATCGTATGAAGTAGAGGTTTATCTAAATCTAATGGCAACAAAAAACACTGTGTATTACTCGGTTCGATTTTGGATCATAAATGTTCTTATAAATAATATCAAATCGAAGCTACCACAGATATATGAATAAAAGGAGAAGGGGACAATCTGGCGAGTGTCGCAAGTTCTTCAACGCACAAATCTACCTGCAGTAAATGAATTAGAAAACACGCACACATCTAAAACACACACATTTAGAAACCGACGAAGCTCTTGGACAACACACACGCATTTCTCACATGTCGATGAGTGTATTGTTTTGAATATCATTCAATGCGGCGTGACCACGCACTACCTTCGATAGTGACTTGAAAGCCAGCAATTAAATGCAGATTAACTAAACATGATTACAAGTCGAAATATTTCGATAAATACCTTACTTTCATTTTATTACAAATAAACTAATTTTCAATGAAAAGTTATTCTGATTGTGTGAACTTAATATGAATAGGTACTACAAAGTTTTGAAGTAATTATTGCAGAATTTCGTATTTTTGACTAACACACGTGTAGTCACGAACACAATAAATAGGGAACTGAGGGTAGTAAGTACCTATACGCCAACTTAGCTTAAAATGGTAACACGGCTGCCGGTGCCTTGCTCTCTAGTATTTATAAGCTCTGTGGAAGCGGAACTAGTCAAGTCGAGTCAAATCATTTTATGCCAATACACAATGACTTGGCTAATGGCATTAAATGATTTGACGAGACTGACTTGATATTCAAGAAAATTATATAACTAAATAAAATCGATCCTCATAATACTTCTTAAATAGTTAACACTACCAGTTCTTGTTAATGTGTCCCATACAACATTTACTTGTAAATTACAATGATTGTAGTGGAAAGCATACCTAATACTTTGGTGCAAATTACTCATAAAAATAGCAACGTTTATAAATTGGCGGCGACATTGTCTTTATTTAGCTAGTTTAAGTATTTCTAAGACACGGAGACGCACCCCACTTATTAGTTTTACGTACATTTACGCTATCGTGCAGCATAAAATTAAGTGGGGGTCTTCGTGCATTGAAAATACTACACAAGTACCTAGATGACAGGTTGTATTTTTTGACTTTTTACACTCTCAAGTCTAGGAAACAATTTAGCTGATTGCGTTATTTAGGAAGGCAAAATGGGAAGATTTTTATAGTTGCCAGTCGGAGTAAGAACAAGAAGTTTCATTCACTTATAACATAGGTATCTCTAAAGTTAACGATAAAGGAACTTGAAAGTGAGTTACATCTACCTACTTTTTGAAATATGATCGTGAAAGCATACCTGGGTCAAAAATAAAGAAATTATATTTATAAATAGTCTCACAAGTGCAGAAACAAAATTGTTTTCTTATTTCATTGATTTTGATCTGCAAGTGAAATAAATGTTGTGATTTGTACTTAACCATGGTTTTTGTTCAACTTGGCTACACAAGCAAGGAACCTGACGTCCTTAGAACAAATAGATTTCACTGATCTGGGGGGTTATTATGACCTAGCTATGCAGTTCATTTCACGGTGAGCGTAAAGGACAGAGCATTTATATAGCTCTGTCCTTTTCTTTGAGCGTAAACAGAACTGCATAGTTATGTCATAATAACCCGCCTGGATTATGAATATAAAATTCGGAAATATACTTAGATTTTGAGGAATAAATAAATTGTAAATTCGGGGTTGTATTCCGTTTTTTGAATACTCGGTAATCGAATCTTAGGTTTTTCGGTGTTGTAAAAATTCGGTATTGTGAAATTAAATAATTCGAGATTTATGGGTATTCCCGTTGGTCTACAAAATGGAACCTAGTGCCTACTAGAATTGAGGCTATTTAATTTGTTGGTTTTTGGAAGTTGTTCCAACTTTGAAACTCGATACTTTTTTTGTTAACTTTATTATATTGGATATCGTAAAAACATTATTTTACTACCTACTGTTACTTACTACCACGGATAAGAAAATTGACATGGTACAATTGATTGTTGTATTGCAGGGCCACTATTCTACTGGGTAGCACTGGTCGCAATGCAGGACATATTCGAATCGCTTGAAACTTTGTTTCAGTAAAGTTTAAAAATAAACAAACATACTACTATTTGTTTCATTCAAATAGACCCAGTAGTTTTGATTCTACGAACGTTTAAAATTTCGGACAATAATATTAAAAAACGCGCGATCGCCATCTTGCTACAGTGACGTCATCATTTAACAGCGGTACTCGCCCTTATATGAATGAGTAAGTTTGCAGGGCTTATATCTTTTTAACCGAAATAAGTAGCCAGTTGAAATTTTCACAGAATATGTCCTATAATAAACTCTATCGTTTAATATTATAAAATGAACGATAAATCAAATCCCAAGAGGGGTCCCCATACAAGAAACATGAAAAAACCCCAATTTTTTAGCATTTTTATTCGGATTACATACATACATAACATCACGCCTACATTCCCAGAGTGGGGTAGGCAGAGCTACAGAAATACCAACAACTCTAAAAAGACTTGTGGATAATTCTGTAACCACATTTTGCACAATCAGGCCAAGAAGTTTACTAGTGTATTAGTGACAGGTTGCAAGCCCATCGCCTAACAATACTACAAGCCCTTATTCCCTTAGTCGGCTCTTACGACATCCACGGGAAGACATCGAGTGGCACTATTCGGATTGTATTTTTATAATGGCTTCTTATTTTGATACTATTTTAGGCTTAAATTTTAGTCTAACCTTCATAGTTTACGACTAAATAGAAACTGATTTTATCAACACGGAGTTTTAGGCGGTCACCCATCCTGTTTTAGACTACGCTTGTAGTTGCTTAACTTTTGGAGGCGAAGTAAGGGCTGTATTTGTATGATGGCTTTTTATTTCGGTGTCACATTAATCTAAACTCCATACTAACCTATAGTTTACGACCAAACAGTAATAAAACTTTGTGTTAAGAAGTGCCTAGTTTAAATGAACACGATGATGTGGCGGTGATTGCTAAACTTTGGCGGTGGGCCTTTCTTTACAAATTTCGTGATAGGTAAGTATGTAGAATTAATATTGCGACCGTATAAAATAATGAACTATAAAATATGTTTTTTTGAGTTCTGGTACCTATTTTGTGTACTTATTAATTTCATCGATTTCAAATTTCGCGCGCGATCGACACAAAGTCGCTCACTCGCGATTAGTTAAATAGGTAGGTATACATGCCTACAACACTCGCTTCGCTAGGCTTAGACGTTGGCAAAGTTGGCATTAGTGGCCGCGAGCTGTAGCAAGTAGGTAGTGTTTTGGAACATTATTAGTTATTATTATTACTTTGTTATTTCGTGTATGCAAGACAGTGTGTGTGTTAGATATAATATAAAGTAGGTAGCTATAAATCAAGTAAACGCAATGGAGAAAGTATTTGAAAAAGGGCAATCGGACCATCTACCAAAAATAGATGGGCTTATGGTCGCTGAGTATTTTTCAAGGAACAGTAACTTTGTTGCTGCCGAAATGCGAGGATAGACCGCGTAACGAACTGCGTGAATCATAATATTGTTGAATACTTACCGCTGCGGGCTCTGCCGCCCGCGTCCCGCGTCTCGCTTCCCGCGTTCGCGTCTCCCGCTTTGTTTTTAAGTTTTGGGGATGTTTCACTTTAGCTATCAACATTATACTTTATGCATTAATGTTTTTGGTATTTTTATGTAAAATACGGTGACCCAAAATTATAGGTACCTAAGTGCTTGATTCCCTTTTATTCTAACTTTATTTAACCAACTTGTTCGACAAACATTACAAACTGAAAAGCCGGTCAGTGACAGACAGCTTATTTAAACTGTAGGTATGTAATACAAAACAATACATAACCATAAGTAGTAACATCCAAACGAATTCGCAAAAATATTTCGACTTCCAAAGTTAAGCAACTAAGAGCGTAGTCTAAAACAGGATGGGTGACCGCTTAAAACATCGTGTTGATAAAATCAGTTTTGTGACATATTTGTAGCAGTTTTACTTGAGATTGCTGTTTAATCGTAAACTATGAAAGTTAGACTATAACTTAAGCTTAAAGTAGCATCAAAATAATAAACCATTATAAAAATGCAATCCGAATAAAAATGCTAAAAAATTGGGTTTTTTTCATGTCTCTCGTATGGGGACCCCCTCTTGGGATTTGATTTATCGTTCATTTTATAATTTTAAACGATAGAGTTTATAATAAGACATATTCTGTGAAAATTTCAACTGGCTACTTATTACGGTTAAAAAGATATAAGCCCTGTAAACTTACTCATTCATATAAGGGCGAGACCCGCCGTTAAATGATGACGTCATCACCCGTGAGCGCCGGGTTTCGAGCGCCGGATACGAAGTTTAAAATTCAATATCTCGGAAACTATTTGACGTATCGAAATGATTTTTTTACAGTATTTTTTTGTTTTTAATGGAGAATATGATAAGCCAAAAATCTCAACTGGCCGACATTCTCCATTCTACAGGTGGCTATTAGGGTTTGTTCCCAATTCTACAGATTTCTATTACAGATTCCCAATTCTACAGATTCCCAATTCTACAGATTCCCAATTTTACAGATTCCCAATTCTATAGATTCCCAATTCTACAGATTCCCAATTCTACAGATTCCCATTTCTATAGATTCCCAATTCTACATATTCCCAACTCTACATACTCATAACCCGGTACATTACCGGAACGTACATAAATAAAGTAGGTAGGTTAGGTTAGGTTAGTTTCTATATTAGGCCCGGAGGGCCAAAACAATCCAGAAATAGGAGCTCTGTGAAGCGGAGCTCCGTCGACCCTATAGCATACAGTAATCTGTAGGATTGGGAATCTGTAGAATTGGGAATCTGTAGAATTGGGAATCTGTAGAATTGGGAATCTGTAGAATTGGGAATCTGTAGTATTGGAAATCTGTAGTATTGGGAATATGTAGAATTGGAAATCTGTAGAATTGGGAATCTGTAGAATTGGGAATCTGTAGAATTGGGAATCTGTAGATTTGGGAATCTGTAGAATAGGGAATCTGTAGAGCTGAGAATCTGTAGAATTGGGAATCTGTAGAGCTGGTAATCTGTAGAATTGGGACTCTGTAGAATTGGGAATCTGTAGAATTGGGAATCTGTAGAATAGGGAATCTGTAGAGCTGAGACTCTGTAGAATTGGGAATCTGTAGAGCTGGTAAAAATCATCTATTAGCTATGGATGTCTCAGGGAGAATATCTCATGCTACGATAGACGAAGAAATGGTCGGAGCCGAATTACGAGAAATAGCAACAAACTCGCTGCATTGCTCCACAAGCTAATGAAAACTGGAAGGACGATCAATGTTATGGGACCCAAAGTTTACAAGCCCTGGCTTCCCAAGTTTATATCCCTGCATGAGTAATCCCGCATATCTCATCCCGCAAAAAAGGCGCGAGATCCCGCGTTTGCGGGGTTAGATTCCCTATCTCCGACATAATAAAACACCATATTTTTAATTTCTGTATGATCCAATATTGGATTCCGAATTGTCAGTATCCCGAATTTTAGGCTACGGATTTTGACGCTTAAGTAATTTTTTTGGTTACACCTAAATTTAATAATTTATTTTCTACAAAACAACTTGATACTTATCGCAAAATAACTCTTAATTAGTAAAATGTTACTAAATGAGAAATGGTTTTCAACCAAGAATTAAGAGGACTGTGAAGCAAAAAAAAACCATACAAAATGCGATAACATTTATCTCCCCTTAAATTTTGTCAGATTTTAGTATTTTTGAATATGTTGTAGATATTATAAAAAGCTATGTCTGTACGTTTTCCTTTTTAAGAAAATATTTATTGTAAAGGAAAAAAGTAAAAAAACAAAAGCGGAAACGTACCTAGTTTTCCATAATATCTACAACATATTAAAAAAATCGTGGAAATCAGATTAGCTTCAAGGGTTAAAACGTTATCGCCCGGAGCTAAATTTGTATGGATTTATTTTGACAGCTACGCGATTTAAGCATCGCTTCACAATCCTCTTCAATGTTTAATCTTTTATAAATAGTACTGGTATAATACATGAACTATGGCGTGGCGAAGTAAAATAAAATACATACAGGAGTAAAACATAACTAAAATTGCAATAAAAAGACTGACTAAGTTCGGTCTTATTCGACATTGTTACTTAGATTAACCCATTGTCAAAATGACCTACTTACACAAATGTCAAAATCGATTCTTAAATAGGTATACATTTAGTGAATACAGTTTCGAATTGGATCCATGTCCTATACTTATTTTTAATTAAACGACACATATTTTGATGACACTATAAACGAATATTGCTCGTCCGTGCGCTGTGACATTTGTGTGTTAACTGAAATAGGTTTTATAAAATGTTAAATACTTGGACGTAAATTTGTATAAAAAAAAGTTTGAAGTTGATTATTACGTATCTACTTCATTAACACTACCATCAACAGAACTCTCTGATTACTCTGAAGGTTTTTGACTGCGGGATCTTTGTAGAGTCAATTTGAAATATTCCCCGTATTTTTTTTTTAAATAAATTGTTAGAAATATTGTCACACGAATATCAACTGATAGAAAAATCCATGGAAATCCATCCTTTTCCAACAAATATCTTCGAAACTAGGAGGCCATGAGCATTTATTTTGCTGCATGCTAAAAATAAGCTGCTCTTCTGCGTTTAAATCATGAAAAATAATGAAATCAACGGGTTAAACAAGGTATAATCTAGGTATAATTTGTTGTCAAAAATAACGAAACAAACGTCATATTATTATACGGTTCTTGTCTAAAGGAGCGTCCCCACTTAGAGCGTTCGGGTGTAATATTCGATGGTGTGGGAGCGTGACTGTGGTCCACACCACTTGAATATTCGACGCCGAATGCTCATTACACGCGGATGCTCTCAGTAGGGACGCTCCTTAACAAGAATAAGGACCGTATCGTTAATTATGGAAACAAATAAAATGGTGTAATCTGTATAAATACTTATTATTACAAAAAAAAAACTTGAACTACGCGATTCTTAGATCTTTAAAGTGAACCATAAAAACTACTTTTAGTTATTTATTGATCCCCTTTGCCAGTTTTCTCACTTTGCTTTTGATGCTCTTCATTAGCCCTTGGACATCGACTGTTTTGAAAGTTTTGTGGGAACGGATCCAGTCTTTTTTTAATTGGTCCATGTTATCTGTTGGTTTAGCTTGTTTTCGTAGCTTTGCCTTCATCAGAACCCAAAATTTCTCGATGGGCCTGATCTCAGGGCAATTCGGGGGATTTAATGATTTCGCGACAAATTCGACATTATTCTCTCGATACCAGTTCATCACATGGCGAGCATAGTGACACGCAGCTAAATCAGGCCAGAATAATGTACGACTCCTGTGCTTTCGAATGAGTGGTAGTACCCGTTTTTGAAGGCATTCCTTCTTGTACACATCCGAATTTAAGTTTTCCGTTACGAAAAACGGAGACGTTTTCATGCCGCATTAACAAATAGCTTGCCAAACCATCACTTTTTTCCCAAATTTCTCGCAAAAAATGGATTTGTCGTCTTTAGAGACCTTCGTACCTTTTATTACGGTGTAAAACTGCGGTCCGGGTAGGGTTTTATAGTCAAGTTTGACATAGGTTTCATCGTCCATTATAATACATTGTTCATTTTTAGTTAAAATTTGGTCGTACAATTTCCGAGCCCGAGTTTTGACAGAAGACTCCTGGGTTTTGCTGCGATTAGGCTGTTTTTGCTTTTTATACGTTACAAGCAAGTTACGTTCCTTGGCACGCTGAACCATTGCAATAGAAGTACGACATTTTTTCGCAAAATCCCGAATCGATATCTCTTTTTTTGAGAAAAATATTCGCATATCTTTTTGTCCAAATTAGGACATGAAGGGCCTCGTTTTCTACCTCGGCCAGGTAAATCTTTTAAATTATTATTCATACTAAACCTTTTTATCGTATTGTAAACAGCTTTCAGGCTAACCCCTTCTTCTGAAGCAATCTTTCTCATAGTTATACCTGATTCTTTACAGTATTTGGTCACAATTGAATGTCGTTTTAACTCTGAGAGACCCTTCATCTTGCAATGTATACGACTTAAAAAATTTTTTATAGTAAGTTTTAACACTTGACTGTATGCTTAACAGATTGACATATGACAGAAAAGACAAAATATTGTAACTTATTTTTTAGAGCAATTCAAACTTGTTTCCATAATTAACGATACGGTCCTTAGAGCTAGAGGTTTCTGAAATTAATATTGTGACAAGTCTAAATTTAGACATAACTCGAAGCCCTTCCTTTGCAATTTAAGGTGCGAAGAATATGTAATATGGCTCTACCCCTTTCTCTAGCTTTAATCACGCACGATGACGAGTCAAACGGATGGTTCATTAGAAGATTTGAATTTAGTGGTTCGAAGTATTCGTCTAATTCGAATTAAACCCATTTAATTCTATAGGAAACTGCAACTCTATTTAATAGTTAACGGAATTAAACATAAATAGAGACCATTATCTTACCAGGTAGTTTCTTTGTTCGGAAAGACGCGTTGGTAATCATGGATTTGGACATAGTGACTGTAGTCGTGGCTGGCGACAGAGCCACACTGATGCCCATCGGCCCGTCGCTTGGTTGCCCTGAAACAGATATAAATACAGCTAAGTTAGGATATCGTAATAATGGAGTATCTGCCCAAGTTAAGCGCATGTACTGAAGCGTAGGTCTTTCGTCATTATATTTATACCTTCGTAACACAAACGTTACCTAATTACAAGACACTGTGACCAGGAAATAAGCAAGGTTTTTCTATCTTGATTCAGCTATACGCCACTTAATCACTAACGAGTGAAGGCCGACCCACGATCAGTTTTGAATGTCTGTTAAACAATTGATGAAAACTGAAACTATTGATTGATGAAAACTATTTTTTATGACAGTTTTAAACAGTGAAGTGAAAACTTACAGTTAATACTGATCGTGATTAGCCACTATCAGGTGAAGAAATATAGAAAATATCCTTACCAGACGGACAATTCTTCAATGAATTTATCACTGCACTGGTAACTAGCATGACATCTGGAAAGAGCTCATATTGCGCCCTCTGATCTATATCTTTTATCGCTTGCAAGGCTAGTGTGCAAAATTCATTGAATAAGGCAAAATATACTCCTTCTATCATCTCTAGCAGGAGATTAGATGACACTGGAATTCTGGGTGTGTTTTTAGTTGACGCCCCTGAATTCTTGCGGAAACCTTGTGTGACAATTCTGTATGAAAATATACTGAATGTAAATACAGGGCCCAATTTCGAGACCGGAAAAGTTAATCTTTACATAGTACAGCTTGTCTTCATGGAACGAACGAAGCAAGCGCCCGGAGTGCGGATCCCGCACGCTGCGGACCGTAGTCAAGAAAAGGATTGTTTGTGACGAAACATAACAATTCACGGCCACAAATAAAACGCGAAGACACCGTGTGACCTCCCGACGCGCGTCCCATATGTGCCTAAGAGGCTCGTATGCAAGATTGTACGCTGTAACGTTTGCTGACGGTTATAAATTGTGCACCCCCGCCGTTCTTTTCTACGTTCGACACGCAGCACCGAGGGCGCTTACTATGTTTCGTGCCTAAGAACAAATAATACGCCCTTCTATCACAAGTTACATAATTGTAAACCTACTAGCGGTTTCCCGTGACTCTGTCTCGGAAACTAACCAATTTTCCCCGAGACTCGAGCTATTTTCATACCAAATCACATCGAAATCGGTTCAGCGGTTTCTTAAAAAGCGGCCAAGTGCGAGTCGGACTCGCCCATGAAGGATTCCGTAGCAGCAAGTAACATAATATAAAAGTTCGTTGTAGCTTTGATCAATGTTTTTATGACGTATTAAAAAAAACTACTTACTAGATCTCGTTCAAACCAATTTTGGTGGAAGTTTGCATGGTAATGTACATCATATATTTTTTTTAGTTCTATCATTTTCTTATTTTAGAAGTTACAGGGGGGACACACATTTCAACAATTTGGAAGTGTATCTCGCGCAAACTGTTCAGTTTAGAAAAAAATGATGTAAGTAACCTCAATATCATTTTTGAAGACCTATCCATAGATACCCCACACGTATGGGTTTGATGAAAAAAATTTTTTCAGTTTCAGTTCTAAGTATGGGGAACCCCCAAAATTTATGGTTTTTTTTTTCTATTTTTGTGTGAAAATCTTAATGCGGTTCACAGAATACATCTACTTACCAAGTTTCAACAGTGTAGTTCTTATAGTTTCGGAAAAAAGTGACTGTGACATACGGACGGACAGACAGACAGACATGACGAATCTATAAGGGTTCCGTTTTTTGCCATTTGGCTACGGAACCCTAAAAAGCCGTGAAAGCCACTTTTACATTTATAATCCTGGTATGGATATTTTGTTTAATGTTTTCAGTGGAGCCTTTTATTTGAACTTAGAACAAGCCCTAATGGGGCGTTTTAAAAAAAAAAACATTATTAAGGGCTTTAATTAAAACAAAACTCAATTGATTCGTTCAGGTAACGAAAGTTACCCATATAGATTGTATGACTAACTTTCGTAACACAAACGAAGCGATCGTGATTTTGTTTTCATTAAGCCTTTAACTATGTACTTTTTTTTTAATCGACCCTCATATCTTACAGAGTACCTACCTATAGCAAAAATTATAAAATAACTTTTCTTTATAGATCTCTAGAGGCTAGGATAAAAAAAGGTTTATTTTAAAACTATAAAAAATGGTCTTTATTTAAAGCATGATTTTAATTATAACAAATCTACTAAGTTAAATACCTTGATGCTGCAATACACAAATGTCTCAGTGCCAATTTTGGCAATAAACTCATTTGGCGATTGTAAATAAAATATAGTGCTGCCATAATTTTGGGACGATTCTGCGCATTTATAACTTCTTCTTGCAATAAAGGTCCCCATGTTACAAGCTTTGTGTTACATTCTTCCCATCTTCGAAGAGCACTTTCTGTCAAAAACTGGGGGCCAAGTGAAAGTGGCTGAAAGAAAAAGTATCCTAGATAGTAGTACTTTAATCTGCTCAATTTCCTATACAGGAGGTATGTTGTCTCATTCCTATACAGGAGGCCTTGCTAAAAGACAACTAGCGCAAATAAAATTTACTTAATTCATTTCTCTTTGACAAGTTTGGTCAATTATTACCCCCGTGGAATAACCGTGGGTTAGTTTACGCCATGCTTTGCCCTTATCTGTAATTGTGACGTTTGCATCTGACAGAAAGTCTCAAAGCATGGCATAAGCTACCCCACGCTTATTCCACGTTTATAAGCAAGGGGGTCAGTGTAGGAATTTTGTTTAAAATACTTACCTCATGATAAATTGATGACTGGGCTAAAGATGGTAATCGAAATGTTACCTCCCTTGGTTTCCCTGATTCATCAACCACTTCAAAATTGTAAATACCTAAAATGATATTCAATTTTACTTAGATCATTAAACTGGCAGTTATCATAGTTTACACAGAAGTTAAAGAAAATTACCAATTAGCAGAGTCTCAATGCATCTGAAAGACTTTTTATTGCCCTGTGCAACAGAACTAAGATATGTATAGATTAATGTAGGAACAAATTGAAGAGTGAACCTTTGTAACTCAACTTCTTTTGACCTAAAAAAGCTAAAGAGCTGAATGCAGACATGTTCTAGCATCTGAAACATATAAATTAATTGGTTTGAAATAATGAATGATGTAAGGAAATTCTTACATTCATTCATTGACTTTTAAACATAGCTGAAAAAATTAAGTAAAAGTCCTGTTGTATGTGTACAAAAGTAATATGGAGCTTTCGTCCAAATATAGAATGACAAACGGTCTATACAGATGTGTTACTAATACAAACAACAGGTCCTTTTTTACTTAAGTTTTTTGCCTATATTAAATGCAAATGTGCAATTTCGCACAGGGCTTTTTTGGCTGCTGATGGCAATCATAGTTTACTTATTAAGGTTTTTTTTATTAATAATAAAGTAGGTCAAATATGGTAGATGAGGTAGTCAAATTAAGCAATAATATAATGATTTAAAAGGAAGGTTACATTGGGTTAAGGTTTATGATCTTTGCCGATGAAGAATTTATCAATTTATATGACCCTGAACTAAAAACTACAGGTACGCTAGTTGAAAAATAAAACACACTAAAATACAGTTGAGCACAATCTCAAAACCAAAATTACAATCAATCTAATGCTTAAGTACAGTTATCCAACTTGATTTATAGGCCACTACGGAACTATTTCAAAGTAATAACAATAATAATAATAAATCAGAGACAATGTCACACAAATTGACCTAGTGTAGTGTTGTGAATTTAAGCTTTAAGGCGTAAACTACAAGACTCGAGTCGCGACTGCTGAGTCTAGAAGCCTCGAACTTTAAAGCCTCTACCATATAAGCCTCAAGTTAATAAGTTCGTGTTGCTGTTTACGATCACTGAAACCTCGAGTCTTTAAGCCTCAAGCTTTAAAGCCTCCTAAGCGTTAAAGGTTTAAGTCAAGTAAGGTTTGAAGCATTATAAGTCTTAAAACAAATTAGATCAATCTATGCCATATTTGATAGTTATACAGGGTGATCCTGAGGTCATTAGAAGTATAAAATTTTGTGAAATAGGGAAAAAAAAAAAAAAAACCGAATTTATCGCATTATTGTTTGTATAATTATTGGACAAACAATACCTCTAAACTTTTCGTCATAGATAAATTTTATGAGCGACTTTTAAATCTTTAAATATTTTCAGGAATACTCGCTTAAAATTTCTCGCCATCCTCACGGGCACATTGTATATATGTAGGTATATGACATTATATTACTTTTCAGATATTTATTTATTTTTCTATAAGTTAGGTTTTTTACAAATTTGATATCTGGGGATCTGTGTGGTCTCCGGTGATGAATCCGTTTATGGAATAAGATAATAAGATCCCCAGATATCAAATTTGAAAGCAATCAGTCGAACAAGTAAAAAGTTCAAGATGGCGGCTACTTTTTCTCATTCCGTCAATGGATTCGTCGTTCGGGGACGACACAAATCCCCAGATATGAAATTTGGTAGCAATTGGTCGAACAACTTAAAAGTTCAAGATGGCGGCTACTTTTTCTCATTCCGTCAACGGATTCGTCGTCGGGGACCACACAGAGCCCCAGATATCAAATTTGGAAGCAATAAGTCGAACAACTAAAAAGTTCAAGATGGTGGCTACTTTTTCTCATTCCATCAACGGATTCGTCGTCGGGGGCAACACAGATCCCAAGATATCAAATTTGGAAGAATTTTATGCCCGTAATACCATTCTTAAATAAATACACACACTATAATACTTTCTGCCTAGAACGCTCATTATTTGAGCTCTTAATGCTTGACTCGGGCCTTCGAGGTTTGGAGGCTAGGGCTTTCAATAGGCCCGAGTTTTTAAAGCTTGAGGTCTCTATGAAGCCCGAGTCTTAGAGACTTTTTTTTAGGAGCTCGTAAAAAGCTTGAGTCGTTAGAGTTTGGAACCGTTTTTGAGCTCAAACTTTCAACGCTTAAAGCTTCAAAGCTTAAAGTGAGTCTTTAAGGTTTGAAAGTCTTCAAGACTAGTCTTTTAACAACACTAACCTAGTCCCAAACTAAGCTCTAGGCTTTTACTATGGATACTAGACAACGATAAACTAACTTATATAGAGAAATATATACTTAAATACATAGAAAACATCCAAGACTCAGGAACAAATACTCATGCTCATCACACAAATATCTGCCCTTACCGAGATTTGAACCTATTTTCAGTGACATAATGATTAAAACTGCAAGAAATTTCCTAATAAAAGAAGTCAAACACCACTTTGACATAGTTCCATAGTGGCCTATGAATCAAATTGGTTAAGTGTACATTGTGTATTCATTAGTACAACAAAAAAACAACTCTGCCATTTTAAGATAATACTTTAGATTATTAGAAAACACAATAATAGTAATGAGGGCTCCTCAGGACACTCGGCACCAAATAAAAAGTGATAATTCAAGATTTTGAAATCTCATTTAACTAAATACAGACTTAGTCTTTAACTTGTAACATATTCCTTAGCAAGCAACCTAAGGACCATAGAGACTATAAAATAAGTGTGTAAAGATTCTTATTTACCTGTTCATATTCAGCATCATCAATACTTTTCTTAGAATGTGAAGGTTCATTATCATCACTTAAAAACAAATTAAATATAGCAGTTGCAATCTCATGGTTATGCTCATGCTCAGCTGCAAAGCTTTTTACCTCATTTTCTTGTAATGAGGAATATTCATTTAGCCATTCAGCTATTAATTGATCGTAATCATTCATTTTTATTCTCTATTATAATTAGACAGTTCTAAGAAAAAAATACAGTTACATAAATCCACATATCATTGAAAAAAATACTTGTTAATTCATTGGGTTAATTGATTACTCAAAACGAAAATGAACTATAGAGGTACAACTAATTTTCGTAAGTTAACTTTGTCTCAAAAAATATAATTATATAAATAATTAGATTCACCTTAAACAGCAAATATAAGAACTATAACATTAGGTATTTAAAATTCACACAAATCAGGAAATTATTAATTCTCTAATATATTTCATTTTACCTATCGATTGTGTAATTGAGAACTTACTTGAATTTTGGAACTAAATCTATTTAAGCACACTTTAACAATAAGAATAAGACATATTTTTGATTATTTTGTTTGTAAAACGGAGTTATAAAATTGATTTTTAAATACGAATCTGTAGGAACATTACGCCCAATTTTAGTCAATTTGACCTGACAGTAGTGACAGTCTCGCTTGACCAATGATAAAGAAAGAGAATGGATCTGGCATACCTACAGAAAAAACGTGCCTACCATAGCAAACATAAAATGGCGGACTGTCACATGTTTAAGTGCTGCCCCGATTCGATAGTAATAATAAAGTTGTCAATAAACAAACCATATGGGTGGGAGGTTCTCAACTCGTCTGTTCTGTACGTTCAGTACTTCGCATGTCCTGTATAAAGATGCAGTAGCAGTGGGATACCTGAAGGGCTTGCAAAACGTCGTCTTGAGCACAACCAGCACGGTGGGCCCTTTCCACCGTAAAGAAAAGGAAAGGTCGGAAACCGTCCCATAGAAAAGTTGGAGTGATCTGATGATGGAATCCATGAGTTAACGACGGAACTTCTCAAAAATTGCGGACATATTTTGCTATTTTAAGCATTTGCATACCAAAAGCTTTAAGCTAGGTTCACATGAACGCGTGGTTGACGCGGCGCGCGGTACTAGATTCTAACAAAGTAGTACTATCGTATACATGACCGCGCGTACCGCCATGCATCGCAGGCAAGATCTTGACACGAGCCACCTGTCATATCAACGCTTCGACCGTGCGTAGAAGCGCGTTCGTGTCAACCTAGCTTCTTTATTTCGTAAAGTGGAACCGATGATGAAGACTAGAGATGAAGTATTTCACGGGTTCAGTAGGTAAATATAGTTCGAGTGAGTTAATATAATTAAAAGTACAAAGCAACAAAACTATAATTTCTTTCTTAGTTATTCCTTTCATAAAAAAAAAGACTCATTAAGTTCTCTTGATGATAAAATACAAGAATCATAAAAAGCAACAAAAATATTAACAATAATTATTTACTTTTGTTTTTATTCAAAACAGTGCTACAGCGTGAGAGTGCCAATAATCTTAAATAATTGTGTATTACCAGTCTTTAACTCCTTCATTTTTTTACAAATATGACTTGTTATATTATAAGACCATAACAAATATCCGCTCTTACCGGGACATGAACCAGGACCGTTGGTGTCACGGGCAGGGTCACTATCAACTAGGTTTACGTGTCGTCAAGTAAACGAATTAAAATATTTCCTGCTGTCTTAGATGATTTTTAGTAGGTATAAAACTTTAGTCATTACTTATTTCGGAAAAATATTATTTTATTTAAATAATTTTGGAATGAAACTTTCTCAGTACACTTTTTCCCAAAATCCTTAAAAATAGTAATCCATGATGAAAGATGGTTCTTTGCTTTCATTGGCATATTCCATATACGTTCTTTATGATACAATTACAAAAAACATGTTATTTTAACATTAATCGTCATAATGAGAATGCTGCTGTCAAATTATCCGGTTTGTTTACTTTAATTTTTTTTTTTTCATTTATTTAGGAAAACAAACAGCCACATCAATAAAGCATACTAAAGCATTTAACAATAATATGTTAGTAAAAGTGTGACCAACATCGTTTACCACAAATTAAAAAATTGTAAATAAAAGGCAAATCGTATAATAATCTTGAACTAATCTTGATCTATGGATTAATAATAATGTACTACATATTTAAGTCCCCCAATAATGACAAAACTGACCAATATTTTAACAATAACTTAAACCAATATTTTAACAAAAACTTACCGATGAAATGTTCAATGTTTCTGATTTTTCTTGTTTCTTGCACCTCATCCTAACAAACTACACTTAAAAGACATTACGATGAGGTTTCTCTTTCAATCCATGTGTAACTTTTGGCAATATATAATACGGAAAACAAGATATTAATCATTTTTTAAGTGAATTCGGCACGGTTGACACATCAGATACTTGATATTTATGACAAGCTAATTGCACATGGCTGACTTTAGGCACGTTAGGTATTTGTATGAACGTCAAATTATAAATGTTGCCATTATTGCACTGGCTGACGTACTGTCACCTCTTTTTACTTAGGGACATAGAACTAAGTTAAAAAGAGATAACATTATTTTTGAGTGTTCGATGTCGGAATGCATAGTATTTACACAACTGATTATTTGTATATGTCAAGTGTCACATCCATTCTCTTCCTTTATCTACGCGTTTGACCAGTCTCGAACGTCAGAGTGCAAAATCGGTAGAGCTGCCCACAAAAATCGGTACATTTGTACCCAAAATCGGTATATGACAAAAATATAATATTCAATCAAATTCGTTTATTTATCAAAAAATAAATTAAGATTCTAATTAACATCAAACACACTTAAATATAAAATTATTTTTTACGATCATTAGGATCATACCAACACTCTTCAGCCATAGCCGCGTTCATCTTTCAACTAATTTACAACTCATAACAAATAACGTAATTGTTATATATTGAGCTGTGGATTTTGTTTCAATAAATAAATAAATAAATAAACGTCATTAAAGGGTCGTTATGCATTTAACTTTCCTCAGTAGTACAACGCACTATGGTAGCAATCTTAGTAAACATAATGCAGTTCAAAGCTCACCATTTTTAAAATTAATTACTTCTGTCTCCAAATCTACCCCCATGTTTGAAAATTATCACATTGTTTTGTCGTTATATGTGCCGTAAATATTTTATAGATTAAAATACAAATGTTATTTTTAAGCCAATGTTATCTTATCAAACGATACTTTATTCAAGTCTATGCCTGTACGCACGCTTTTTATACTAATTTTAAGAATGTGCTTTTTTTCTCTGTAGTTGAATTTTGTAATTGTTTTGAGGAAAATAAAATCTTTAGCCGTAAAGGGTCGTTTTGCATGTAATAGACCAGTATGTTCGAAGTTAGAAAATAAATGAAAAAATAAAATCCAAATTCCTGTTTATCTAGACAAGTGAATTTCAGGTGAATTCCCGAGCGGGAAACCCTTTATAACATTGAGTTGTAGGACTCAAGGGTATTCCCCAAAAATATGGACCTAAGTGAGTACTCATCCATACGTTCTATTAAGGGATTCCGGTAACGTAAAACGTGAATGAAAAGGGATGCAAAGGTAGAAGTGTAAAATTAGCTGAATAATCGGGATTACTACATGTAATCTCTATAATCGTGGGAAAATCGTTAAATTTTGGTATTTCGGTAGGACAGAACCTAAATCTGTAGAAATACCGAGAAATCGGTAGGTTCGAGACCACTGCGCTTGACACAACACAATTGAGTTGACTGACAACGTGACAACCCCGACAGGGTACCTTTTTCTTGTTTATGGTTATAAGTAAAAGTAGTTTTTTATTGTAATATGAACCAAAAAATTGTGTATAAATATTGGGGCTAGAATATCAAGAAAAAGAAGATAATTCGGGTCATTGCGCCTTTACGCGTCCACTTGGGCTGGGTTCCTATCATCAAAACGTCTCATAATATGACTATGAAAAAATGTTTTCTTTTATTTCTATCTTTCTCTTTCAAAGCGTGTCAGGGCCTGTTTTTTTTCTTGTCTTTTACCCAATGATATATCCGTGCTGGCTGTGCTCAAGACGACGTTTTGCAAGCCCTTCAGGTATCCCACTACTACTCCATTTTTATACAGGACATGCGAAGTACAGAACAGACTTGTTGAGAACCTCCCACCCATATGGTTGGTTTATCGATAACTTTATTATTACTATCGAATCGGGGCAGCACTTAAACATTTGACAATCCGCCATTTTGTTTGCTATGGTAGTTTAGGTAGGCACGTTTATTCTGTAGGAATGTCATATCCATTGTCTTCCTTTTTCATTGGTTTTATCTCTGAGGGAAAGGCAAAGGATATCTATACAGCCTAGTCATAGTCTCATACTTTATGATCCCATTTTTAAGTAAGGCCGAAGCCAAGTCTTTGTACATTTTTCATTTACCAATTTGAAGTAAGGCCGGAGCCAAGTCTTTGCAGTTTTTTCGTACTCCCATTTCAATTAAGGCCGAAGCCAAGTCTTTGTAGATATTATTCTCCTTAACTCTTAAGTTCTAAGGCCATCGCCATGTTTTAATAACAGACCCTGTTTCATATATATATTTGCCTTAACACCATGTTGGAGTCGGCATAACATTCACGGTTGTACCAACTGCCACGTAATTTGGTTAACTGTCAACACCTTGTCAAAGTCAGTTCAGTCATCATAGCTGTTCTGTCATTCGCGTATTAATTGTAGGAATAAATTCAACAAATTGACATTATATTTTCTAATGTAATGGGTTCCTCCCAAAGTACTGAAGTTCCAGGTGGAGGCTCCGAAGGATATCATGTATTGCGGGTTCGTATATCCACCGATATATTGTATTTCACTTACACTAGTTAAGCTTGAATCAATCATCAAATTGTAACACGTCAATGTTTTGATTATGCAGGTCCAAGACGGCTCTCCAGGGCAAATAGCCGGTCTTGAAGCTTTTTTTGACTTTATAGTTGCTATAGATAATGTAAGGTTGGACCAGGACAATGATACCTTGAAAGAATTACTCAAGAAGAATATTGGATCTACTATAAAAATGATGGTGTATAGCAGCAAAAGTCAGTCAGTGAGAGAGATAATGATACAGCCTAGTGCAGACTGGGGTGGACAAGGCCTGCTTGGCGTTAGTATTAGGTTCTGTTCCTTTGAAGGAGCTAATGAAAATGTGTGGCATGTTCTGGTAAGTTATCACTGTTTGCAAATTTTTAAAACATTAACAATATCAGTGGGTGTGGTAGTGTGTGAGTGTGTCGTAGTGTATTAATAATTATCTAAAAATAAACAATATAATATATATCTTTGATATCTTTACTGATTTGTGTTTGCTTAGGCAATCCAAATCCAATGTAACTAGAACTTGAATGATGGTTTACGGATTTAGTAGGTTTATCTAATAATTTTGCATTCAATTGCATTAGAAGAAATAGGTTACTAACCCTTTAACATGTTGATGGGTAGAATGCCTCCAGCTGCTTTCTTTGGGAAAAGTTATATGGCAGCACATCACTCAATGTGATATAATAGTATATTGAGAGAGGTACTGTTGTATCACTTTTTGCAAGGACAGGGCTTGTAGGTCTCCTGTCCATAAATGTATGAAATAAACATATTTACAGGAGATTCATCCAACATCACCTGCAGAACTGGCAGGATTGAGGCCATTCTCTGATTACATAATTGGAGCTGATTCCATAATGCATGAGAGTGAGGACCTCTTCACACTTATTGAGGCTCATGAGGGCAGGGCACTTAAGCTATATGTATATAACATCAATGATGATACATGCCGGGAGGTGCTTATCACTCCCAACCAGAGCTGGGGAGGGAAGGGCAGTCTGGGCTGTGGCATAGGGTATGGCTACCTACACAGGATTCCAATTAGAAGTAATCCACCATCAAGCCAAGCTCCTTTTACTACAGCTTCTAAGGTGAGAATTTGAAAGCTATCTATTCAGAATATTCTTGAGCTGTTAATTTTTCACATCACCTATTCGAAAAGGGGACTTTTCTTCCCTGCTAGGACGGATCAAAGTGGCACTTTTGGTTTAATAGATAATTGTTATTTTAATAAATAGTCAGTATTTTTTAAACAATATGATTGATCTTAATACAGTTTTGTGAATTTGACATTTTAAGGTCATTAATTGTTTGTTAGTGTCACCGTCATGGGTCAGGGGTTGGTATGCTTTAAAAATTAGGTACCACAAATTTTCTTGTTAAATTTGATAATTTCAGCACTTTTAGAGAGTAAATAATTAAATTTGTTTCATCACTAAGATCTTTTATTTTTGTAATAGGTGATGTGAAAAGCAGCATGTGTTACACTATAGGTAGACCAGATAAGTGAGGTCTGTCTATAGTAGCAAAATTATTTCCACCTTAGGCACTTGAATCCGTCACTACGCTCAGGATTATATTATTTTAGAATCCTTCGCTTTGTACAGGACTTCTATTAACGAGCAAATTGTTTACACTCTGATGCCATACAATTTCTACAGGGTGTTTTTTATGTTGTAACTAGATTTTCCCTCCACCCATGTAGAAGTTGTATATCGTAAATGCTTAATTTTCCGAGATAAAAAGTAATTCATGTCCTTGTCTAGGCTAGAAACTAACTCTGTTCAAAATTGACATCGAACAGTTGAAGTTGGACTGTGAAGGCAGAACAAAAAAATAAACATACTTTCACAGTTATAATGTTTATAGAACCCTTTATGTTAAGCCAAGGCCAATATAATTAAATAAAAATATTACGTAAAGTAAATGAAGATGCTAAAAATTTTAACATGTTTCGATTCTATATAAAATCTTAATAAATGGGTCAAGACATAGTGATGTTTATTTTACATTTTATCCTGTATTGTATAAATGAAACTCGATTCTGTTTTTCATGAATGTCCCCTATTATCCACGTCTTGTGATATTTAATTACAGGTACAAACACAATCTTCTGAAATTCAACAAAATTTAGCATTGAGTGTACAGAATTTGACTATAAATGAAGATAAGACTCCTCTGATTAGTGCACCTCAATCTTCTGTGGAAAATGTTCCTATTTCATCACCACCTGCGTTTTTGTCTGGAGTGCCAATGGTGATCCCTGGCAACTTTCCTTCAAGCAATATTTCACCAGCGGCTCAACATCATCAATTTGTTCAACCGCCTTCTCAACCACAGCACATAACTTCACAAGCACAATCGGTGGTCTCCCATATGGCTGCCTACTCAAGCAGTAAGTATGAAAACATTTTTGGATATTATTACATATAGTCTGTAACTCTGTTACATTGGGTGGGATGGATCTGATGAATGCAATAATGGAGAATGTCGGTAGGTACGCCAAATCGCTTGAAACTTTGTTTCAGTAAAGTTTAAAAATAAACAAACATACTACTATTTGTTTCATTCAAATAGACCCAGTAGTTTTGATTCTACGAACGATTAAAATTTTAAAAAAAAATCAAAAATTTCGGACAATAATATTAAAACGCGCGATCGCCATCTTGCTACAGTGACGTCATCATTTAACAGCGGTACTCGCCCTTATATGAATGAGTAAGTTTTCAGGGCTTATATCTTTTTAACCGAAATAAGTAGCCAGTTGAAATTTTCACAGAATATGTCTTATAATAAACTCTATCGTTTAATATTATAAAATGAACGATAAATCAAATCCCAAGAGGGGTCCCCATACAAGAAACATGAAAAAAACCCAATTTTTTAGCATTTTTATTCGGATTGTATTTTTATAATGGCTTCTTATTTCGATACTATTTTCATTTTCAACAAGCTTAAATTGTAGTCTAACCTTCATAGTTTACGACTAAATAGAAATCTCAAGTAAAACTCCTACAAATTTAATATGTGACAAAACTGATTTTATCAACACGGAGTTTTAGGCGGTCACCCATCCTGTTTTAGACTACGCTTGTAGTTGCTTAACTTTTGGAGGCGAAGTAAGGGCTGTATTTGTATGATGGCTTTTTATTTCGGTGTCACATTAATCTAAACTCCATACTAACCTATAGTTTACGACCAAACAGTAATAAAACTTTGTGTTAAGAAGTGCCTAGTTTAAATGAACACGATGATGTGGCGGTGATTGCTAAACTTTGGCGGTGGGCCTTTCTTTACAAATTTCGTGATAGGTAAGTATGTAGAATTAATATTGCGACCGTATAAAATAATGAACTATAAAATATGTTTTTTTGAGTTCTGGTACCTATTTTGTGTACTTATTAATTTCATCGATTTCAAATTTCGCGCGCGATCGACACCAAGTCGCTCACTCGCGATTAGTTAAATAGGTAGGTATACATGCCTACAACACTCGCTTCGCTAGGCTTAGACGTTGGCAAAGTTGGCATTACTTAGTGGCCGCGAGCTGTAGCAAGTAGGTAGTGTTTTGGAACATTATTAGTTATTATTATTACTTTGTTATTTCGTGTATGCAAGACAGTGTGTGTGTTAGATATAATATAAAGTAGGTAGCTATAAATCAAGTAAACGCAATGGAGAAAGTATTTGAAAAAGGGCAATCGGAACATCTACCAAAAATAGATGGGCTTATGGTCGCTGAGTATTTTTCAAGGAACAGTAACTTTGTTGCTGCCGAAATGCGAGGATAGACCGCGTAACGAACTGCGTGAATCATAATATTGTTGAATACTTACCGCTGCGGGCTCTGCCGCCCGCGTCCCGCGTCTCGCTTCCCGCGTTCGCGTCTCCCGCTTTGTTTTTAAGTTTTGGGGATGTTTCAATACATACAATACAATACATAACCATAACTACATAACCATAAGTAGTAACATCCAAACAAATTCGTAAAAATATTTCGACTTCCAAAGTTAAGCAACTAAGAGCGTAGTCTAAAACAGGATGGGTGACCGCTTAAAACATCGTGTTGATAAAATCAGTTTTGTGACATATTTGTAGCAGTTTTACTTGAGGTTGCTGTTTAATCGTAAACTATGAAAGTTAGACTATAACTTAAGCTTAAAGTAGCATCAAAATAATAAACCATTATAAAAATACAATCCGAATAAAAATGCTAAAAAATTTAGGTTTTTTTCATGTTTCTCTTAGGCGGACCCCTCTTGGGATTTGATTTATCGTTCATTTTATAATTTTAAACGATAGAGTTTATAATAAGACATATTCTGTGAAAATTTCAACTGGCTACTTATTACGGTTAAAAAGATATAAGCCCTGTAAACTTACTCATTCATATAAGGGCGAGACCCGCCGTTAAATGATGACGTCATCACCCGTGAGCGCTCGCCGCCGGGTTTCGAGCGCCGGATACGAAGTTTAAAATTCAATATCTCGGAAACTATTTGACGTATCGAAATGATTTTTTTACAGTATTTTTTGTTTTTAATGGAGAATATGATAAGCCAAAAATCTCAACTGGCCGACATTCTCCATTGGTAAAATTTAATAATCAGGATCTCAATTGGTTATGATCCAAAAATAACCGATAACCTGTTTTAGCTGGATTTAATGAAATAAGAGGTTAAACATAGTTATTATTATGACATAAAAGAAACAGAAGGATTTGTTTGATATCTTTGTAATCAATTAATTTCTCTGGAGCGGTTATATATTATAAGAAAATGATCAACAATCAAAAATATATTCATTTATAAGTCATAATCATAAATCATAATCAGGGGTCGGAATAGGCAGTGCCTATTTGCCTAAACTTCGCGGGAGGACGTAACTAAGAGTGGTTAAAACTACCAAAAATAATGATTTATTTTTATTGAATGCGGGAAAATAATAATATCACAAGTTAAAAACATTTATTGTATACTTTCGTGCACTTTGTTATGGAGCGTCCCCATTATCAGCGGGGTCGCATAATGCAGGTTGTAAGTACACGGCTAAAGGAGTAATGAGATAAAATATTATATATTACGAAACACTTTATTAGTTTAATTACATCAGAAATAAACCAGAAATGTCATTTGTTCATGTTAAATTGTATACGATAAATGTTTTTAGCATGTAATATTGAGTTTTAGTATCAATTTCGACATTTATGTATTATTAAAAAATCCCGCATTCACTAAAAATAAATCATTATTTTTGGTGGTTGTAACCACTCTTAGTTACGTTCTCTCGCGAAGTTTAGGCAAATAGGCACTGCCTATTCCGACCCCTGATCATAATGTACAATTGTATTGTGTATGGAATTCAGGTATAATGCAGTTACATTTGCAGAGTTTCACCAATCCCTGTCTTTTCAGCCGTACACACAAAAACTGAATGGAGAAGACTAATATAATACTAATAACTATTTATAAAGAGGCTTTCATAAAAATAATGATTAAAACACAAGTACTATTATTACTAAATATTATGTAAAATGATGATAATATAAAATAACAATTAACATGTGTGCAATTAACTAAGCTCCTTGAACTCATTTAAATTAGAGAAGCATTTATCTCTAAGCCACGACTTTTTTAGGGTTCCATAGTCAAACTAGGAACCCTTATAGTTTTGCCATGTCCGTCCGTCCGTCCGTCCGTCGGCAGCCTAGCGCAGAGTCTTAGTACTAGAAAGCTGTAATTTGGCATGAATATACATAATAGCCACGCCAACAACGTGGTACATTAAAATGTAATAAAATTATTTTTTTAGGGTGCCTCCCCTACACGTAACTCGAGGATGTATTTTTTTTTCTCGCCTACCCCATAGTGTGGGGTATTATTGGATAGGTCTTTCAAAAATATTGTGAGTTTGAAAAACAATTTTTCGATCAAGTGATCCGTTTGTGAAACATTAAGCTTTAAAGCGCTAACTTTTGTTCGAGTCAAGTGTCTCCCCCCTGCCTACAGCCCAAAAGACAAATACTAAAAATCTGAAAAAAATCTTACATGAAAGCACATGTAACGAATTTAAAAGGAAAACTATCACGACTAAATAGACATCATTGGTTCTTGATATACAGGCGATTCAAGTGTTTATATCTGCTAAAATCATCTAATACGGCACCCATTTGGTGCCACTTTAAGTAGAAAATTAGTTATTACTTGTTGAATTTCATGTTTGTAGTAAGTACTTAACGGCTTCGGAACCCTACACTGAGCATGATCCGACAAGCTCTTGCCTGGTTTTTGCTTCTTTGGCAATTGGTTGTGCCTAGCTATTTTAAAAACATCTGGTAATTTATTTAAAAAATAACGCACATCATGAAGTAGGAACATTATGCATAAATATTTATTAACAAACACACACATTTATTCATTCAATTAACACCATTGAAATGCTATAACAGTTAATTTTTATAATCTTCACGTATTAAAAGTTTTAAAGGCTCTAAATTAATTTCCTTCAAATTTTATAACATTTATTTACTTTAATAATCATTAGTCATAAGTTTTAAAAGCATTAAAGCTTTAAATTTTATTTACTATACCTTCAGGATCTCGAAATGTTTACTAGCTATAACCGAACCAACTAAGCGGTTGTTTGTGAAAGTCGGAGGCCACTGTGGGGTCGCGGGTACAGAGGCGGGGGCATAGGAGGTTCGAGGACACAGCTTCCGCCATAAAAAAACAAACTTGACCTATATTCTTTTTTTTATATGTGACTTTCACATCTCGCTCATGTTCGAGATGTATTTCGCCAATAACGAAGTAGACATTAACCACGAAGGGAGAATGGTCAGTCCAACCATCGTTGTGATCATCTCGAAGATGATTTGTTCTCAATAAAACCCTTATTACTGATGCAATTTATATTTCGTAATCACCATTGCTCTTAACCTCCAAACTCCCTTGTTGACAGCCCATGTCACATAATAGGCGGTAAAAATTGTGTTGGGACAGTATGCAACACTCGGCCCCTTTTTTTAAAAAATTATATAATTCTAAAATTTCAAACTAAAAATGAATGAAGCAAACATTCCAAACTTAAAACTAATACAGATTAAAGTAATCAATTAATTCTATAAATTTAGCCGATCAGGAGCTTTTCTTAATCTACTTGATCTCCTTACATCAGGCAATGGAGACCCCAGATTAGAATCTTTGATCACCTCATTTCCAGTCTCTGCCCTGCTCAAGCTCCCATCACACTCTAATACCTCCTTATCTCTCAAACCTATCTCCCTAGAGCAGTGTTTTTCAACCTTTTTCATGATGCGACCCCCTTGGTATGAAAAAACATTTCGCGACCCCCCGACCCTTCGCTTTCTCTTTCTTAATAAATAAATAAATATTAATAATCTTTATTGTCTTTCTTTTACTAAAGTACCTAGTTCTCTCGACCTCTGGCGACCCCCCTACAGAAGCTTCGCGACCCCCCAGGGGGTCGCGACCCACAGGTTGAAAAACACTGCCCTAGAGTAACTCCCCTCATTTGAGTTATCCCTCCCTGCTTCTCTGGTTAATGGCTGAGGTAAGGATTCATTTTCCATTGCCTCCTGTACTTGCTCAGGGACAACGTTGAAATCAAATTTATCCTCCACACCACTTGCACAAGGTCTAAGAGAAGATGCATGATAATACTTGTGAATTCCATTAACCCTTACTACATATCTAACTGTACTTTATCTCTCCACAACTTCTCCCTTTACCCATCCTTTTCCTTTACTAACATCCTTTACCCACACTCTATCCCCTTCCTTAAATACAAGAATGCTGTTCATTTTTTCCTTACAATATTTTTTTGAAATTATATTATGTGGTTTAATCAAATCAAATCTGGTCCTGGGTTTCTTTTTAAATATTATTTCGTTTGGAGACATGCCTGTTGAATTTAGTGCATTTCTATAGATGAATAGGAAATTTTGTAAAAGCACCTCTGAACTTAATTTGGATTCTTTTTGAAGTTTACTCAAACATTTTTTTACTGTTTGCACTGTTCTCTCAGCCATCCCATTTGACTGGGGGTGATAAGGTGGTGTTTTCAATGCTTCACAACCATTTGCCTTTAAAAAAATTACAAATTCCGAAGAATTAAAGGGAGGACCATTATCACTAACTAATTTAGCTGGTATGCCAATAATAGAAAAAGTTTTACACAGTTTTTCAATTACTTGAGAAGTGGTAGTACCCTGCATAATGTGCACATCTAACCATTTTGATCTTGAATCTACAATAAGAAAGTATGTAATGGACCCCACATAAAAAAAATCAACATGTACTCTCTCAAAATTTGTTTCAGTTGTGCTCCAGTTTACCAATGGATTTGCATTTGTAAAACCTCTAGTTGCCTGACAAATATCACAAGCCTGTATAAGGTTTTCAATGTCCTGCCCCAAACTTGGCCACCAACAATATTCCCTCATTAACATTTTAGATTGCACAATACCTTGATGAGATTCATGAAACATACTTAGAACTTTTGATCTTAACTTGACTGGTATAACAACTCTACTGCCCCATAGTAAACACTTTTGCTCTACACATAATTCTGCACGCTTTAAAAAATATGGTTTCAAATTTTCATCATTCACACTGTTTGGCCAACCAGAAATGACATATTCATAGACTTCCTAAAATTCGATCAGTTCGAGTATGAAAAGCAATATCTTTAAAATCCAAAGGAGGATTTTCAGAAAAACTTAAATAATTTATAAGGTACCGGAGGCATATAAGGCCCGGCGGCAAACAAAGCCCACTAGGCAAAAATTACTGTTACGATATAAAATTCGCCAAACGGTTTTACGCACACATAGATATTTCACAGACAGCGATCTGGCAACGTCGCTTCACTTCGTACGCGCCGCCATCTTGTCAGTGGCGGCTGAACAACCAGTGCGGTTACACGCGGGGAGTGTTCTTATTATTTTGAATAATTTTCGATGACGTTTAAATAAAACTGTTGTGCTAAATTTTCATTTCTATTAAGTTCAACGTGCTACTGGTTAATTCAACTGTTGGGAAAAAGGTAAGATTATGATCTATTGCATATTTTTATATTAAATATGGTCGTTTTTCTTGAACGATGTGCTTAGGCTAATAAGGCCCTATGATGTTGAGGGTATTAAGGCCCGGGCGGCCTGGGCTTTAATACCCATATGAAACTAAATGTCGAAGACACATAAGCAAAAAATATAAGAACTTATTTTAAGACGAAATAAGGAGTGTTTTTTTGCCTTGTGCATAAAGATTTCAATCCGAATCCATTTTTAATAGAAGTATCCGGATCTGTATTATTATGATTCCGGATTGCATTTTATATTGAATACTTATAAACACTACTTATTACTTTTTAGTTTCTTTATTTTAGGTAAAAAAAAACGCTCTCTTTAAATTTTAAAGAGTTGATTCCAACCCCTAACTTCTGTGTTGTAAAATCTCAGCCACGACGTAAAGCTATTAACTACAAGGGCCAGAGAATTGTAAAAGACCTATTTGAGAAAAGGAAAAAAAATGTCAAGAAAGGGAACCCGAATGGACCAAAAAGAAACGAGAAGGTATCAAACAAAAAAAGCAAGAAAGTAACCAAGCAGAGTAAAAAAGAAGAAAAAAATATTAAGGCACAAAAACCTAAAGTACCAACCATAAAAAACAAGGAAGTGACTAAGCAGAATAAAAAAGAAGAAGAAAACATTAAGAAACAAAAAACTAAAATAGTAAAGAAAAACCAAAATAAGGAAAAAAGTAAAGTTGTAGATAAATGGTTTTGTCATGGATGTAAACTCGAAAAACAAGAAGATATGAGAAGTTGTAAAAATTGTCTTAAATGGTACCATGAAGAATGTGTAGGATTGACTTTAGATGATCCAGAAGATTTTGTATGCCCTGATTGCGTTTAAACACTTATGTGTTACTTATTTAGTATTCCACATAAGTACGTAATTTAAAAAGTTATAATATATAAGGATAATTTTTGATCTCGTACAGAAGGCTGATTTGAAACTTAGTTCCTAAATTAAAGTTCTTAAAGTATATCGTTAGCTACATAATTATTTACTTGGTTTATATTTTATAGGGTGCAATAAGGCCCACAAAAACGGAGGTATTTTTTTGTATGTGTTAGATTTTATAGTTTTTGGTGTTAACATATTATGTTGATTAAGCTTAAGCTGAAGTTGTTACTGTTTTGTTTTTTAATGAATATACTATGAAAATGTGGATTATTTTTGTGTTCATAAGTGAAATAAGGCCCATGGGAATTTAAAAAAAATATATTAAGTTGCTGCTGCTGATTCTGTGATCTCAAATGTCATAACAAATATGAAACTAAATGTTGATTCGTTAGAAAGTTCGAAAATGTTTATTAATGTTGATTATTTCAATGGGCCATAATAGCAGCACATAGTTTAAAAAGGCCCAAAATGGGCATATTAAAATGACTATGCTATTTTGAGTATTATTAAGATATATTACAAATAATTCGTCTCTATGTACAAGTAATTAAATGAAGAGTCTATATTCTATGTGTTTTTTTCCTTCAGCCATCCCTGCTTTAAAATATTACATTTTACATTAAGGTGGGCTTTATATGCCTCCGGTACCTTAGTGTCTATTACTTCTGCACCTTCGGGTAAGGGCAGACGTGACAACGCATCTGCATTCCCTAACAAAGTACCTCTACGATGTACAATATCATAAGTATATCCAAATAGAAAAATCTTTGAAGTCTAGCGTTGGCAGTTACTGGTATTCTTTTTAGAGGATCAAATATGAACTTTAATGGTTGATGATCAGTGACCAAAATAAATTTCCGGCCATACAGATATTTATGGAATTTTTTAATAGCAAAAATTATCGCCAAAGCCTCTTTTTCCACCTGTGAATAATTTTTTTGTGCACTATTTAAAGTTGCTGATGCAAAACTAATCGGCTCACCTTCTATTTTATGACTAAGTACTGCCCCTACTCCATACTCACTCGCATCTGTTGTCAAATATAGTTCTTTCCTGCACTCATAATGAACTAATAACTGATTATCAATTAGTAATCTTTTGCTACTTTGAAATGCTTCTTCACAAGCCTTAGTCCATATGAAAGGGGTATTACTTTTTAGTAATTGATGAAGAGGTGTTAACAATTCCGACAACCTTGGCAAACATTTACAATAGTAGTTCAAGAGCCCAAGATAAGCTTGTAACTGGGTTACAGTCTTAGGAGCTGGGGCTCTAGGGGAGAGTGGTCACCATTCGTACGCGGGGCACATTCATACAGTTAGTATAACAGATAAACTAAACGGCACACAAGCGCGCGTTTGCTTGTGTGCATAGACATACCGGCCGCCATGTTGCTAAGCAGAGTGTCGCGCCAGTCGCACCACGGTGCATCGGCTGACAAGACGTAACGTGTTTTCGCACGCGGTGAGTAAATTTTTTACGTAAATTCAATTCGCAATTGTAAGTAGAATTATTATGTTTTTGACAAAATAGTGTTGATTAATATTAATGTTAACATTGATTATTTTGAGCTTTAATTGTTATATTTCTCAAATTAAATTAGAATTTGTATAAAGTAGTATTTTAATTTTGTGCAAGGCATGGGGTGCATTCGGACAGCAAAACAGGGGGCACATTCGTACGCGTACGAATGCTCCCCTTTAGATTTTATGAACCACCAGAACATCACAATAACATTTTTCTTTTTATGAAGTATTCTAATTCTAACAAATCGATATATTTTATAAAGTAAGTCTTATAACTAATATTTTATTGCAGAATCATGGTACGAAAATATAAAAAAAAGGGTACGCGTACCCAAGAGGTGGATGAAGAGTCCATGAAATTAGCAATTGATGACGTAATTCAAGGACGGCTGTCATATAGAAAAGCCGCGTTGCAATATAACATCAAGACATCGGACGTTGGAAAGCAGAGTCAAGAAATTCAAAGATGGCTCTAACACCGATGAACCCTCACGAACATTTCATTCCAAGTTCACTAGTCTACAGGTCTTCTCCTTGGAAGAAGAGACACGCTTGAATGACTACATTATTAATTGCTGCAAAATGCATTATGGCTTAACAACAATGCAGATTCGCAAACTTGCCTACGAATACGCGAAAGCGTCAAATTTAAAATATCCAACGAAATGGGATGAAAACCAAATGGCCGGGTTAGAGTGGATGCGTAAGTATAGAGAAAGAAACACCAACCTCAGTCTGCGAAAACCGGAAAATACAAGCGCAGCTAGATCGTTCGCTTTCAATAAGACTGCAGTCCAAGAGTTCTATAATAATTTGACTGCTGTGTTACAACGACATAATTTTGCTGCCGACAGGATATTTAACTTTGACGAGTCCGGCGTGACTACTGTTTTAGAAACTCCTAAAATTTTGGCTCCTAAAGCACTGAAACAAGTAGGACAAATCGTGTCAGCGGAAAGAGGCGAATTGGTGACATTTGGTGCAATTATTTCTGCAAGCGGAAATACTATTCCTCCGTTATTTGTATTTCCACGTGTACACTACAAGGACCATTTTCTTGAAGGTGCGCCTGAAGGAAGCCTCGGAGCTGCTAATAGAAGTGGGTGGATAAATGCTGACATATTTGTTTCAGTGTTAAAGTACATTCAGAAACACACACTGAGCTCTAAAGAGCATCCGATTTTACTATTATGTGATAATCACGAAAGCCATATCAGCTTACAGGCTATAACATATGCTCGAGATAATGGCATAATTTTTGTGTCTTTCCCCCCGCACACCAGTCATCGATTGCAACCCTTGGATGTTGCGGTATTCGGCCCATTCAAGGCAAAGTTGAAAATAGCATTCAATAATTGGCATATGTCGAATCCTGGCAAAACAATAAATATTTATAATATACCTAAACTGGTAAAACTTGCATATTTCGAATCTTTTACGGCAAAAAATATTACAAGTGGATTTGAAAAGCCAGGTATATGGCCGTTTAATGAAATGGCATTCAGTGATGAAGATTTCGCTGCCATTGACGTGTACGCTTCAAATAATTCGGAAAATGCGACACCTGATCCGGAAAGAAGCACTGCCGTAATAGAATCGCACCCCTCCACCAGCGTGCCCTCGACTGATATGAATGAGGCAGATATTCGTGAGCCGTCGCCTTCTTTGCTTCAAAATGACGAACGTCGAACTGACGAACCTTCCACGGCTCCACCTCTGCAGCTGAGACACAATCTGAACCGAGTGTTTATCTTCCCATAACACCAGAAGTCATAAGACCTTATCCTAAAGCTGTTAGAAACAAAAAAAACAATAAAGGAAGAAAACCGGGTAAATCCCGTATATATACAGATACACCTGAAAAAACTGAATTAGAAGAGAGACATAGACAGAAAGAATTGAAAAAAATAGAACAGGAAAGGAAAGCCAGAGCCAAAGCAGTGAAACGTAGTTTGAAAGAACTTAGTTCAAGACAAAAGAAAAAGAAAGCTAAGCAAATAAAAAGTGATGAAGATTCAGGGGCATCTGAAGGATCGGAATTTAGCTTGCGGGAGAGTTCAACATCTCCAATCGGTTTCGAAACGGACGAAGAGACTAATGATTGCAGTAGCGATAATAATTTAAATGTGACACCAAATAAAATCAAAGATAATTGTTTTGTTTTGGTAAAGTTTGAAAAAAAAACTTCTGTTGTTTACTACGTCGGAAAAGTTCTTAGTCATTATTCGGGTACGGAGCTGAAAGTATCTTATCTTCGGAAGAAACCGGGATCATCATGGTCATTCTTTTTTCCTGACATAGAAGACATACACACTCTGTATATCAGCGATGTCGTCATGATCCTACCTGATCCACAACCACGAGTGGGCTGTACAGCTAGAATGGCTAGACTTTTTACTTTTGCAGTTAATTTAAATAATTATAATGTCCAATAACTTCTAAAGTAACAACCAAATATGTATGATTATTGACTTTTAAGTTTAGATTGTCAAAGACTGTGCAACATACTCATAAAAAATGATTGCAAAGAAATCATTAAGACTGATTGTTAAGCTAAGAATTATCAATAAGTAAACTGTGGATAAACGATTTAATTTTTTGTTATGTTTCTAAAGAAACATTTATCGACTATGAGCCAAGTCAAATATTTTAAGTTAATTCTTTAATAAATAAATATTTTTGTAATAATTAATAAAAAATTAACGACTTTAATAGGTTTTTTAATTACCCTGTATGAATCTACCCCATGGCGTATGAAAGTACCCCACCTACTGTACGAACGTACCCCGTACGTGGGGTACGTTCGTACAAATATCTTATCGTAGAAAAATTACTATAACTCTTTAACCTTTTGACATAATAGTTTCGGATTTATTTGTAACAAACTACAATATATTTGCTACGCTTAGGTATATAAACTAGATAAATTAAACAATCCATCATAAATTAAAAAAATAAAATATAAAAAGCGTACGAATGGTGACCACTTTCCCCTATTTATGGCTTCTACTTTTTCTGATAACGGCTTGATTCCTTCTTTACTAATGGCATGACCTAAAAACTTTATTTCGCTACTAAAAAACTGACATTTATCCAGATTTACTTTAACATTATAATCTTTTAAACGTTCTAACACTTTAGTCAAATGCTCATAACAATCTAAAATATTATTTCCCTTTATGACCACATCATCAATAAAACATTTAACATTGTTCAAACCAAGCAAAATTTGATCCATAGCACATTGAAACACTGAAGGGCCACTGGATACACCAAATTGTAACCTAGTTCGTCTAAACAATCCTAAATGTGTATTTATTGTCATATATTCACGGGAAGACTCTTCCAATAACAATTGTTGATAGGCTCCAGTTAAATCTAACACACAGAAAACACTACCCCCACTTAAAGCTGTAAAGATGTCCTCTGGTATTGGCAAAGGATAGTGCTCAGTGTCCAGCACCGGGTTGAGAGTGACCTTATAGTCCACACAAACTCTCAACTTCTTGTCGCTTCGCTGAGCCAAAACTATTGGACTTGCCCACCTAGAATGCTTAACTTTTTCTATAATTCCTGCTTTTTCTAAATTTATTATCTCCTTCTCCACTTCTTCCTTTTTCGAATAAGGAATAGTGTAAGCTTTGTGAAAAACAGGTTCCGCTCCTTGCTTAAGTTTCAAACTAGCTTTCAAATTTAGAATATGGGATGACCTATCCTTCTCAAAAACTTTTTCATATTTTGTTTTAAGAGCTTCTACTAATTTATCTTTGTGAACATCACCTGATTTTAGCTGTTTAATTTCAAAACACTTTTGCCACTTTGGAAATAATACCCTTAACCAATTTCTTCCTATTAAAGGATTAAAATAATTTTGACAGTCGAGCACTATTAGATACAATTCTTTTTACAAATTACTCACCCTAATCTTAATAGATCCTAAAACCGTTAAACACTCACCCGATACTGACTTTAATTTATAATCACATTTCCTTAATTTACTTTTTTCAAAATGCTTTTCAAAATCTCTCTTGTGAATAACTGATTTGCAAGCTCCTGTGTCTACTTGCATTTTTAAACATTGTCCATTTCCTAGTCACAATGGCATCCAAGCAGCTTCCTCCTCTCCAGATATTTGTTGAATACTGCCAAGAATTATCTCCTCCGTACCTTGTTCCTTTGTAATCAGTTCGTCCACTTGTTTGACACGAAAATGACACTTTGTTGCAATGTGCCCTTGTCTGTTGCAATTGTAGCACATCCATGTCTTTTTAAAGCACCTGTCAGACGAATGGCTTCCTCCACAACGGGTGCATTCCAGTATTGTGCGTGTCCGTGTACTAACTTTATTTTCTCCACCAGGCCCTTGTGGACGTCCTTGCCCTTGCATAGTAGGCCGCGGTCTTCCTACTGGAAACTTTTTGTCTATCATCTGCACACTTGTATCCGGTTGAATGTTTTTTGTTTCTTTTTCAGCACTCTCATATGCTGATGCCATTTTAACACCTTCTTCGAAAGAAAGACTATCCCCCACCATTAATAACCTCTTAATTAATTGTTCTTTCGACAATCCACATACTAAACGATCTCGAAGTGCTTCATTTAAGAAGGTTCCAAAATTACAAAATGCAGCTTTCTTTTTTATCTCGACTACATAATCATTTACCGACTGACCTTCTTTCTGTTTACACGCGTAAAACTCATATCGGCCCGCTACTGCAGATTTTCTAACGACATAATGTTGTGTCAAAACATCTATGAGTTGTTCAAAGGTTTTACTTGAAGGCTTCGCCGGAGACACTAAATTCTTTAAAACGTTGTAGGTATCCGGTCCAATAAGCGTGATAAGCATCGGCACTTTCATAGCTTCATCAACACAATTCACTATAAAAAATTGTTCCATCCTATCACTGTAATCTTTGAAGTCTTGTTTTTCCGGATTAAAGTGTTCAATATTTCCTATTAATGCCATTATCCCTTCGTCGCCACTGATTTGTTCTCAATAAAACCCTTATTACTGATGCAATTTATATTTCGTAATCACCATTGCTCTTAACCTCCAAACTCCCTTGTTGACAGCCCATGTCACATAATAGGCGGTAAAAATAGTGTTGGGACAGTATGCAACAGAAGACATGCAAAGCCCGGATCCTTAAATTGGATCCGGGCTTTCACGTAGGGTCTCCGAGCTGAGTTAAATCTGGCAGAAGCATCTGCTTATGAGATTATTTGGTTAGACATTACTAATTTTAAAGATTGCTGTCTACAGAACTCCGGACAACAGTGGTCAATCGCAAAATCCCTGTCTGATAACAGACAGGAAGCGTTCTGTTGAGAAACTGTGCATTCATCTCCTCTCCAGAGTGATTTAATACGCACTTAAAACAACTAGCATCTGAGTGGCATTGATTCTTAAGCTGGCTTAATTTTAGGCAATTCCTGCACTGGATGTTGGAAGTTATTATTCAGGATATCTAGAGGATATTGTAAGCATTTCAGACGAACGGTTTTGTAATATCCTTCACACTTATTTGGATATGAAGAAGCTCTCCGCCCGTTGGATGCCGCGATTGCTCACAGTGGATCAAAAACGCACTAGGGTGACCCTGTCAGAGGCATGCTTGGCGAAGTTTAGGTGTAATGAAAAGGACTTCTTGCGTCGTTTCATAACTGTTGACAAACCTGGATTTAAAATCAATATCATCATACACCAGAAACCATGGAGCAGTCAAAACACTGGATTGCTTCAGGTGAACCTGCACCAAAGAAGGCCAAAGCAGTTATTGGCGAATAAAGTTATGGCTACTGTCTTCTGGGACGCTCATCATGGTGTAATATATATTGATTCCCCGCTTTCTACTGTCAAGTTAGCGTCGCCTATGCCTTTCGGTGAATCCCATGTACTGTTGGTTTAGTTATTTTTGTATATGTATAACTGGGTTGTGTTTCACGAAACTATAACAGTTAATCGTACCTACAGAGTGTTTATTTACAATAGTTTGTGTGTAGGTATGTGTGTATTTGAAAACAACACAGGCTAGTTTTATCCCGGTTTTTTTGTTGTTGTGGTTTGAGGTATTCCCCCAAAAACATGGGGAAATGAAATTATGTTTAACTAGTAACACTGAACCTAAATGATTCGTATGTGATATTTTTAAAATTTTCTTGTGAAAGGTAATAGGCTACTTGCCTCATATTAAATTTGGCTTAATAAATTAATATTTTCTGTAGTATTAGACTTAAGAAACCAATATTTATCGATTTCAGATATTAAAAGTGTAAGATGGCTACGTATTTTTTATTTAAAATTGTTCATTTTTATTTTTTAATTTGAACTCTGAAAACGCTGTCGGACTTGTTGTGACGTCATAGGACTCTAAGCAAACTTCATGTCGGTTCTTATACGAGTGAAATTCGCAATGGTATATTCTGTAAGTATTCTGTGCTGTGACATGACATTGACATTTATGACTCATGGACTTTGAGGTTGTGTTATGATCGTAGTCGTTTTAACATTAGTAAAAACCTAATCTGTGTATTATTGTTACTGCTTTCTATTTTTATTGATAAGAGCAATCATGGATGTTGGATTCGTGAATGCAGATAGCACAAACTTACCAAGAATCGACACATTGATGGTCGGTAATTTTTTTGCCTTGAATCCAGATTTCTGCTCTGCCGAGCTTATTATTATTGAAGATAAAAGTTTTTGTAGAAACTGAATAACTTATTAAGTAAATACTAACATCAAAGTGATCTTCGCAAAAAAACAAAAATTGTTTCAGTCGATAAAGTCAGGATCCTTTTTAGCAAGTTTTAGCCATGTATTTCGCATATTTATTTCACTGGGCATTCTAATAATTTCCCTGGGGTCGTAATTGATGCGTTCTTGCATTCTCGGAATATACAATAACGTTAATTACTATATTTTCCATGTAAACTGGTGGAAGTCATGGTTTTTATTAATAAAAGTATCGAGGTTTCGAAAATGATTTATCTATATGTCAAATGCTTTCGTCAAATGTCAAATGTTTGTTTTCGGCCCGTATGACGTCACAGCACAGATAATCTATAGACTAATATGGCTGTAAGCGTTTTCGCCTGTTAACGAAAACTAAACCTTTAAAATAAAGTTTTGCGGTTTTGTAGGTCCTAAAAAAATATGGGAATATTTTTTTTCATCTAATCGGACAATAATTAATAACTTGAGACCTACTTTAAAACAGAGTCAACTAGCCTATTCCATCTGCCTTTTTATGTTTTTGAGATCTTGACCACGCATTGTCCCATTTTTCGCAGCGAGTTTCACTGTTCGCGTCTGTTTGACAACTAATTTTATGTAAGCCGGACTGTTGGCTGCGGCCATCAGTTAAGTGACACGGTTTTGGCGCGACTACTGCTAATCTAGTGTTTATTTATTTATTTATTTGGGAAACAAACAGCATAAAATAACACATTGAGATACAATCATAACTTAAAAATACATTAGCCAAAACAGTTTCCACTTGTAAACAAAAACATTTCAGTTGCTCAGGCTAGACTTTAAAACTACATTTATTTTTCTTAAATAAAACAATATTTGCATAGTATGTGATATTAAACTTATGTTGTTAAATCATTTTAACTGAAACTGACTATTTTACAATTATATATTATTCTCTTTCTTTATACATACATAATTTTCGTTTTATTTAGATACTGTCATTGCTACATTTTTAAGCTTTTAAGTTATCTTGAGTTATTTTGGTTATTGCAGAGACAAATTGATTTATTTCCATACAAAATATATCTGTGTCAGAAAACAATTCGTTATTTTTTTTACAGTCCCTTATAAGCAGTCTATTTCTTGCGTATGCAGTACGACCAGAAGGGATAGAGAATAGGTTCGAGGAACGGGTTCGTCGATCCGCGCACCGAAAGAATATGTTAGAAAGCAAATTAGGCGACTCCAAAAATCCGTTAATAACCTTGTACAGGAATGTTTGATCCTTGATAACACGGCGCCCTTGGAGAGACATAATACTCTTAACTTCAAAGGATTTAAATTTGTACTTCATGCGCCTGATGAACTTGTTCTGAATACTTTCGACTGCATCAATATGCACTTGAAAGTGGGGGCTCCAGACTGTGGATGCATATTCTATATTGGATCTAACAAATGCATTAAAAAGTAGTTGCATAGTTTTGGGTTGTTTAAATTCTCTACCCTGGCGAAATATAAATCCCAACATTTTATAGGCCTTTGATACCATACCGTGTTAACATATACATCAATTCGATTTTCTAAAACTACAATGTATCAGGGTCTTCCTAGTAGTACTTAGACGATGAAAGAATCTTTATACCTACAACTCGTTTTTAAATACACTAGGTAGGAGTCAAGATTAAAATGATCCTCATCATGTTTGTATGAAAATAATTAACAAAAAGTAAATCCGCGACAACATCGTAAAAACTTTCTTCTCAGCCGAAATTAAAAGTAGAGAGAGTAGCTGAAAGTATCAATTGCCCCCTTGAACTATAGGCGCTCGTGTAGCCTATAGGACAATGGGCAAAAATATATAGAACGTGGTATCCGCCCCGGTGCGCGGTGGACATAATTTAAATATCATTGGAAAGGTATCCTTAAGATTTTAGGACCTAATCTCATGATATTGCATCAATACTATTGATTTTCCTTCAATAACAGAGGATTAGTCAGTTTAAACACGGCGCACTCTTTGATGCAATAAATGCAAAAGTAAACATACACAAACTTACTCCATTTTAATTTTAGATTTTGCAGACGCAACTTTAACCAACTTGGGGAGCATACCATCGGTGTCCAACATGCAGCCGCCGGCGCCACTGCCCAGCTTGCCTGGGATCCCCATGAACCAGCCGCAGCCCTACATACCTATGATGCCCAATTACACGCAGTCACAAGTTCCGCCCCCCGCACCCATCCCACAAACCACACCGAATTTAGTTCCAACATTTGATGTGAGTACGTTTGCACCTGCCGCTGTCCAACAGCCCCCCATGCCGGGAGGCCTGCCAGTGATCACTCCGGTCTCGTTACCGGGGATGCCTTCGATAACAGTCAGCGCCACGCTGCCCGTATCTACCATGCAAGAAATTCATCAACAGCAGATATTACAGCAGCCAGACCTGTTGTCATGAAACTAATACACAATGCTGTTACGCCTTAAGTATGTCATAAAAGTAAAACTGCAGGCAATGTTTACTTTGCGTATACTTTTATGTTATTTTAGTCTATTCTATTGAAATGTTGCAAATATTATTTTATCTACAAATTGAATGTGGCAACTGTTGAATCATCAATGCTTACACTTTGCAAATATGGATTAGTTGTATTATAAATAAATAACGGGAATTTTAAATTCCGCAAATACCATGATAAGAAGATAACTTGGCGAATCAGAGGACACTCAACTTTGTTGTCACGAATTAAACACATGGTGTTATTTTGGCTAAACATTGTTTAGTACAGTATTGTTACACAGTGACTCCTATTGGAAGGCAGTTTTAGTATACGCCCGCATTTTGAGACAAATCGAATATTCATCAAAGTTCATGCTGTGATGCAAATTGAATTTTATAATGTTAACATTTACATTTATTTACTTCATCTGCCTTCCAAAAATAGACATTTGTGTTTTCAATGTATTGCGATTACCAATAAATGAGAATTGTAAAATATTATTTTATTTATTTTTATTATTTTACTAAACACTTATTTGATACATAAAACCTGCTTATTTACATAAATACTTCATACTTAGGTACACATTTTTATGAAAAACTTAACTCGTTAGTGTCTAATAAAATAATACTATACTCACGAAGTCACGAACTAATAAACTGCATGAACTTACGAAAAAATTTCAAACAAATTGATGCAGTTTTTGAGTCCATCAGTGTTTGTTGTGAATAGTATAATGCAAGTAAAATAACAGCTTACAGCACCGCACATGCGGCGAATAAGTGTTCACTTAATTTTGTCCCAATCACAACTGTCTATATGAAATAAAATCGTCACTAAAATCCACCCTTCAACTACTTTTTGGCCTGCTGTTCAGAAGCAGACGTTGAAGATGACAATAATTTTAACAAACAGAAAAGTAACCAGATGTATCTATAGAAACAACTAAAATAGCTACAAAGAAAAACAACTTGTCCCTTGCTCAGTCAGTTGACTTCGGAATTCGTGACATGGACATACCACTACTATCCATACCTAATACTTAGTGGGCCTACCAATACAGAGGAAGAGATAGGTCTCGTGCAGTTTCGATTTTTGTCTTCTCATAGTTAAAGCAAACCCCCCACGTCGGCCCTCAAAAATATCTGGCCTAAAAAACCGACTAACCTGTGATTGAAGTTTTAAGACGGTTCTTGTCTGTCGTCCTGTCAGTTCTAGAGCCAACCTCACCACCCCCTCAATATGGGAGAGATAGGTTGTATACAAACTTGAAGTACTTAGATTTTGGAGATTTGAAGGTCTAGGCTTATATATGGGTCGTTTTCAAAAAAATTGTACATAGTTAAGGGCTTAATGAAAACAAAATCACGATCGCGTCCTTTGTATAACGAAAGTTAGTCATACAACCTGTATGGGTAACTTTCGTCACACAAAGGAATCAATTAAGTTTTGTTTTAATTAAAGCCCTTAACTATGTACAATTTTTTTGAAAACGACCCATATGACACTGGAGATTGCATGGCGAACAACGCCTTGAAGCGAAGAAAAGTGACCGTGAATGACGCCGCTTATGTTTTTTGTCCCTTTCTAAAGAACCTATTGTTTATTTTATTTTTTCTAATGAAAGGGCCAAAAAACATAAGCAACGTCATTCAAGGTCACTTTTCTTCGCTTCAAGGAATTGTTCGCCGTGCAATCTCCAATGTCATATATAAGCTTCTTGACGAGAGTCAACGAAAGTATTTGTGAGCTACGTGCGTTCTGCCAATTTGTCAATTGCATAATATTTATGCGATCGAGTAGTTAGTTTTTTGAAATGCATTTTTTCTAGTCCTTTTGGTTAGTTATTATCGTGTTTTTGATCCCCAACGGCGTGCCCCCACTACTTGATTTTACGAACATTGACGCAACGGCTTATTCCATTATGCTCCCACATAGGAGCATAATAGTATAAGCCGACGCGTCGCAACCGTGCAACGTCAATATCAGTGGCTGGGCGCGCTGCCGATATTACACTATAACGATTAACTGATTGAGTCATTCCGCAACCGACCGCTGACGGTAACGGCAGGCGGCACTAGAGTTACAATCAATACGATCACAATACGTGTACCTAGAGAAAAAGTAGAATAAGGCCACAGACATTTGGAATAATATGTTCCCATCATAACTGTTTCCCTCATTCCCTAAATATCAGATTCTCAATACATTGGAATTACAAAACTTAAATAACATCACGTCTTCATTCCCAGAGTGGGGTAAGCAGAGCTAAAGAAATACCAACAACTCTTAAAGAGGTTTATAATTCTGTAGCCACATTTTGCACAATCAGGCTACGAAGATTACTAGTGTATTAGTTACAGATAAAACTTAACATTCAGAATAAGGTACCTATTGTTTATTATTTTTACCCAACATTGATGTTTTGGGACACCAATTTCACAACGGTAACAACTTAAATTACATTGTTAAACTAACTCGATTTTATGCCAACGAGTATAAGTATCAATTTCATCATACGATGTTAAATTTAATTAATGTAAATCGAACGTTAGTTCATACATTTTGACAACTGTTAACGCTCTAATCATCTGTTAAGTGGTTAACATCGTATGGTGAAATTGGTACTAAACGTCGTATCCTAGTAAATATAACGCATTTTGATTTAACGACTACAGTGTCCTTACGAGTACAGATATATAGGATGTCTCATTTAAATCGGTCAGTATGGGAAATTCTGAAACTATAAGACGTACGAAGATCTGTTCTAGGAACCATATCATCGATTTTAATAAGAAGAAATACAGCATTCATACATTAAAAAAGCTGTACTTAACTCGGGAATCGAACCCGGTTGTTTTGAAAAAACAACTTACACTATTTCCATTTAGATATCGATCGTTTAGATCTTAAGTAGTAAATGGCTCTATGAAACATGATGTCCAAAATGAATAAAATGCGGGGGTCACTTGGAACACCTACTAAAATAAATTAAAGTATGTAAAAACAATGTTATTCATTTTATACATCATGTTTCATAGAGCCATTTACTGCTTAAGACCTACACAATCGATACCTATCTAAATAGAAATAGTGTAAGTTTTTTTTTTCATATAACGACCGGGATCGATTTCCGAGCTGAGTAAGTACAGGTTTTTTAAAATGTATGAATGCAGTTTTTCTTTTTATTAAAATCGATGACATGGGTTCCTAAGAACAGATCTTCGTATGTCTTATAGTTTCAGAATTTCCCATACTGACTGATTTAAATGAGACACCCCTTAAACATTGGTTGAACTATTGTGCGGGAAGGTAGTCGTCATGCGCGCGTTTCTCCGTGTCGGCGCCGAGCGCGAGGTTGTCGTGTCCGTAGGTGAGCGTGCCGGCGTCGCTGTAGAAGACGCCGCCCGCCATCTCGGAGAGCCGGCGCCGGCGCCGCGTGTCCTTGTCGTCGGACATGCTGGGCGGCCGCACGCTCGAGCTGCGCCGGCTGCGCTGCGACCCCAGCCGCGTAGGCACCCGCAGCACTGACTGTCGACGAGATATCATTCTTGATCGCATCAACTCTGACTTTTCAACACATCATCGGTGGCAATCCACTCGTATGGTTTACCCTATGCTATTCACTAATCGGCTACCGTTTGCTATACGAGTAGATTAAAACGGCCCAAATAATCCAATATTTATTGGACTGTAAGGTCCTGAGCAACAAGTAGAGAAGTGCGGGATATGCCGGCCTTGCTCATTTAGTACATAATAGTGCGAGAAAAGCTGACGGTCACTTAACCCATCATGAAATGAATAATTGTCGGGAGATAATGTTTTAGTTGTTTGTGGCTCGTTAGCACGTTCACCGTAAATGACGCAAGATATCATGTTTCTAACGCAACATTCTACTTGTGCCTTTAATATGCAAACAACATCCGGATAGAAGCTAGCCATATAATATTGTAGGTGAGCTGAGCCCAGATAATTTGATAAAAAATCGTATGTATTAAATATGATTAAAATGAGACTGAGACAAGGTTTAAGTTCTGTGTATCCTTTTCTTATGACCCTGACCCTGGGTCCCTATAATCAAATCGTCTCGTTAAATTGTGACGTATCGTCTCTACAAACAAAATGTTACATTTAAACGAGACGTTGTGAATATAGGAACCCAGGGTTAGTACCTTCCTAGTTAAGGTGAAAAACTTAAGTAAATGATCCGGGCCTCTGTTCTACTGCGTTATAACGATATCACAGTTGAAGGGTTTTAGAATAGTTTGACTCGGCCGCCATTACTGTAAATGACATAAGAGTTATCAAAACGTTGACAATACGGAAACGCTTCAAAAGCGATATCGTTTTTACCGTGTAGAATCTAGGGCCTGTTGTATTAACCGTTCGACATTCTATGGGTATTTAAAATTTGATTTTTTAGCTTCACAGTCAGTTTGCTTAAAACTATGATTAAACATTAGCCCTGCAAGAGATAACGTCTGCCAATATTACGCTTTCCGATACGTGGCCGCCACTATATTTATTTATTTGTTTAAAACTTCATTGTACAAAAAAAGACGGACTTAACGCTACAAGCATTCTCTACTAGTCAACCAGGTGAAACAGAAATCAGAACGTAGGTAGGTGCAATAAAAATACCATCTTATCCCTTAAATCTGAAAAAATGTTTAACTATTTACCGGCCAATTTCGCGCCTTGCGCGTCATGTAAAAACATCTGTCGAAAGCCAATGACGCGACTGGCGCGGCATTCACAAGATTAGGTACCTTAATTTTGCTGGGCAGCGAGTTGAGTAAGGTGACGACGGGCGGCGAGATGAGGTCGATGGGCACGTTGGCGGGGTCGGTGGCGCCGGTCACCACGGACACCAGCAACCCGCTCACCAGCGTCGCCATGCAGCCCAGCCCCGAGTACCACAGGTACGACACTCGGAACAGCCAGAAAACTGACTCCTCTTCGTTTTGCCTGACAAATTTAATAATGGTACTGTACGTAAAGTGCTAATTTTTATATATAAACTGCTGGTCATGGCATCTTGGGTTGTAGCTAGAACGGTACATCTAAATGTATAAGGTTAGGTATAGTTTCTTTGTAGGTATTTAGGTAGGTGCTTTTGACCTTTGGAGTGTGGGAGGAAGAAGCTGTACCCAATAAATTGCAATCGTTATCGCCTGGTCCAATCATAAGTTTTACTTGCCTAAACATAAATAGAACGTTGTTCATTCTTTGTAATTGCATACTTACGAGTACTCCTAGGCACTAAATAAATATATTTTTTATTTCTTTCAATGCTATTTTATGGCATATTATGTAACAAATACGTCATGTTCACTTCTGGTTAATTTTCTCGTCAGTCATTAATTTTCTTATACAGCGTGTAAATTTCATACGGGCATATATTTTATCCAGACGTAGTTAACGATCATACAAATCATGTGAGAAAGATATTTTGTTGGTAACTTTTATTATTGACAAGCAGTTATTTTTTTAAAGCAGGGATTGTAAAACCGGTTTTATTTAATACCTGTATTTACATTGTCAAATTATTACCGCTTAAAAATAATACCTATATTCGAATTAGAGGTATTGTTGTCATTCCGCTTTTGTTTTTATCGCTATGTATTCACTATTAACAGTATTAAATACCTGTATTCAATACCGCTATTCATTGTACCTGATAAGTGAGATGTCAATTAGACTTTAATAAACTGTAATTTCAGACTTGTCTAAGGCGAGTCTAAGTTTTTTGTAAGAGCACCGATAACATTTACATATACAAATAAACGAGAATATTGACACTGACAGGTATGGTTTTTAGGGGTAAAGTATCAAAAAGGGGTATTGTTGTCAATTGTCTAAACCGATAATAAACTTGAATACCGGTATTCATTATACCGCTAATCAGAGCTTTAGCGGTATAAATAGTGAAAGTCAATTATAACCGGTAATACCTCATTTAAAACCGGTATTCAGAATACCGGTAACGATCCCTGCTTTAAAGTTTGTCTTAGGAGCAATGTATGTACGAAGTGTGCGAGCGTCCATAGGTCGTCAATGTATTGCGTAAGTGCAAGGACGAAATGTGTGGAAAATAAATACCAATCACAGGCGAGTGAACCGCCTGCACTAATGATCTTTCTTTTTGACTTTTATATAATTCATGAGTCATGACATGACCATTATGTTGAAGCTTTAATTTAATTGGCGCAGTGTGTGATACATTGCTTGCTGAATTAATAAGTAAGAAAAAATTAAACACATCTAATGCAGCAACATTTTTACGTTAATTAGTGTATATTTTAACTGTTGTTAAAATATATGCCCGTATGAAATTAACACGCTGTATTCCCGGTCTGTCGATTCCTGATTGAATTAGCTATTACCTTATACCATCCTGTTAATAAGAAAATTGCTATGGAATTGTAACAAAAAGTTACGTTCTGTGAGTCACAGCTGCAGGTTAGAGATCAAATGATTTGTCCTTTATCAATTAACGTGTTGACAGTAGACTCATTCATAAGTGATTAAATGAGTAAGTACCTACTTCGTGTACTTACTTATTTTTCTTCTGCCAGCATAATTAACTTTAAAAAACATTTAATTAGTTAGGACTGATACGGAAAAAACTAATTAATTATTATGTCATAGAGTTAGTGAACTTTTACAATTCAGGGGATAATCTTTATTATTTTATCAGAGTACCTACCTATTTTACTAATCCCCGAAACCCTATACTTAGGTTAATTAAGAAATCGGTAGGTCAGCAAGATATGCGATCGTAAACGATGCATGTTTCCGTTGGTGAGTTATATTTAAAAATTGCTTCTCAAGATCGTTGCAATTTAACGAGAACATAAATATGTTCTCTTCTGCGAGGAAGATATTACTAAATGATAGGACCTTAACACAGAACTAACAATTAATTGTCCTGATCATAACAGAGATAGAGGCAGCTAGTCCAACGCCAAAGTTCGAGATTTATGTAATGCTATAGGGATTTGACGTTTTATTTTAAAATATTTAGGTATTGTTTTGTTTATATACCTAGATATGGGCAGGTTTTCTCACTTTACTTTCTAAAAAAAAACAATTATTCCAGATACATTTTTGACCGTACACTTTCAAATACATAGTGCGCAGAACCAGGCAGGCAGCCTCCGCACCTTGTACGTTATATACTTACCTCCGTACCTGCTGGTTGTGTCACGGGGAATAGACCCAGGATTTCACGTCGTTAAACTATGACTAGTTTTCTGAAAATATAAGGAAATGTCCTTACGCAGGGTTGATGAAAGCGGCGGTGTGGTTGTAGGAAGCGGGACAGCCCTCGACGGAGGCCGGCAGGCGCCGCAGCGGCACTTGCGCGAGCTGCGCTCCGCCGCATGCCGCGATTACTACCAACAGCCCGAACACACCGCCACATACTGCGCCCTGCAACAAATAATGCTAATCAAGGGCTAGTCCACTTAAATAACTCCATGAGACTAAAGTTAACGAAATACGAAGACTAGATAGCATCGCGACCCCGCCCTCGTACGTGAAGATTTCGTTAAAGACGGGCCCTTATTTTAGATTATCTTTTCCCGTATTGCATTTGTATTATTTTGGACTCGACTGCCATTACGTACTGACCGGGGCTCCATTCTACGCTGTAAAACCATATTGCTTTTGACATGTAATCGTATTAGCGCTGCTCTTATTTAGGTACCTACTTGACAGTAACGGCGGCCGATATAAAAACAATACGATAACATGTCAATAGCAATATGCTTTTACCGAGAAGAGCCTCTGTCAGCTTAATAAGAGCTATCATAACGTTGAAAATGCGAAAGCATTAGATGTAAAGACAAAGTAGAATAGAGTCCCTGTTAATTCTTAGTGTAGTTTACTGTATATTAAACTACTAACTCTGTATTGTGTTGTGCGTTGTCTGGAAGTTACTCGTAGTAAATCAATCAGAACAGAGTATAATATAGTCTTATAAATAGGTAGGGTACCGATAGATGAAGGCGGTCAAATTATCGACTAAACTACCGTTCCTTCATTCATCATCAGTCCGGCAGATCAATTTGATACTTACTCGTACCTTGCTTGCAAGGCCTGTAGATCGATACCGGATATAGGTGCAGGTAATAAATACCTACCATTGGTTTATAGGTTAACAAGTTGTAAAACTAATGATTAAGCACGTATATTCAAGAATGTAAACGAAAACCCCAAGTAAAAATTTGGCAGTTGTAAGGTTATATGTGTGTTACGTATAGGGTTTCTGACCGGGGTTTCTCGAGCCGAGATTTCGAGTCGAGATTGGGTTCGAGAATTCCCGAGACCCGAAAAATATAAAACGTCGGGAAATCAGAAACCGCAACGTAAGTAATGTTTGGAGAGAAACTTGTATGCGACTCAATGATCCAGTTCAAATTACTTGTCATCAAGCACTCGAGATGATGTTTTTAGCTACAGGCAGTGATGATTGGCTTACCTTAGCGTTGGCCCAGGGGAACAGCATACCCAAGGAGAAAAGGCCAAGGGTGACGCCGCCCGCCATGCCGTTGAAGGACAGTGCCAGCTGCAGCACCGGCCCGAGCCGCTCCACCGCGAACGTCAGTGCGAACGACACCGCGCCGCAGCCCAGGCACACCCAGCGCGCTATCTGCGCCACCAACAATACACCCGTTATATTACCGTTGCGTAGCGCTGCGCTGTAGCTGTAGTTTACCAACTAGTTACACGTACTATACCTAGTTGCTAAAATATCGCATTATTATCGATAGCAACTACTAGCAGTTTTTTATACGTTTTACTTGCGTTTATAGCACGTTATCAAAGTAAATCGACATAGGGTAGCTACGACCACATTAAATTTTAAAATGCACGGGTAGGTAGGTAACGCTAGAGTTATTATAACGGACTAATTTAACTATTTTTTCCTAGTAACTTGGATGTTATGTTATGTTATGAGTGTGGGAGGAACCTATTAGCTGAATTCGTTAGTCAACGTGTAGATGTTCAGTTCGCGTCAAAATTAACTTCAGTACCTACCTTGTCGCTTTACTGTCACATAAGCAGTGTCAAGCAAGATTCTCTAGTTATATGTGGTAATGCGATAACGTATAAAAGTCGCTTGAAGTGACCAGTTACTTTTGACGCTGACTTTTCGAGATGTGTTTCGCTAATCAAATTAGCGAAACACATCTTGAATAACTCGTATAAAAGGTGACCACTATTTACAAGTTTTTTATTAATTTGCTATGTTTATAATGTATGTAAGTATGTTCGAGTCAAATCTTGCAAGGAAGATTTGAACCACATCCTGGGGACCGATTGAGCTGAAATTTGGTATACTCATATAACTTCGAGGACAGTACAATAAAATGGCATCATCGAGCTGGTCTGATAAGAGAGTCGGAGGTGACAGGATCTCCGCAATAGACTTAAAGTAGACCCACCATGTTTGGACTCATTAGGTTGGTCTTGATAAACAGTAAATGACTTTTACAAAAAAAGTACAGTCGGCAACAAAAGCTTGTCACAAAAATGATTTTTTTGACAGGAGCTATTTTATTTCCGTTAAGTTAATCCTTCTACATCGGGTAACTAATAAGGTTAAAATTACGTTAAATACGTACCCTACAATGTATATTCATTGGTAACAATAATGGTCATCCTAGATTCAAACGTGGGGATGTATTTTTTCTCTCGTCTATTCCATAGTGTAGGGTGTCGTTGGATAGCTCTTTCAAAAATGTTGTGGGTTTGTGGAAACAATCTTTCGATCAGGGATCCGTTTAAGAAATATTAAGTTTTAAAGTGCGTGATCTACCAGTGACGCGATTGGCTAATAAAAACAAAACGGTTAGGAATGCTAGTTAGCGAACGCATCTTAGCTAGGGCCTCTGAGGGGCTAGACAAGACAAGATGCATTCTGCGAGGTTTCACCAATTTAACGCACCTTGATAAGATTCAAGAAATGAAAGTAAGACCTATGTATATAGGTACCTAATCCGTCTTTTAATTTTTTGCAGTATACTAGTAGGTAAGTACATATAAAGTTCTTATGTAACTTCTTGCGGCCACTTAACCACCGTGAAGCAATTGTAATGTATCCTGCTGTGCAAATCCGGCAACCGTCCATCCTTTCGCTCCCTATTCGATGCTTCCTATTAGTGGCTTAGATCTTACCCACGCGATAACTTAGGGTGTTAAGTGAACAGGTAAATACTCAGATACTAACCGCAGCTCCTTTGTGTTCAGGTAGTTTTAGTCCTAATAGTCCAGTGGCTAGATCTTGGCAAGCAATAGCAGCCAATGAGTTTAGGGTAGATGCTACCGTCCTGTAAAAGAAGTTAAACCTACATGAGGAATCGATTAATTGCCCTATAAACAGTGAGTAGGTAGGTAATCTGAACTCTCAGTAAACAAGCTTAATTGATGCGTCGAGATGTTATAACTAGTTGATACCTAAATCGAGTTCCTAATTCAGAACAATAATGAAACCGGTATTCTAACTGGAGTTTTCTGGTTAGTTCCTAATTCTGGAATGGAGTGCCTACTAGCGGCAGTCAACGAACATCATGCGGTTAGCGAAGTTGCCAATTGAGAGTTGGGTGTGTTTGTGGTGGAGTGTTGCAGGCGGTACCCGAGGCTGGCCGCGAAGATGCCGGCGACGAAGAAGCCGGGCACGCCACGCGCATCGCCCAGCTGCCGCACCACGTACAGGGGTAGCAGCCGGTCCGACGCGTTGATCACCCCCGCCTGAGGTCAGTACACACGGTCACGGGCTTAATTCTAGGCTTTAACGTTCTATACCTTGATGCAGAAGGACAACAATGATTCAATTTGAAGATTTGTCACGTTCTTTGATGGTACAACAATTAAGTTTACTATGAATTTAATTTACTTAATAAAGTATTTTTTACGTACTTAAGCGAGTTTTTTAAGATTTTTATAGTTACACCATTGCGGAAACCGAATTAGAAAAAAAACTTAAATAGCGATACCGAATACGTAACGAAAATTAGGGCTCGTATCTCTATTTATTAAGGTACCTAGTATCATCGAACATGAACTGAAAGCAGTAGGTACTACCTAAGTACTGTCATGGGGCAAAAATATATAAACGTTCCCAAGAAGTCAAAGATATTGATGCACCACTGGCAATAAGGTCCATGTATACATATATTTGACGTGATAGCTGTATAGATATAAATGCCCTTGACTGTACCTAAGTATGTAAATGTTTTTCACCTTTCATGCTCTAATGAATCTAATGATCCATAAAACCCATGTAAAGGCGGAGTATAGTGATAAATTTGGTCTCAAGGGACTAACAGTAGGTAGGTAGGTACATGGTTGCCGTAGAACGTACGCGATTTATGGACTAGTCATATCGACATACATTAGCAACACGAAGCTGGCTGTTGGTGGCGCACCATCGCCTCAGTGTCCGTTTTAGACGTGTTGTCTATGTACCATTTGCTAGGTTCCCTAGGTAGTCTCAAAACCACCGTGTAAGTAATTGTCTATTTCTACATCTAAGTGATAGATAAAAAGTTAAAAAGATTTGAGTATCTTTTAATTTTAGATCTACCCTATTTCGTTTCTTGAATACAAAACGGCCACATTTCCAAATCAGTTGGTGTTGCATTTAAAATTATAATTATGCTGTGGGTAGAAGATTTTCAATCCAAATACAAATGATTTTGGAATGTGTCCGTTTTGCATTCAATGAGCGATTTATTTTCTCGCAATCAAGGTGAAAAGTAAAGTGTTTAACTTTAGACTATACATACATTTATAATGCCGCAATGACACTAACTATGTATAGCTAGCCTTGCTTCACTCGGGTAAACATCTCGTGAAATTATGGCCTATTTTAGACCCTTGATAAAAAATATACTATTAATTACTTTTTACATAAGGGATCTTATTTTATTAATTTCTAACTTCTGCTTCGACTACGGTCCCCTACTACCATGATTGTTACTTTCAACGACCACCTTAGCGTATGGTTTGGAATTCGAATGTAACAGATGAATGCAGGCCATTACGAGTTCACATTTGATCGCATATTACTTACGTACTTACTTATATTTCATGTTTACGTCATCATAGGTGGAATAAGCGCTTTGTGTATTGTAAGATTTGAATAAAATTGTAACTACGACGACTGCGTCACTGCGTGCCACAGTCGTCGTACCCGACTGTGGCACGCACCTAGTTTTTAACCGACTTCAAAAAAAGGGAAAAAGGTTATACGTCCAATTGGTTTTTTTTTTAATGTATGTTCACCGATTATTCCGTCAATTGTGGACCGATTTTAAATTTTTTCTTTGGTTTGATAGAGTATACTTCGGAGGTGGTCCCATTAACACCAAATCTGAATCTGATGAGGGGACCAGTGAGGAATTGAGGGGACTCCTCAAATATTTTAGGCAAACATATTATTATAGCGATTTTAGTATGTTTAGTAACAAAATCTAGCATTTAGATTCAGAAAGTATCATTTAGGGAAGTGGAACTGATGATGAAGACCACAGATGGCCATCGGAACTCCTCAACGGCACCTATTTCAACGGTGGCGATCAGATATCTCGATTAAAATAGTTGAGCGACTACAATGAAGAATATTTACTTATTGTTTAAATATGACTATGACTTTCCGGCGGCGTTGCTTTATAAAATAAAATAAATGTATTAAAAACAAAAAACCGCCTAAAAAACGCAAAAAATAACTTATTTTAAAATTGTAGGCACCTACCTACTAGGTTAGTCTAACCTAAGTCGGTGACCACAATAAAAAAAGCCGACGTCAGTGGGACTAACCTATTAGGTCGGTGCCTACAATTTTAAAATAAGTTATTTTTGAGTTTTTTAGGCGGTTTTATGTTTTTTAATACACGGTAGAATCAAATAACGTTGCCGTTATATGCCTACTACACAAACCACAATCTATTATAAAAACCGGTCAAGTGCGAGTCAAATACGAGCACCGAGAGTGCCGCAACTATTGGGTTAAATTACTTAAAATTTGTTTGAAATACTAGGAACTAGAAACCCAAACATAATCCGTAACTTCAAATTCAGTACTTACTAAGTATGTAGTTTTTTAGAGACGGAATATTTACCAACCTCAATAGGAACAAAGTAGGTATCTACGCATTATGACATTTTTTATCTCGAAAAAAAACCGTATACCTACGTGTGTATAAGCGATTATTTTAATTTTCTTGTAGTGTATTACATGTTTTCCTATTTTTATTAGCTTCAGATTTTTTAATTTGCCTGGGCCTTTTGTTTGATCATTATACCGTAAAATGCTGCAATTTTGCCGTTTAAGCTCAATTTTGCCTATTTCGTTTAAATTACGATATTTCGCATTTGCTCAGTTTTTCTTGTTTTTTACCATTTGGTAGTAATTTTCATTATTCTAGCAACACATTTTTAATTTTTTTACGTTGTTAACTCCATTGTTGCGACGCCAGTTGTGCATCATAAGTTGGAGGGAGTGGCTGCATTTTTTTAGTGTCTCGCAACTTTTAAAATTTTAAGTATAAGGAACGTGATTTTCGAGAAGTAGGTCCCAGGGTAAATAAATATTGTCTATTTTCCGTAAGTCTAATATTTTCAAGAACAGGACACGATTTCATTATAATAACGTAGTAGGCAATATTGGGCAGTGTTCTGGAAACTTGAGTGACACAATTTTGCCTGGGTCTAGGGCTGTCACTAGCTGGGTTTTATAAATGAACAGATAAGAGTAAAAATAGGTGTGCCTAAATTGCTTAAGTGAGTTAATTTATTAGGTACTAGCTTTTTAATAACTTGCAATGCTAGTTAAGTCAAATCTTGCAAATCGATTTTCGAGTCAAATTGACTCAAGACTGGTTTGGGTAAAAGTGTTGTCATTTGTAAAAGTCATACAATTTCAAGGTACTAACCGTAAAAGTGGTAAATTATTATAGAATTAGTCAAAATAAACATATTTTAATGTAATACTCTTAAGTGCATCGGAGTCGAGATATTTAAATATCCATACCTGGGCGTACTTTTAGTAGGTACCAAAAATTAAGTTTTTTAAGACTGATGTTTCTTTAATACCAAAGCTTTCAGTTGTGTTCCTACGCTGTGATGATTATATATTAACAAAAAAAATACATTAAAAAAAAAAATAACAATCTTTTTTTGGCACAACCCTACAGTTGCCGATATTTTTGTATGGAAAGTTACCTAGCAAGTGGAACCTGGTACAACATTGCCTATTGCCTGTGAAAAAAAAAACATAAAGCTTATAGCAATAATTTGACTGCCAGGGATAAGCACAATGTCTCATGTACACAATTAAATATTATTATAAATAGCAAAACGTTATTTATCGAGATAACCGTCTAGGCAACGTCTTAGGCCTAAAACTTTGCCTGCCACTTTAAATGCTTATAACTAGGAAATATTGTATGATTACCTACTGATATTTGAGTCTAATTTGGCGAGGCATAGGGTCTGTTTTCCGACTAACACTCATTAAACCACATAAGACAAATAGTTTCACAGATATAAGGAAAAAACGTCAAAATCCGTGCAAAGTTGCAGCATTTTACGGTAGTTAAACTAACTACCTAAATTGTTGAAAACTTAGGTATGGTTAAATCTCAAAGAAATGTGTAAAAATTTTGAATTTTAAACTATTATTTCAGTTAACTATCAAACAACTCGGCCTAAGGGGAGCTACAAAAATACCAACAACTCTAAAAAGACTTGTTGATGATTCTGTAACCACATTTTGCAGAAAACTAGTAGGCTAAGATGTTTACCAGTGTTGTTACGAATAAGAATAAGGTATCAAATGAAAATAACATTACATCCTATTAAATAACATATTGGAAACTATTTCAGTCTTATAATTAGTATCATATGCTTCATTTTAGCTTGTGTCCCTATTCACTCCGTTTTACGGTAAACGTAGATTATTCATCAGGGGATTCTCTCAACACAACGCTGCGACTATCTTACAGGTGAAGTTTTATCTGGCAAGTGTAAGAAGTCCCGTCGGAGCGTACAAAACACATTTTAGCGCGTGCCTTCTTAATTAGGCAGCTTTACGAGTATACGACACTGAACTCGACTCACCTGCCTGCTGCCTAATTGAGAAGGCACGCGCTAAAATGTGTTTTATACGCTCCGACGAGACTTCTTAAACTTTAATCTTTAAGATCGACGCAGCGCTGTGTTGAAAGAATCACTCGCCGTTCAATTTAAACTTATCGTAATAATTACGAGTACGTGTACTTAGAACGAGTAGGCAAGGATTCTGGGGTATTTTTATTGTTTGACCTATAAAGGATGTGGTAATCATGTGGTTGCAGAATACTTTTAGAGAAATGTGTTAATACTCGCCTAAGGTTCACTATAGTGATATTATCTGCACAGGAGAGGCAGCTCGCTCGTATATATGAACCGTAATAGGTCGACAAATGAAATTTCCAAAATATGAAATACTATAGCCGGTAAAAACACGAATAATAAAATTAAAAATTATAGGAGCCCCCATACAAGAATCGTACGGGATCCTTCGTGTGCAGGATCAGATTGAACAACTTTGAATTTTGATTGTAAAGCCACTTTACAACCACAGAATACATAATAGTACTACATAGAAGAATGCTGTCGCAGAAAGCGAATGACAACCTAATTGAGACGCAATTTGATTTTGTTACTTGACGCTGTTAGGTATATGACAGGCTTAGACTATCTGTATTTTTTGTTGTTAATCGATATAACTTGGATATTAAATATTGTACGTAGCCACGAAGGCGCACTAAACTAGGTATTTAATTTAACGTAGATATATACATATATACACTATATACTTATATTAACGCAACTATGTGACGTCAATTTGAGTGCCGGTATCGGGCCCGCGGTCGTAAATTGAAAACACAGTTACTTAACACGCATGTTAGCAATAACTTCATGGTAATGTAGCTTAATAAATACTTTTCATAAATATTTTACCATTTCAAGTTATTTTCCTTTTTTTATATCTGTAAAATTATAAACCGAAAAGCATATAATATTATACCTATTGTATAGTAGGTATTATGATTTATTATGGAAGGTAAATGGTTCCAGCACATTTAAAACTCGTTGATTGAAAAGCGTGTTTTATCAAATTTTCTCAATCTGTCATCGTTCTCATTGATACCTACTTTTCTCCATTGAATAGATTTCCGAAAGTTTTGTTGGTGACTGGTGTCAAGCATTCGTATATAGTCCGCATAGATTCAGTGCTGGATTTAGAGGTCTGGTGGCCTCGGGGCAACAAAGGAGTGGAGGCCCCCTGTCCTCACTTTTTTTCAAAATAAAATGGTATTTTTTTTACAGTCGAGTTTTCCAATAAATAAATTATTGCGAAATTAAGTGTAGATTCTTCTATAAGGGATTTAACAAACATATAAATAAAATCGGAAACAAGAACTTTGACCTTCCGAGATTTTTTCGCCGAAAAATCGTTAGAGACTTAATTTTGCTGAAATCCAGTTCCCGAAGTAAATCACTTTCAATACTCAGGAGCGAAGCTCAATCTCAATCAAAGGAAAACTTGTTTAGTAGTGTTCACCAGTCTGAATTTGTTTTTTTTTCGAAGTTGTGGGTACCCCTCTTTTTTGGAGGCACAGGGGCTATATATATATAGCCCCGGTTGCCCTCCCTTAAATTGTATCGGCTGGCTCATCTCGAGATTTTTAATCAACACACACAGTGGTCTAGGTTTTTATATAGTTTAAATTGGATTCCCTCTCGAATGCATAAGTGCCAGAAAAGGTACCAATACTTTACATATAGAGGGGTAATTACTTAAAAGATCCAATAGCGCATGAGGTCGAAGTATACTTATCCGAGAGGGGTCCTCGCGATACCTCACCAACACGGTAAGATATGTACCAACATAAACAAATACCTTGAGATATTTAAATAGAAGGTCCTTCGGGTTTATATTTCTGTCTTACTCGATCCCATACGCTCTTAAGCGAGTCTAACCGACTTTACCCGAATCCGAAAGACTTTTAAAGACCTCTCGCGCTTGTAGGTAAATATATAGATAAATTAGTATTTATACATAGATAGTTCAGTGGTAAAAAGCTCAAGAAGGTGAAACGTGTTTACCTTTATCGGGTCACAGTCAGCATAGTGCGAGGCCAGCACCGCGCCGGTGACGAAGTTGATGGAGTAGACGACGAAGAGTCCCACGGCGGAGACCCAGAGAGCGACGCGCGCCTGCGCAATGCGCTCCACAGATAGGTACTTCTGTACCGACGCCTGGTTGGCGCAGAACATGCTGCTCCAGTACATCGTGCCCCCTACCACCACCGACCAGAACGAGTGCCGCACCGTCGGGTCGGGGTCCATGCTGTTACACACCAGATTAATGTCAAAACCAACTGGCAGCAATAAACAATATATGGTTGTTACCATGAACCAAAGAAAGTTAGTAACAAAAAAGGAAAGTTTCATACAAATGTATGAGGACATTTTGGGAGACTATGTTATTTAGGCTCAGCTTCATTCACTCTACCAACCTGCAATTTTTTTTGCAAATTGAAGTCGTGAATGAAATGTACAAACTTTTTTAGAAATGCTCATAACCGTCACAGGTCAGTATTTTACATAAAATACATTTCTATAAAAGTTATCGTGATCAGACATCGCAAGTAGGTATACTAAAACCTGTACCATAGGTACATAAAAATATCACATCATAAAGTAATAATATTTTCGTAGCAAGTGACGCGATGATTATTTACATTAATACATTTAAAGGTATCAATTAATCAATCGATTTGATACAGCGAGATAATTATTTAAATAAATAATTATACTTTTAATACAATCATTAAGTACTTAGATTTTTTCGACGCTTATCGCGCAGTAATCGATATGTAGTATATTGATACCTAATAAATAAATTAATATGGCCTTTGTTTGGAAACATATACTAAACATATAAGTACATGGACACATAGGGGTCAACCTGTACATGTAGAACGGACAAACGATAAACGTCAATATCAGGCACTGTTTTGTTGGTAAGAGAATTGTTTGTAATCTCAAAATGTGATCATTAGAAATCCACTTGAGCTGTATTAGGAATCCGGTAATGTGACGTGGTCGGCGGCCAGCTTGCGTGCGACCTGCGCCCGCGCGCCGTCAAGCGGCTTTTTTGCGGTTTCTCTCCGGTAGACAACCCGTTCAACCCGTGACCCTTCACTAGTAATTGCTATGCATTCCATTACTAAACTCACTCGTTTACACAATCGCGACTTAAACGTAACGTTTTACGATTGAAGATGTGTGCTGTGAGCACTAGATTGCAAGTTTTTACGACATAGTGATTGCAGTTATAACAACGTTTTGTTAGCGCAAAAAATTCAAGTTCTCTTGGTACCAATAGGAAAAACAGTATTTTTATCGCCTCGCGGGGCTAGACAATTTGCATTCGAGATCGTTACCGTTTATATTTCGATTGACAAATGTATGGAATTGACTTAAGCCACCGAGATAGTCATGTGGTACATCGGTCATGTCACTTGCGCTAACAATGATTAGGTTAACGATTGGGTTTGTATTCGATTGCAACTTGTCTAGCATGACACAGGAATAGAACATCAGGAGACCAGGGAGGCGATTTTTGACTTTCAAGTGCTCGAAATCAAGTCGAATGATAAAAGAAAATATTAGCACACGAAAATATTTCACGATTTTTTTCGCATGAACCCATTATCCCGTATTTTTGAAAGCCCTCACTCGAAAGCTAGTGATTGACTTAATGAAGTTCACGTGTTTCGTTGTACGCAGGAAGTTGACTATTACCGGTTATTTTTTGATGATGTTTTAAATATAAATAAAAAATAAAAATAAATCACCGGACAATGTCACACAAATTGACCTAGTCCCAAACTAAGCTCTAGGCTTGTACTATGGGTACTAGACTACGATATAAACTTACGTACATAGAGAAATAAACATACCACCTAATTAGAAATTGTTATATTATGATTGATGTGCACTTTCAGTGTTAAGTTTTTAATACCGTTTACCTAAAACGGTTACTATTTAAAACAATTAAATGAAACGTTTACCCCGCCAAGGTTCTTTGTCTATGATAGGTATTTGCAGTTTGTCTGAAAATTAAACATCTGTGGTTTATGTCTGTTTGTCAGATATCAAAACAATTTTCTAATGATAGAATTGTAAAGGAATGGTCCGGTAACCAGGGATTGTAAAACCGGTTTTATTCAATACCTGTATTTAAAATATCAAATTGTTACCGCTAAAAAAGTAATACCTATATTCGAATTACAGGTATTATTGTAATTTAGCTTTTGTTTTTATCGCTATGTATACACTATTTACAGTATTAAATACCGCTATTCATTGCACCTGATAAGTAAGATGTCAATTGGACTGTAATTAATTGTAATTTCAGACTTGTCTAAGGCGTGTCTGAGTTTTTTGTAATACATAACACCAAAAACTTTTACAGAAACAAATAAACGAGTGTATTGACACTGACAAGTTTACTGGTTATGGTGTTTAGGGGTAAAGTATCAAAAAGAGGTATTGTTCTCAATTGGCTAAACCGATAATATACTTGAATACCGGTATTCATTATACCGCTAATCAGAGCTTTAGCAATATAAATAGCGAAATACAATTATAACCGGTTATACCTCATTTAAAACCGGTAGTCAGAATTAGTGATGGGCAGCTTGTAAGTTACGAAACTGAAAGTTTCATTTAAATTTCATGTAAGTTACTATAAGTTACGAATGAAAAATTTCTGGTAATTTTCTGTAGTTTTCAGGTGTAAATTATAATGTTTGTGTGTAATTTTATACTTCACGATGAAATCAACGTTGGTATTAGATTGTCATTGTTATCAAAGCAACCACTTTAAGAGAATTCCTTTAACTACTCTGGATATTATTATGTACAGTCGAGTGCAAAAATAAGTTATCACCCAAAGTCTCAAATATATGTATACAGCAACTTTACTACTGTAGTAATAAGGGCTGCATACATATTTATGAAACTTTGTGGTGTTTGCTTATTTATGCACTCGACTGTACAACAAAGATAACATACTTAATTTACTTACCTACTTTTAACGTACAAATCAATGACTGGCCAGAGAACTGTCATAAAGTCATTTTTGACTCATGATTGTCGTAGAAACTTTGTAAAGACTACGGTAAAATGAAACCAAAAGGTGTTATTTACAATTGCTTTAGAATTTCACAAGAGGGAAATAAAAGAGTGTAAATATTGTACAAAAAAAATCGGCTATCTAAATGCCACTAGAAAAACCACACATATTTTAAATTGTATGATACGAACCGAATGCTTGTTTACCACCGTGGTAGTACATAAAAAAAAAATCTCAAGAAAAATCGAAACTCGGTCTTGAACTTCCGTCCTTCGTATAACAGCTGAGAACATATACCCCTAGGCCAAGCGGCCACTGACGTAAATCTACGAATTTTATAATAATAACCCGTTCTACTGGCCTCAGAAGTAGCGAAGAAGTGACATGAAATTTAAGTGAAATTTATTAGGTAATATTACTCTCAGAAACGTTTCTTGTCAATTATGTAATTTTCAAAAGTTGAAATGTGTCACAGTTAAGGTAATATGTGAAATGTTTCAGAAATTGCCCGTCGCTAGTCAGAATACCGGTAACGATCCCTGCCGGTAACCTTCGAGGAGGGAAGATGGCCGATTTAAAAATGCTCGGCTTTTACTTTTAATTTATTCTGTTTACTGATTTACTCTATTCACTTGAAATTGGCGAAATCACCGTGTGGACCGCCATTAATTCAAAAAGAAGAAGAAGAAGTAGAATTGTAAACGAATGGTGTGGAATCGTTTACTTATAAGTTTTCTATCGCTCGTATTTAAAAAATACGGTTTCACCGTTATGCTGACTTTCGAGTGAAACTTTCTAGTACTGGAAAGTCAAAAATCGCCTCCAATCTTCCAGATATTGTCATAGTCTATATATAAAATAATATAGAAAACATACAAAATTTAGTCGTCCTCGTCACACATATTTTTGTCCCTACTAGAATCGAACTCGTGACTGCTAGCTTTGTAGGCAGAGCGTTCCAAATAGGCGCTTGCTTACATTTTAGTCGTCGATAACAGTTAAGAGAGACGAGTCAGACAGTCTAATTCACTCGACTTCGATCATTAGCAGTATAATTCTCGCAAGTATTAGTTGGTCGTTGCCGAGTACGCTTGACCCAAATTAATGTTGACAGCTAGTACGGTGTTTACAAGTAAATATGAAGTACATACGTAATATTATTCGCGTTACAATCACTGTAACAGGTTACTTACATCATAACGTGCATCGAAAGTTTTCACTTTATAGAAAGCTAATGCTAATAATAAATACGTAAATCTTTCGTGACCATCAATGAACTTAAATAAATGCCTAATTTATTAATCACCTAGGTAACACTTGAAATCTATGCTGTAGTTGACCACCAGCAGTATCTACTCTGCCGTCCGAAACATCGCATACACGTATACTGCCGGGCGTATCTTCGGGCGACAGTTGTAATTAGGTCTGGTGGATAGTAATATGGGTGTTAGCAAGTATAATGCGTGTATTACTCGAAGAAATGCAGCCTGTTGGTTTGACGCGCGTGCGACCAGACCGTGTCGAGCCCGCCGGCGCGCGCGGCGCCCATGCCCAGCACTACCGCCAGCGAGCCCAACAGGACCGCCGACTGGAACGTGTCCGTCATTATTACCGCCTTCATACCACCCTGGAAATAACTACCCTTTAAAATCTTCTTCACGCTCCAGCATAATAGTCACACACCAAAATCAAAAACTTACTTGCGACGCGTAGAAAATGCACACTACGTACACTAATGTCACTGCCAGATATGTGTTGAGTCCCGTCACTGTAGAAAAATCTCTAGGTAATATAAAAGTTACTAGGGGGCGATTTTTGAAGCTCATCGACGAAAAATAACTTTAAAATCAATTTGTGTAGCGATTTTATCTACGAGCGGGCCAACCTTTTGGATTTGGAATCATAACGCCTTTATCATATCAAATCCAAAAGATGGGCCGGCTCGCTGCACAAATTGATTTTAAAGTTAGTCGTTTTTCGTCGGTGAGCTTCAAAAATGGCCCCCAGTTAGTACTGTCTAAGTAATAATAACGTTCTTCGGCATCTAAATTATCTTTCAGGCACGTGACCTAAGTAAATCATCAGCTAACCTACGTTGTAACATGTAACAAAACAAATCATTAATATTCTTTGATCATTTGTCTTTGAAGAGTTACGATTTTGCAATAGCACATTGACGCGTAAAGAGCTAACTGCATAAAGCCTCCCATTAAGAGAACGGACGAGCATAAATCATGAATAGTGGTATTATGTCAACTGTAAATGGAGAGTGCAGTATGCAACGCGGCAGCGTTTGCCATCGCTTACACGGCGCACTGTTGCTAGACTAGAATGCATCCTATACTAAGCCGCGCCCGCGGCGCCCGTCGCCCGTCGCCCGGCGCTGACCACCGCCTCGACGCTCGTAAATAGCGAACACGCCAGGGTTTAGCAACTGTGAACACGGCTTCGGGGAAAACTTATTAAATATTAATAAACTTCTGATAAATGACTGTTGACACATTTTATTTTAAGTAGGTAACTATCTGTATAGATTTCAATAATACACGCAACAACAATAAACAGGACCTGCTGATCACCTGCGGAATAGGTCACTAACGTTGTCCATTGCGTTGCACCCACGTGCATGTGCGTTTGAATAATGTTATTACGCTATTGTCATCCCATTGTGTAAGTAATGGGCAGACACACGTTCCTTCCTACTTGGAAATTGCAAGGACGTTTTCTCTAAATGAATTGCTGTCCTCTTTATGTCATCTACTTTCACTCTCTTGTTTGTATTTTATATTTTGTATGACTATAGTACCCGGCCGATAAGAAGTTGATCTTGACACCTGTCACTGCTGTACGTTTTATAATAACCTATACTTGGGTTTGAAGTTATAATTAATGGAATGACCGGTGTCAGGATTTACTTCTTATCGGCCGGGCACTATAATGTTAAAAGTTCGACTATTGAAATTGAATTGTTCGAAATATTAGAAATTTAAAGGCTGATGATGACATACGAGTATTGTCTCTCTCTTGCTATCTAGAAGTCAATCCACATCGGACACTTTAGTAACCGACTTGAAAAAAAGGAGGAGCTTCTCAATTCGTAAGTTTTTTTTGTGTATGTTGTTAGTCGACTTCTCCGCCAGTTGTGGACCGATTTAGATTTTTTTATATATGTGTGGTTGTGTTGACCTACTTTTGCGGTGGTTGCGTTGTCAGCAAGTCAGAATCTGATGAAGGGATTAATAAGGAAATGAGGAAGCTTCAAATATTATACACATACACATAGTGATTTTGGTATTTTCAGTAACAATTCTAGCATTTGGATTCAGAAAGCATCGCTTGACGAAGTGGAGCTGATGATGAAATCCATATATATATGGCCACCCGAACTCCTCAATGGCACCTAATTTCGGGGGCGGCGATAACATTTCTCGGTTAAGATAGTTAAACGACTATGAAAAAGCATAATTATGATCGCAAAAAAATATACCATTTTATTAAAATGTATTAAAAAAACCCGGGCATGTCGGACCATGCTCAGTGTAGGGTTCCGAAGCCGTTAAGTACTAGTACAAACATAAAAATACATACATACATACATACATACATACATAACATCACGCCCCCATTCCCAGAGTGGGGTAGGCAGAGCCACAGAAATACCAACAACTCCAAAAGACCCGTTGATAATCCTGTAACCACACTTTGCACAATCAGGCCAAGAAGTTTACTAGTGTATTAGTGACAGGTTGCAAGCCCATCGCCTAACAGTACTATAAGCCCTTATTCCCTTAGTCGCCTCTTACGACATCCACGGGAAGACATGGAGTGGCACTATTCTAACCCGGCAACCACACAGGGCTCGCCTGTTTCTCAAGAACCCTATATGTCTACTTAGTCGTCATAGTTTTCCTTTAATTCGTTAATGCTCTTTCATTTAAGTTTTTTTTCAGATTTTTAGTATTTGTAGTTTTGGCTGTAGGAGGGATAAACGGATCACTTAATCGTTTTTTTTTAGACCTATCCAACGACACCCCACTACCTACCCCATAGGTAGACGAGAAAAAAAATACATCTCTACGTTACGTGTAGGAGAGGTACACTAAAAAAAAAATGTTTTCAACATTTTATTTTACCACTTTGTAGGCGTGACGAAGATGTACATTCATTACAGCTTTCTAGTACCTACTAAGAGTCTCTGAGCTAGGCTTCGGACGGACGGACGGACATGGCGAAGCTATAAGGGTTCCTGTTTCGCCTCTAAATAGTAAATATAAATATTTTTAATCCATCGGTACAACTTATAATTGTTAGTTTTATTAATCAAGTTTTTAACCCCCGACGCAAAAAGAGGGGTGTTATAAGTTTGACGTGTGTGTGTGTGTGTCTGTCTGTGGCACCGTAACTTTTAAATGGGTGAACCGATTTGAATGCGGTTTTTTTTAAAATGAAAGCAGGGCTTTTTTAGCGGTGGTTCTTAGACATGTTTCAGCCGTTTTTGAGATATTAAGCTTTTAGAGGGTAAAAAGCCTCCAAAATAACGGCGACACCTACTTCCAGAGCTGATATCTCTTAAACGGCTCAACCAATTTTCATGAAATCTTGCTAAGAACCATCCTGATTAATGTAACTTAATTTAGCATCCAAATCCGTTCATCCGTTTGGGAGCTACGGTGCCACAAACAGACACTCAGATGGAGAACTTTAAAAAAGGTGAAATCAATAAATTATTAGAAATTTACAAAAAACCCCCGACTTAATAAATAGTCTGTAAAAAAACCTCTAAAACGTAAAAAATAATAAGTGGTGGCCCTAAGGGATGATTGTTTGATAAGTAGATAGTTAGCTGAACACTGACACTAACTAAACTGACAAGGCGGGGGACCGCTACGTAGGTAAATGAAATAACATAAAATACCCCAGCTACTTAGCGGTCCCCGACGTGTCGATCAATGTTGCACAAAAATGAACCGTTGAGATGACTTTGTTGACCGTCGTCTGTCAAAACCATTTTTTCTAAAATGGCTAGAGCAATCAAGCAGAAATTTGGATGAATACTACCTATAAGGTAGATGGAAATAATTTATTTAGGCAGCGTAAAAATACGATTAGCGTTTTATTTAGCTTGAACCATGCGATATCATTTGAATTGCTTTAAGTTATATAAGACAGTTTTTAAAATTTTATGTAGGCATATATTGTTACTATTTAGCAAATATTTTGATTTGTTGAGCCCACGTCGATGTCTTTTACCACAATATTCTGAAAGACTCCCTGACTGACTATGAATCTAAGTCGGTAAGTTAAATGTCGATACATTTAAAAAATACTGTGTTCTTATTTAAGTACCTATGTACAGTCAAGGTTATAAATATGTATACACTTTAGTACCTTGTCTATTTAACGTCATGTTTAAACTGCCATATGAAATTGTCACAGCGATTAAAGTGACAAGGTACTAAAGTGTATACATATTTATGACCTTGACTGTACATATTATGTAAACACTTTATTGCTGAAACAGGCAAACTTATCCCTAATAGGATCTCTTTCAGTTAACCGTTGAGCTTTCTCATTAATTGGTTTTAAAATTGCAATATTGCATAAATTAAATTGTTTTATATTTTAACTGACTTGAAAACAGAGGATCCTAAAAAATTATATCATGGATAACCAATTGAAATGACGGTACCTAAATCAGGAACACCATATGCATGTGATTGTTGTAGTGGCCCGTCCCGTAAACGCTGCGGTCCCGTCCCCGCGACGCGCGGTGGAGGCGCGCGCTTGCGACACGCGCTTGTTCATGCGGTGGGAAAATTCTATTCTTACGCCCTACAAGGTACGTACGGCACTAACTGCGCACACTATTCTTTTATACTTGGAAATCAGAATGTTATTCCGTAATAATGGCTTCGTACAATTATGGAGCATTTCTATAGTCGGCTTTACTGCCCCACCGCCGTCATTACTACGAATACGTCTATCCTACTTTATTTTATACGGCTATTGAGTAACTTTTTGAAGTTTCTGGTCCGCTCGTGACTCGAATACTTTTGGATGTTTGATTTGTAATCATTATTAAGTGTGGGTTCAACTGTATTCCTTGCCGATCTAATCGATCTATGATGTGATGTTAGCCGAGATTATAGTTGATACTGAACGTACATAAAACGAACAAAAGAACGAACGAACGAACGTTTTCGCAGAAAACTATGTCATGTATTTTACGTTAGTCAATAATATTTGAAACTTTTTCAATCACTTAAGTATTAAACTAACGTAATAAGGGCTCTTTTCTACTCGGGCTAAACCTATTTGCTTTTAACATGTTATCGTGGCTCTGCTGCCGCCATTAAATACTAAATTGAGCTAGCTTACCTTACCAAAACGATAACACGTCATAGGTTTAGCCAGAGGCAAACCATTTTGAAGTACGTTAGGGACGGTGACGCGGTTAAATTAAATAGTTGTTCATTACATCCTTCGCACGTACGGCAAAATGCCTAAGAAAACATGTCACCATCGAGTCACGTAAAAGTTTTATATGGGGGCTTATGTAAGCAACTATTACTGCCACTATCCTACGACATTGAATATGTATAGCATACCAAAATTGACCCTATGTTTGGTCATCGCCTCTGTTGCAAAATTAGTATCGACTACGCTGTTTAAGTTTCTTTTGTTTCTTACTATAGAGGTCTACTTAAGTACTTAGCTTGAAAGTCTTGAAACTCTTCTGCCATTGCGTTGCTCCAGTAGTTAGATGGTAATATCATATAGAAAATTATGTAAGATACTATTTAGTAGCACTTATTCTGTAATGGTACTTTACTGTCATTATCGCAAAAACGATCTGATGAGCGCGAGGTGTAATGCATACCTACGGCGAAACCAAAGCGTCTTCACCTATATTTATTATTTGTAATCCATTTTGTAATATTTAAAGAGTAATGCACGGTATTTTAATGCGTGTTATATGAGTTGTAATTAAAACTTTAATGACATGCTTGTCATGATCATGACATGATATACCACCATCGATTAAAGTAGGCACAAACAAACTTACTTTGAGCGTGCCTACGGGTACAAATTTTACATAAGGCTGATAACATAGAAATGCACTTATTATGTAAAGTTGATACATAGTTATGTACCTACTAGAGCTCCTTTTATACTTGACTTAGGAACCGTTATAATTTCCGTCTGCCCGTCTGTGTCACAGCCAATTAAACTCAATATCGATTAGGGTAAATGAGCAACGTTTGTCTATATCTTGTTCGAACAAAAGTAAGCAATAAAATAAAGCATGTAAAGTTGCCTTACGTGAGTGGTTTATTTTACGGTCTTTATTTAGTTGAAATGCGTTGTAAGTATATACCTAAATGATCCCTATATTAAAGACTCTTTCGATCTGTATTATTAAACACGACTTAACTATTTTGTTTTATTTGACCAGTTCGATTCCCGGTTACGGAAGATGAATTTTCAAAAATAAAATAATGTCTCCTTTGCGTAGAATTCACTATTTCCAATATTTAAGGTATTTGCCATCCATATGGCGTTAGTTTTTTCCACCCTGTATATAGGTTCGCCTTTTGTATATTAAGTGTATTAATTATTTAAGTAAATAAAAAAATGAGTGCCGATTTTTCTCGAATCCCACAGTCTCTATTACGACTGGGTAGGCTTCATTGTTGATAGGGTACATGAAATTAGACTGACACGGCACGACCGAGGATATAATTGACTAAGGGAGGAGGCAAAATCTTGCAAATCGCTCGACGCTTTTAGCAGAACAATTTGGAATCCGTTTCTAACGAGGTCATACTCTGTATATTACATTTTATAGTTATTACGCTACGTCTACCGAGCAACTGTTAGTAGGTATGGCAAAGAAGAAAGAGTTTTATTTTGCAATAACTTTCCCCTCAAGACCGTCAACCGTTTTCAAGTGATTTCAATTGTAATGTATCACACTATAAAATGCTTATTTGCCGCAGAATGTTGCAAATAGTGTAATTACCATCGGAGAGCGCTAGCGCCGGTGCGTACACCGCCACTGCCGTGTAGAGTATCATTTGTAACATATACAGGACGCTCGCGTACACTCGGATCGACTTGCAGAATCGCACTTCCTGTAAATAATACTTATTTAGTTTTACACTTGATTACATTCTTAAAGATATTATTGTTTATTCGTAATAATGGCTGTCAATTCTAAATAAGGTGGGTACACACATCAAAAAGGTCTAAGGATCAAAAATATCCCTGAACATTTTGGTGTGTGTTACTTACTTATTATCAACTGCCTTTCGAGTTATCTTATCTCACAGTGAAACTTCTCTGACTCTAGGCAGGTACTTGTTGAAATTTCAGTAAAACGTCAAATACTTACTATAATTGAACGTCGGTCTAAATTGGTACATATGCAAATTCTACAATTGTACAAAGTACAATGTGCCTATTTTGGTTACAATACAATATATTTGAGGGAGGTCTGTTTACCAAGTATTCGTAACACGAGGTGAGTCGCAGCCGCATGAACACGGGCAGGTAGAGGTGGCTGGTGATCGGCACCACGAGTACAAAGGCTACACAAATCATCCAAAATTGCGCGCCACCGATGTACATCTCCGCAGGATTTCCTAAGAGCTCTATCGCTGTTATGAAACTGAAAGAATAAATATTTGATGAAGCTTTACCTGCCTTTAGCTTTGGCTGCTGCTGCTTTATATTTTGTAATATTTTAAATCGCATTCATTACATGCCAAGAGGTGATTACCTTGCAGCGAGGCTCAAGGCCATTGGAAATGTGCCCATAGAGGAGCCACCGAGCAGAAAATCGTCGCTAGTAGTTTGTTTTTCCCCAAAATACGCGTAAAAAACGCCGATTGCGCAGGAGATGATAAGCATGGCGGCCAAAACGCTGTAGTCTTCCCAGTGGAACAGCTGGTTGAGCTCGCCCCCGCTGCCATTGTGAGGCGCCAGTGGCACAATGGCCCTGCTCACGCTGATTACTGGCCTCGGCAAACTGGGTGTCGCTGTTGTTAAACCCCCGAACGACGCTACAAGCAAAACTGAAATCTGAAACAAAATAAAATAACGCATAAGGAAATATCTGAGAATGTTGTGAAATATTTAGGCATTCATACTTTAAATGCGTCTTCAAATTAGCCTCCATACCTGGCAACTATTAAATAAAAATCATTCGTATCAATCACGCCATAAAACGTGAAGTGTAATTGATTGCATAATCGGCGGGTGGGTCGATACAGGCCGCTTAATGGAATAATTTCTGCTGGATCAATTTGGTCCCATTAGACAAGTTATTTTTCAATTGAGAAAAGTCAAAAACCATGACCGGGTAAGGGTGAATCGTATGACAACAGGTAGGTTTTTGTAAAACATTTCTTATTCTTAATCTTCCGTAAAGTTATGTAGGTACCTATTTAATTTTTCCGCCGCGCTATGATATTAGTCATGCTGCAGCTAGGCTAGGTTCTGATATTTTACTACGTTCCGCCTCCCGTTACGATTCGGTTCAGCCAATGATTACAAATGAAAACCCGAGTGTGGTTTAAGACGCATAATATTACTCACTGCCTTAGTATAGTGCTACTTGAACAACATCTAGCGAAGCGAAATAATCCGGTTGGGATCTGGCTGCGGCTTCCTCGAACCGGATGGTTCCGGAAACCCTACTCGCGTCCAGCGGCGCGCATGCAAGGAATTCCTTGAGGGTGATGGTCACATAGCGTGTCTCACATTCCAAACAATTAGGAGCAATACTTAATCCAAACAATTTTTCTCGCAGCTTCGTCTGTCTCATGTCGAAATACCAAAAAATATATGTACTCATTTTTTATTAGTATTATTTCTTAATAGGTAACAAAACATATCACTATGACTATGGTAATAGGTTGCGCAGAAACCTATGCGGTAGTAGAAGTAATTACTTCTACTTTTAGGTAGCTATTTGACTTTTACGTAGATAAATCACGAATTACCTACATTTATAATACTTGCAGAATCTTATATTTAAAAAGTAATAAATCTTAATCTGTATCTTGACTCGACACACTGTTAGATTAGAACAACGCAACTTTTGGTGCTCGTTGACCCGTTGATATTACTTAAAACCGGGCAAGAGCTTGTCGGACCATGCTCAGTGTAGGGTTCCGAAGCCGTTAAGTACTACAAACATAAAAATCAACAAGTAATTACTAATTTTCTATTTAAACTCAATTCCTTATTGCGTTATGGTATAGTTCTTTGGGGTAACTGTGTAGATATGGAGAGTATTTTTGGTTCAGAAACGTTGTATCAGAGCAATATTCAACCTAACTATAATCGAATCATGTCGCCCATATTTCTTTCAACATGGCATTCTCACTGTGGTGGGTCTGTATATTTTGGTAGTTTGCGTTTTTGTACACAAACATAAGGCTCTCTTTACTAAATAGCAAGATTGGTGTACAAACAGAGTCCGGAGTCAGTATAAACAAAAATTGTATAAACCTTTAGTTAGATTGGCCCTAAAATCCAAAAACTCCTACATTATGTGTATAAAAATGTATGATAAGTTACCTGACAATTATAAAGAATACAAATTAAGTAAATAAATTCAAGAAAAAGACCAAAGAATGGCTAAACGAGAAATGTTTTAATTATATTAATGACCTTTTGAATTATAACCATTATTAATTATGTAATTTTATTGTGACATTTAATTTAATCCTGTTATTAACAATTGTAATTTCTCTTTTTCTTTCGATTATACTATGTAAGCAAAAATTGTGAACGCCTGAAAAGGTAAGGGCTTAGTGAAACTTCATAATAATAGTGCAATTATTGAACACCTATGTACTGTAGGTACCTAAATTCTTCTCAATAAATTGATTCAACACAATAGATTGATTGATTGATTGATTGATTTTAATTGATTCTATTCAACGACATCCAACACTATAAAGTAGACGAGAAAAAAAATACATCCCCACGTTACGTGTAAAGTAGAAAAAATATTTCAAGATTTTATTTTACCTCTTTGTTGGCGTGACTAATATTGTGGGTAATATTATCTATTCTGTGCTAATATGTATATTCATGCCAAATTACAGCTTTCTAGTTAGTACTAAGAGTCTCTGAGCTAGGCTGCGGACGGATGGACGGACGGACGGACGGTCATGGCAAAACTATAAAGGTTCCTAGTTTGACTACGGAACCTTAAAAACGTTTCCACAGTAAAATGTATCGTTGTTTTCGTAAATATTAAAGCAGTTTTAAGAAAATATTGTAATACTAATACGGCGGGTGACTAGGAAAGTTTTGAGATACGAAAAAAATGTTAGCTTTAGAGTTTTTTTTTTTATAAAACATCTCAAAATAGTCTCCATTAGTCTCTATACATCGATTCATTCGTCTAAACCAAGCTTTATAATGATGTTCTTTAAAATTTACGTATAAAAGTCAATTACTCGTAATAAATATTAATCCGATTTACATTTTTTTACATTTATTTACTACGATAAAAAATGCTCTTCAAAAGTTCCGTCAAAGCTTTGAGGTTGCAACTATTATGAGATGATGCCCCGTGAGGAGAAAATACTTCATACCAATTTTTAACCTTCTACTGCCCCCTGGAACCTCACGGCATCCATTTAACCCTAAAACATTTTTATGTTTTTTCTCAAAAAGTAAGAAACGGACAAAATTACATTTTTTTCATAAATATTGCTGATTCTGATAAAAGTTCCAAACTAAAATCTGAAGCTGGGGGCAATTTTTGAAGGGTTATCCTGCTACACCCTTTTCATTGACAGCGGCGCTAACTACTAGTTAAATATTAGAATATAACGTTTGGAATCTCGTCGTGAAACACAAGTTGCAACTATGTAATTAATTCTTACTGAAAGTAATCAACGTGCTCTGCCTGTTTGCATTGGTTTAACTTGGTCAAGGCCTTAGCTAAAGCGGATTGTAGAAAATTTAAAGATGAATCTTTCACCGAGAAACATGTATCATATAGTAATTGACTCATTACAGGGTCATCTGTATTCGACGTCTAAATTGAATGAACAACGAGTAGCTTCATAAACAGAAAAAAAATGGTTTAAACAAACCGCTAGGTAATATATTTGAAAGACCTATCCAAGATTTTGTTTTACCACTTTTTTGGCGAGAATAATAAAATATGTAGATTCATGCCAAATTACAGCTTTCTAGTAATAAGAGTCTCTGAGCTAGGCTGCGGACGGACGGACGGATATGGTGAAACTATGTTGACTACGGAACCATAAATACGACTATTTTGAATGCGGAGGAGGCTTCATAAATTCATTTATTTTGTATATATTTATCTACCCGGAACTTAAACCTAATTCCTAACTAGATAAAACTAAGTCCCTCAAAGATACTACCTAATTGAATAACATCTTGTTTAAAAAAGTGATTCCAAAACCTCTATCCAGCTCTATTTGCTGTATACGGGCGACTTAGGAAACTATACACCACATTATTAGCTTCATGTCTAAATTCCAAATATCCTCCAAGATCATATTAAAAAGACTCAACTCTCCTGTATGAAAAACAGCCCCGCGAGTAAGCGGAGCTCCGTAAACACTTCTCTACGATGGATCATATCCACCCAGAAAGGGTCGTCACTCAGATTATTGAGAAATCGATAGAATATGGACGTATCTTATATTATATTTTTTGCTTTATTGACTGTACAAAAGCCTTCGATTCGTTAGAACAGCGCAATAAGGAGAGCACTATCGAAAAAAGGAATAGATACAAACTACGTAGATACATACTCAAAACTTTTAGCAAAAACTAAACTTAAGCAAGAAGGGAAATGTTTCCTATAAATAAAGGTGTTCGTCGATAGGACACGACACCACCAAAAAGATTTAAGTTTTGTGCTAGAGACGATATTCAGAAAGAAAGCAACTAAAAAGTTACAAGATCTGGTAAAATAAAACAAAACAGCGGACTTATAAATAAATTAAATTAATAAAATGCTTTTTTATTATTATGTAAAACAAAATTCATGTATTTCAATCAAAGCCATAATACGTTTTAACGTGCTTTTAGGCGGTTCACGTACCTAAATGTACTCGTATATTACGGAAAACGTAAAACCTCGTATCCAGGAAAGTATTTATTTAATTTGTGTGAGGTAACCCGTCAATTTAATAAACCAAAGACAAAGTCCGCTTCCATGACATTAAACATTTACAACACGGAAATTTAGGAGAATTAGGTCCCTATTATCCAATCTCTGACGATAAGGCGCGCAACGTCGTCGTGAGAATAGCAAGTAAAAGTATAAACTAAAGTAAACCACAATATGGCATCGAAGTTTTGAATCTTTGTCAATTTTACACAAAGGCCTTTCGAGTACAATAAAAGTTCCTCTACATTAGCATTCCTTAAAGAAGTTTATTATTACGTCATTTTAAAAGATTTCTCAACGTTTGTGATGTCTAGGCGTATGCTAACTGCTTGGGCTTTGGTAATTAAAAAATATGGGCTTGTGACCGTTACAAAAGAAATTAAATGTTGCAGCTTTCCAAATATATTTCACCTGGTTTGGTAAGGACAGATATTTGTGTTATTAGCACGAGTATTATATTCATGAGTCTTGAATATTTTCTATGTATTTAAGTATATATTTATCTATATAAGTAAGTTTATCGTTGTCCAGTACTCATAGTATAAGCCTGGAGCTTAGTTTGAGACTAGGTCAATTTGTGCGTCATTGTCCTGTGATATTTTATTTTATTTAAATCAGGGTGATGAAATATCGCTCAGTTTTTTCTTTTAAAAAGTACAAAACATATTTAGCGCAATTGCAGAAATCGAATGTTTATGTATAACACTCGTTAATAACTACCCTCAAGACTTATAATTGAGTCAATTAAGTATAAGATTGTTGATAATCGAGGTCTCGTATTTACTTGGTTCGTCAACGAAAATGGTGTCTCGTTAGACAAGTTCGTTAGACAGCCCAATAGATGCTGCAGGGTTGTTGCTGACTTCTGACAGGGTAGCAGAGTTCTGGGTGGTACTCGTATTTTGGTTACCTATGCAACTAGGTACTTTTTTAGTTTCTGGTGTAAGTCGTTACGTCTTCACAAAAAATCCGAAGTAGACTAGATTTAGTCGCACTCTACTGTGCTAGGCTAGTAGGTAGCAGTCAAAGGTTAATACGTGATTTTGCTAATTATCGTGAGGTAAGTTTGAAAAATCGTCTAATTACCATTGGACGGCGGTCGGCACAATATGTACGAATGTTTCCTTCACCTTCACTCACTTAATTGCTCTTTCGAAATAGTTGATGTGCAACATTTAAAAGTTTTGTAGGCATCGGCCACAAACAGGTAAACATCATTTTGGAATACAAGAAAGCTCATTCTTAAGTAGGTAATGGGATCTCATTGTGCTCTGTGAGGTCCAAGGTACAAATAAAAGAAGATTAGAAAAAAATATTCAGGTCAATTTAAGTTATATATGAGCATTATTCGAGACAATGCATTCGGCAAAGCAATGTCATATGATAGGTGAAAAATCGGTGTACAGTCGACATCAAATATATCGGAACATATATCTTATTCTACCCAACTTTACTGCGGGGCTAAACTAAAGTTCCTTGGGGGTCTCGTTACAATTCTCTAGCGACTGGTTTCTGTATAGTTAAATATGGACGGACTGAATTACACATTTAGTATCTGAGCTTTTTTAGTAACATGATTGTTGGCGTTTTGGATGCTAGAGCCGTTGGAGGCAAGCACTCAGCCAGGTCCCCATGCAGGTGACATCTTAGTGGAGAGACGTACGACAGCTTACTCAATATTTTATTGAATTCGAATCGTATCTAGAGAGTTGGATACATGTATAAAAATATCAGTATAAACAGCATAAGTAGCTTCTAATTGGACGACACGGTGGCCTAGTTGGGAGTGACCCTGCCTCCGAAGCCAGCGGTCCTGGGTTCAAATCCCGGTAAGGGCAGATATTTGTGTGATGAGCGCGAATATTTGGGTGAATCAACTTTTAAGGTACTCCCCAATTTTCGACATGTCTCACTATGTCACCTTAATTTGGTAGAATGCAATTTTTTTTTTTGATGTGGTCAATATATTGAATAAATCAGACAATTAAACTTATTTTCTAGCTGACAATTTTAAAAAATTCTTTTATGATTTACACAAATATCAGGTAACGCAGGGGACGACGTTGTCCCCGGGTTTTGTATGAAAAACGTGCATTTTCCACTGCGTTACCATGTTTTTACAAAATTATAGAATTGGTTTATGATTATGAATAGTGAAATCCGAAAATCTGATTATCTAATTTTAACATGTGTAAACCATTATCAATCTCACATATTCTAGTAAGTTTTTATTAGCGTGTAGAAAAGGAGGACTTTAAAAGTTGATTCACCCATTTGTTCCTGAGTCTTGGATGTTTTCTATGTATTTAAGTATTTATTTCTCTATATAAGTATGTTTATCGTTGTCTAGTACCCATAGTACAAGCCTAGAGCTTAGTTTGGGACTAGGTCAATTTGTGTGTGATTGTCCCCTGATATTTATTTATTTATTTATTTTATTTTAATATAACACCGCGTGCTTTATAGCACCGCTTGTCGAATTATTTATTATTGGTCGCACTATCCGATAAACTTAAAATATCCAAGTTTAAAAAAAATAGCTAGACTTTATTTTCAGCGGCATTAACATATATGGCGACTTAATTTACCTACAAGTAAAATACTACCTACAAGTTCAAGCTTCAAATAATCAACAGCAGTGATTCATGGCATAGCTAAACAAAAAATGCCAATCAACCGTAAGTCTGTTATTATTAAGAAAAAATAAATTAAATCAACTGGATGATAGCGATCGCCCTCCCTGTTTGATCTGCTTTTGTGGTAGTTTAACTAACTGGTTTTTTATTCGTGTAGTTTTTTATATTCTGTATGGAATGGATCCCTCGGTACTCGATCCTAACTCTCTCTTAAATAATTGTTTGTTTAAGTAATTCATTAATTTACTCTTACTGTTAAAAGTACTCAAAAAAATATATGATCATGATTTTAATGGTTTTTATATCACCTAGCTGAAAGAGCGTATAAAAAGGTACGTTTTGCAGGGCAGCAAAGTTATTTGCGTTTCGTGCTTCGAATCCCCCGCAACGCTTAGGATTCCGTTTTGGAATTTTTAGGCCCATCACTTGCTCTGGATTCTGGGTGCAATACTAGCACACGCGCCCAGCAACAACTGTTTCACTGTCGTGTATGATAATCGTAACGACACGATTGCGTGGATTGATTTGACTTATAAAAAAAAATACTCTCAGGTTTATTATATGCAGTGAGAAGAAGAAGGATGAAGGAGAATGACAATATAACATCTATCTTACAATCCAAATTTTGCTTTGTTACTTGGCTACTACCTAGAAAACTAAACTTGAAACTATTTTTTTAAGATACTTAATTCAGGTACCTTAATTCAGGTACTTACTTAAGTATCTTAGAAAATCATACAATATTTAACTGTACTTAATTATTAACAAAACATGACACTTACCATGGTTTTGTAACGAAGGATTGTAATACTGCTTAAGTCATGATTCCGTGGTTTTCCCATTTTCGTGGAGCGTTGCGTGAACTCACAGGGGCGGTCGCCGAGCTGGTTACATGGGCTGATGATGGGCTCGTGATTGATCTGACGCTGTCGCTCTCCGGGCGCACTGTGAGCCGGCTAGCTCGATAGGTGCCGACCATGCACACCAATCAATGGTAATTAACTCGCCATGAAGACGGGACAGTTCGTTAACCGAAGCGTACCACGGACGGCTGTTCTACTTTACACGTGGCTTCGGCTCCCAGAACTGTCTTCACTGTACTCATCGTACTACCTACCCCGTTATCAACCCTAATTTGGATTTACGTTTAAAGTAAAGTTAAGGAATGTCTTTTATTAAACTGTGCGCGTATTCGTTCGACAAAACAGTGAATAAAGCCAGAGTGAGTTTATAAAACGCACCGATAAGAACTCTTCGAGGTAATAAAAGGATTGTGACTGCAATAACAGTGATTTAATTTTTAGGCGTCTTATTCTTGTATTGGGCCCATTATATTTTGTTTGAATTTATAGATGAACCATTAGTTACTCTAGTATCAAAATTTCTTGAAGTAAAAATGTTTTATTTCACTTGTCTCGGGTATTTGCTGTCTCGACTCCTCTACACGTGGCTTATAAACTGAACTAAGTATAATAGTTACACAACGCTGCACTAAACGTTGACACTGAGCACTCTTTTCCCACAAATCAATGAAACTAATTCGTCTTCCAAGATGTTATGAAACATTGCTGATTAAAGAAGAAAACTTCCGTTTTCTGCCGTATTGCCGTATGATTGATTTGTGAAACGTGGAATGAATCTGTCACAGCCACTACTTTTAATAGCACTCAACTAACGCTATCAAAAGGCATATAAAGGATTTGTTCTGCAGTTTTCCATGGTTTTGTGGCTCAACACTTTACCTATTGTGTTGTCACAGGTGTCATTCCACCGAATTCGTAAACGTTTAGTACCTACCTATATTTCAACACTAGAACGGTTCGTAGACGGAACACGGCGTGCTTATAGAAATGCGAATTATTGATTGCACTTCACAATTGTTTTTAGTCCTATGGATTTTTAATGCAGCGCACAAATTTTTTATTATAGGATGATAAAAAAGATGAAACAAGTCTAACCAAAAACAAGCTTTAAAAACCCAACTGCATGTTTTGATATTGTCGTATACATAATATTAAATTGTTATGTTATTTACTTTTAAATCCGCCATTATTAAACAAAGTAGGTACCCAGTGATACCCGCAACGCTAAGACAGTAACGGCAAGAATGTAGGTAATGACACCTCGTTTGTCGAAATCGGGCTATTAGTTCAGCCTCTGCGAGGGAACAAATACATAAACAAACATATATACATGCAGGTCAAAAACATTGCTTTCCTTCTTAAGCAAAAGGGTAAAAACAAATCACTCATAACAATGAAAGTAATCGTAAATAAGTCCTTTTAAATGATTCTTCTGACCCTGATGCCCGATGACTTTATTTAGAAACCATTTTATATAAAACCGGGCAAGAGCATGTCGGACCATGCTCAGTGTAGGGTTCCAAAGCCGTTAAGTACTACAAACATGAAAAACAACAAGTAATAACTAATTTACTATTTAATTCATTATTATTACGAGTATTTTTGTGCCGTCTTAGATGATTTTAGTTGGTATGAACACTTTAATTGCCTGTATTTTAGAACCAATTATATTCTACTTAGTCGTGATAGTTTTCCTTTCAAATTCGTTATATGCGCTTTCATTTAAGATTTTTTTCTTACTTTTTTGTATCTGTAGTTTTGGCTGTAGGGGTGGGACACTTGACTCTAACAAAAATTAGAGCTTTAAAGCTTAATATTTCATAAACGGATCCCTTAATCGAAAAATTGTTTTTACACACCCGTAATATTTTTGATGGACCCTATCCAACGACACCCCACACTATATAGGGTAGACGAGATAAAAATATAGATCCCCACGTTACGTGTAGGAGAGGCACACTTAAAAAAAAACAAATTAAAGATTTTATTTAACCACTTTGTTGGTGTGACTGGAATATGTATATTCATGCTGAATTACAGCTTTCTAGTACTAAGAATCTCTGAGCTAGGCTGCGGACGGGCGGACGGACATGGCGAAACTATAAGAATTCCTAGTTGGACTGCGGAACCCTAGAAACCGGGCAAGAACATATCGGACCATGCTTAGGGTTCCGTTCCGAAGCCATTAAGTAACACAAAAAAGTTCTTAAAATACCTATGTATAATTTTATTTTGTAAGTTCCCTGATTAGTGATTACACAAAGACCGCTGGATCGACATGTTTTTTTATTTTGCCCGATTGGGTATACTTTCTTGTTAGTCCCATTTCCAGCACATTAAGATCTGATGATGTGATCTCGGAGAAATCGAGGGAGCTCCTCAAATATTACAGGAATAAATATACGTGGATGACATAACATTATTATTATGATAACTAAAACGTATGGAATGAAATAAAACTTTTTAAAAACTAAAAACGGTCTTCAAAATCAAGAATTAAATAAACGTATAGTTTTACACAATTTCAAATATACGCACCACGCCTTGAGTTTAGTTTGGGGGGTGTCTAACATTTCATCGAAACACCTTTCATCGAATGTATCATTTCTTCGAATTTCTTTTCATTGAACGCTATTTATTTTCTTCTGATAATGTTTTCAGGATATCTTAAACATCTAACCTAACCTATGTAATTAATGTTTAAGATACCCTGAAAACATTATGGTTTCAGCAGAAAACAGCGTTCGATGAAATGAAATTCGATGAATGATACATTCGATGAAGTATGATGAGTTACCTACCTAGTTTGGGACTAAGTCAATTTGTGTGAGATCGCCCGTTGATATTTACTTTATTATTATTATTATTATTGTCCATGTTACGAAAACCCTTAAGTTCATGTATTATTTGAATATTTTTTCAGTGGTAGAATCATTGTGAACATCGATAGAATCATTGTGAACTTAGGATGTTTTTAAAGCTACATACTAGTTTCATTTTCATGACAACTTTTTGTATAATCAAACAAAGTTTGTATTTCCATAGGTACTAGATGATAAGGGAACTAGGGTTCACTTAGTCCGGAGAAGGTAGCTTTGTGTAATTACACAAAAAGTTGTCATGAAAAAACAGTCTAACTTCGTAATGATTCTATCGATGTAAGAACATAAGGAAAAAAATACATTGATTCCGATTAAAATGATCAATATCTCCGAATCCGCCCTATCACCTATTTCTGGCTTGACGTCGATTTTTAGTGCGATCCTATTAATACACATTCTGTAATCACGTTCTCAAAAACGGCTGTAATGATTTTGTTGAAAATTGCGGAATGGGGGTTTTTTGGCCAAAAAATCGATCTGTCAAGTCGTCATCCTCGGGAAAATTCGGGCTCCGTTGAAAAATCGATTATATTTGACATATGACACTAGATGACACTATTAAAATTGTAATTTAATAGTGTCGTCTACATACACATCCGAGTAGAGTCGCCCACTTTCTACCTAAAACGTGTTCCTTAATCTATAAAACCACCCTAAGAAACAGCAATGAATAAAATTGTTACGTAGGGATATGGATTAAAAATGTATTTTTCCCAACCAGATATTAAACAATAAAAATTTACTAATAACATTATTACTAATTACTTGCCGATTGCGGTTTTATTTGTATTTTGACTAGTTTGAAATAAAAAACTTCGTTATGATTCTGTACAAAAGGTAATGTTTTATAATGCAACTTAATTTAGACTGCACTTTATCGTATTAAATTGGGTTAAAATATTATTCTTTGTCTTTTTTATGAGTTGCATCCTAATTAAAGACTAACCTCCTTACTTATAAACGTGGAATAACCGTGGGGTAGCTTATGCCATGCTTTGTCACTTTCTGTCAGATGCAAATGTATCAACTACGGACATAGCATGGCATAAGCTACCCCACGGTTATTCCACGTTTATAACTAAGGGGATAAAATTATATTTACAGTACTAAACCAATCTTAACTTTTAATACTTGTGATTTTAACTATTTCAAATATGTAGAGATGTGTTTGTAGTCCTGTTACCTGTACCGTTTGACAAGCGCTGCACTCCGTAGTATAGGAGGGCGGCGCGTGAGCACCATTGCGTTGCGCAAGGTACGTACTCGTGCATGTGAACCATCGAAAGTACCCCCTCCTCCGGATATGGAGCGCGCATCTCTTATAAGCACAGGTGGCGCCTCAGCACTGGACACTACCTAAGGCTGCGTGTTGCTAAAAGCGTGTAATCAGGATGTGTGAAAAAACGGTAGGTGTACTCCAGTACAGTGCTGCGATCAATTCTTGACCTAGTGATCTGGTGATATTAATTCAAAGGTGCATTCATAGCACCGAATGCCGATGTGTTCAACCCAGCGTCAGTGTCAGTGTATTCTACCTATGCTTCCTCTAATCCTTACCACTGTTCAGGTGCCTCCTAAATATACTACTATTGGATTGTCGTTTGTAAGCATTGAAATGCAGATTTGTGTGTGCAGGTACTTAAGTCGTTGATGCTGGCGGCGGTAGCAGCGTGCGTGGTCGCGCGGCCGGAGCCGCCGTCGTCGTACGGGGCTCCTTCCTCCTCGTACAGCGCGCCGTCGTCATCGTACGGAGCTCCCGCGCCGCAGTACGGGCCGCCTCAGCAGCAGCCGATCGTGCACAAGCACGTGTACGTGCACGTGCCGCCCCCGGACAACGAGTACCCGGCGGCGCGGAAGCCCATCTACGTGCCTCCCCCGCAGAAGCATTACAAGATAGTGTTCATCAAGGCGCCGACGCCGCCCACGCCCACGGCACCCATCATTCCGGTGCAGCCGCAGAACGAGGAGAAGACGCTGGTGTACGTGCTGGTGAAGAAGCCCGAGGAGCAGCCCGACATCGTGATCCCCACGCCCGCGCCCACGCAGCCAGCCAAGCCAGAGGTTTACTTCATCAGATATAAGACACAGGTATGTAACCTAACTTTCTACATTATATATCTAATACAAACTAGAAATTATTACTTCGATTTTTTTACATACATACATACATAAATCACGCCTGTTTCCCATTTTTTATATTTTTTTCTTCTTTAAAAAGTTAATTTATGTGAGTTACGATTTCTTTGTACGGAGACTCAACAATATATATCTCTAGTAGCAGTTGTATAACCATTTTCTGTGTTAATCCACCTAAATTCATGGACGCGACGGTTTTTTTTTAAATATAACCTGTTTTAATTTTGTAAAAATAGAGCAACAATGCTATACGGATTATTTACTTTGGAAATATGTAGATTAACTAATTTCCTTTCATTTACATATAGAATCCACTTATTTTTGTAACTGCGTCACAAAAAATATTGAGTTGAAATTAATAGCATGTCTCGAGTAAAATTAAGTCATATCGGTTCAGTTTTGGTAGCTAATGTTTATACAAATTTCTTTTCATACAAATATTGAATTGAATCCAACAGAAAATGGAGAGGATAAATGAAAATAATGTTAACTATTAAAATGATTAGCCCACTTCTGTTCATTATTTTTATGTTCCCGTATACTTTATTTTAGTATTTTAATTTCGAACATTGTTTCTGATGTCAAATAATACATTTTTACATTAAAAATAGTTGTTTTCCGTGTGGTTGCTGGGTTAGAATAGTGCCACTCCATGTCCTTCCGTGGATGTCGTAAGAGGCGACTAAGGGAATAAGGGCTTGTAGTACTGTTAGGCGATGGGCTTGCAACCTGTCACTAATACACTAGTAAACTTCTTGGCCTGATTGTGCAAAGTGTGGTTACAGAATTAACAACAAGTTGTTTAGGGTTGTTGGTAATTCTGTAGCTCTGCCTACCCACTCTGGGAATGAAGGCATGACTTTATGTTTGTATGTATGTAAATAGTTATAGTTATAGCATATTTCGTGAAAAAATCCAGCTCTTCTTAGAATACAACTTTTTTTTAGTCACTTCCGGTATGATATTTTGGTGGATTCATTAATCTAGGCTAAGTATACTTTAAACTTAATGCCTTTAGCCTCCTGAGGCCTAATGTAATATATATATATGACATTGAAAAAATATTTTACACTTTAGTTGACCGACTCAAGGTTCATAATTCGAACGAACGATATTTTCAATTCAATTCAGATAATTGTCAATGCCGTTTAAAAATCCGGGAACCCTAATTTGAAATATTTTGTAAGGTATAAACTTGCCTGGAGAATTTTGAGATTAGTATCCCCTTATGTTCTTACGAGTATGTACGGCATAGTGAACTGTACTAGCTATATTGCCCGCGACTTCGGCGTTAATCGTTATTTCCTCGCCGGGGGTTATACTTTACTGAGATAATTTTGTTGGGAGATAGTGAAACACTCGATTCCTGGGTTATAACTGTTATTTATTTAAATCTATAGAAAGTGGGTGGTACTCGTACTTACATTACACGTATTCCTATTACCTAAACGTTTTTATTACATATTAAACATGATGTACTAGGTATGACAACGGAATGTTACCTAGTTTATTCAACACCAAAAGCCAGACAGCCGTGAAGACGTACCAACAGCCATAAGGACAGACGGACAGACAGACAGACTCACACCATCGTATAAAATTTATTAGGATATAGTGTCGACACTGGCACGCTCACCTTGTATCCCATGTATTAAAATCTGTCCAATATATACCTAATAAAATATAGGTAATATAACAGTTTAGGAGATACAGTGAGACGAGCTCTCCATTTGGCTTTGGAACAATGCAAAACTGCAAAATCAGCTACTTCCTCAACATTCACTAAAAGCGATTTAACGATGAAAATTGTCGCCGTAAGGGAGAAAATCCGTGCAAGTGCGACACGAACTCGCGTACGACGGGCATCTTGTACTTAGATTTCACTTTTATATATTATTTATTGTTATAGCAGAAATATAAATACACCTGTGTAGTTGTGTGCCTACGGTTCATGATATACCTTCATCCCGATAACACAAGAAACATATAATATCAAACCAAACAAATATGGCTTCTTAATCACATAGGCCATGTCGGCAGCCCCTTCTGTAGTTGACGTCAGCCCTATTGTATTATTTATGTTTTGTGATTTAAAATTATTGTATGAGTAAGAGATTTGTATAAACAATTACTTACATAAATTTAATTCCTCTGTGACTAAGTTATAGCTAGTGGATATCAAAATACGTTTTTTCTTTCTCTATTCTTCAGTGTAACACAATATTGCTTATGACGTTTTATGAGATTGTTTTTTAACTCGGCAGCCATTACTGTAAAGTAAATAAGAATCTATCGTAACATGGACGATAACACGCCGAAGGCAATGCTTTACCCTGTTTGTTAAAATGTGCTAAATAACCTAGTTCTTTGCTCTTATATTATTTAATTTGATGTACTTCTACAATCCTTATATTACTTAAACATAATAGTAGTTTATGTAAATAGTGCATAATGAGAGGGCTTAAAATACGAGTGTGGTTTCATGAATCGAGCGACAGCGAGTTTCATAATAGGATCACATGAGCGTTTTAAGGTCTAATTATGTACAGTTGCATACACTACTTTATCTACACACATATCATAAGTTTAGAATTATCTTTACTTCCGTGACAGCAAAAAACCAACAAACAAATGATAACAATAATGGCGGCAATTCGATCCTCCGTCAAGACAAAAGTTTTTGTTTTAAATCATACACAACCTTACAGTACAGATTTTACCTACTACCACAGACAAGAAAGTTCTCATAGTAAAATTGGTTGTAATAATGCTGGTCATTTCCTACGGGTTTTGAACTCATAATAGAGGACTTGTGATATGCGTGTAGATTAAATATGTTGAATTCCCTTCATTTTTAGAGTTTCGTAGTTGTAAAATTAAATCAAACCCCTACGAAATAATTACAAGGGTTATAGTTATTCCCGTCCGCCCGAGTCAGTCAATTTATTACAGCCATTTATCGTGGGGATATTCTAGATGTTGTTTGGCCTTTTTACGGGCTCTAAAGTCAAACTAGGATTCCTTATAGTTTCATCATGTCCATCTGTCTAACTCTCTGTTCGTCCGTCTGTCTGTATGTCGCATTCAATTCTTGTTGCTAAGCATGGCTGCTGTGTATAATATACTCTGTATTAATATGTCTTGTGCTATGGTAAAGCCGTGTGGTAAATATTAAGTCTACCTCACTATCAGAAAATATTGAGAGTTAACGAACATATAGATATTTATACCGCACACTAAAATCAATGATAAAATAAGTTTTTCTTTGAAGGTGTTAACATGTTAAATGTGGTTGGGCGATCGTTTAGGATGTAAATTCTAATTCTGAAATTGCCATTTTCACTACAAAACTTTATTTAGAATAGAAAATTAGTTCATACGAGTAAGTTAACGGCGCCAGTACTCGACAAAAGACCGATAAGAAAGATAAGAGTTGTTAGTATACCTATGGTGCCCCTCCATGTCTCCCCGTGGCTGTCGTAAGAGGCGAGTCAGGGAATAAGAGCTTGTAGTAGGTACTGTAATGCGATATGGGCTTGCAACCTGCCACTAATACACTGGTAAACATCTTGAGACTGATTGTGCAAAATGTGGTTACAGAATTATTTTAGGGGGTTTTGTTGATATTTCTGTTACTCTGCCTACTCCATTCTGGGAATGAAGGCGTGATGTTCCGTATGTAATTTATACCTATGCTCCTTGAACTAGAACCTTTTGTCGATCATTGGTGCCTGTCAGCTAGTGTTGAACTGGTATTTATGATGTTTTTCGAGATAGTCATTGTAGTAACGGCGTCGGAACGGAACCCTACTCTGAGCATGGTCCGACATGCTCTTGTCCGGTTTATTTTAATGGTGCCGTCATTCAACTTTTGATCTCCATTATTCGATATTGCTTAGGTAACATTGTAGATATTTAAGTTTTTTGTACATTGATATGTCTTGTCCGATATTGCTAGAGCAAATATGCCTAATTGAAACATACAGCGCCATTAATACCGATGGGCGATCAGTTACATTACTCACGCCTAATTTTAAAAGATATTTCTCTATTAGATAACATATTTATTTATTTATTAAGGATTTCTAACAGATACAGCACTATAGACATAGACAAATGTTCGTACCGTTATTGGTAAAAACTGTGTTTATCCAATTTATAGGCAAACACAGCATGCATGTGACGTTAATATCGTTGAGTGGGAAGCAGCTTAAATTACAAAAATTACAAAAAAAAAAAACAATAGTAGATATAGATAACGAAAACATTATTGGTTGCTCGAAACGTAAAATTATACAAAAAGAAACTTAAAGTGAAACACTTATAAATTATGGAGTACCTAAAACACAACAGCCTTGCATTTGCATAGGAACTTCTTATATATATTAAGTGACACTGACATCATGTCTATTTTTGTTGTTTTGTATAGATTGTTACGCTCATTACATAATCCTAGGCAAAGCACTATGCGATTCCAGTTTAGTTTTGAATGTATTGACAGAAAAAGGTCAAAAGTTACATAAACGATATCTTAGTCGCGACACTGTAAATCCAACCCTGTCCAGAAGTATGCATCGTGCATGGAATTATTTAAAACCTTAAAGAGAAACGTGATCCCATATCCAGCGGCGGCGGTCCATATGAAGAGGATGTTATATTTGTCGCCTACACGCCTGTGCTGAATAGACTAGTTCTAGGCCGTATCCCACTGCTGTACATACCTACTAGTTGAGGTTTTTTCATTTTGATTTTTCTATAAAACATATTGTCATTTGTGTCAACTTTATTTAGCGTAAAATTATGTAGGTGAAAGGAGCCCTTAATTAGGCAACGTTTTCTAACGATTCATCGAGTATTGCAAAATGATCATAAAACAAGAACTACGTACTTTTAAAATTTGTTCGAATCGGCCTCCACTCGCTTCTTTAATCGCAAAGAATTGGGTTTCCTTTGTCACCTTAAAAAAACTTTTTTGGAAAATGACGATTAATATAATTTGGGTTATGCCAATTATATCTCAGCTCGTATAGACATTTTTGCGACGAAGTGACAAACACCCAAAACATTTTCTCAGACTTTCTCATTCATAACATAACATTGTGTGATTGTTTTATTTGAATTTAATAGTTTAAGTCAGTCATTAAAACGTGCTATGCAACAACAGTTTTACAAGCAAACAGCGCCTAATAAACGTGGAAGTTTATGATTGCGCACGAGATTGAGCCCTCGCGGTCGCGGTGATTAAGCGGGGATGCGCCTGCGTCGCGCCTTTGTGAAAGTGAGCGCACGTTTCCTGGATTTTTCCAGGAAGTCGCTACACAATCTGCATAAGTCAGACCGGCAAGCATCATTATGTTGACGCAACCGAGAATGGTACTGCCCTCGAACATTCATGTAAGAAAGCATCACATGCGCGGTAATGTTGCATATCTATCACAATGCAACTCATTATAAGTAATAATATCTACTTTCGCAAATCTAGTCTAATCGACTCCCGCTTGCTAGAGGCAGTATCATAAATGGGCGTTCATCTAGAGAAGCATTTGTGCGAAGCGCACACGTGGGTATAGGTATTCTGTTTCCAGGACCGGCAGTATGCTATAAAGAAATAGGTATCGATAGTTGCACTCAACAGGATTAGTCTGGGCCGTTGACTAGGACATGATTATATATTTTGTGCAAAAATGCTGCGTTTCGATAATGTCTTATTATCATATAAATACGTGTTTAAGGAACTCTCGTATGTAGGTAATGTACGATTAGGAGCCCTCTTCGTGTCACCACGCAGTAAGTTATGACGATCGGAGATTGTAAAATTTATTTAAATCCCTGCGAGGTATTAGTAAACTACATTTTACAGCTCGATTGAATAAAAGGCATCAAGATTTAAGTAAAGTACACACGCAAGTAACTACAGTACGGCTGCAGTAACTTTAGTCGGTTAACTCGTCGGACGGACAAAGATGTCAGCGTTCGTAGCAATAGTCAATAGCTCATGCTGGATATCCGGCTGCTGTCTCCATCGAAGCACTAAATTGTCGGGTCGCCTCACGTTCAGCACGCACAATAGTAGCTCTCGTTGCGTAACACCACATACATACCAGTCGCGCTAATAGCATTATAATTGCTGGCATATTCGGCCATCTAGATGAAGCCCCAGAAAATGTAACAGCGTTACGTGATCCGGAAACGAGATATCTAAGTCGGTTTAGAGTTTAAACTCCATCCGCGTGGGCGGATAGGCACGGCTAATGTATTAAGTAATGACCACCTTTATCACTGTATAATAACCGACCGAACCAAGTAAAAGGGATAGATAGATGAAAGTGCAAGGATTGTGGCCACGGATACGGGACACGAATGTACTGTTGTTTGTTTCATTTACCCAATGGTTGTCCTTGCGTATCGGAAACCTTTTTAAGGATAAACATGTTAATTCCAGAAACAAGACGGCTACCCAGCGGCTGCTCCCCAGCAGGAGTACGGCGCGCCCGCGTCCGCGCCCTCCTCCGAGTACGGCGCGCCCTCTGGCGGCAGCTCCTACTGAACCCGTGCCCGCCGCCCGTCGGCGCGGCGCTCCCGCTCCACCACGCTCGATCACCGCCTGATTGTCAATCACGGGATTAACTTCGTACGATTTGTGAACGACTAAACCTTTTCCCAAATCAAGGAAACAAACTTTCCAACCCAGCACATACAAGAACGTGGAGGGTAGGAGCAGAGCCACGCCGGCACAACCGCAAACTTCTGCAAGTTTTTATATTATACATCAAATTGATGTCGTTGTAAATATTCTTATTATTTTTATATGAATAAATGTTTTATAAGTTGATATTTATTTTGGCAGCTTAATTTTATCCCAGATTTGTACCAATTCACTTTTTCTAACTGCATTCAACATGTTTACATACTATGCATTATTTTATTACTGAGGCCATTACCATTACATGTGGCCCATGAGCTCATTTACCTTTTTCATGCATTAAAGAAATGTATAATGTAGTCCATGGGTACCATTTTTTTTGCTTAGTAGGTACCTACTTTTTGATTATGACACAGGCACAATATGTGATACTTATGTTCTACAGTGAGGGAGCGACCACACCGACGCGTAAAATACGGTGACGTCACGTAAACAAAAATATGGGTCATACCAAATTACATGGCGTCCGTAATTTACGCACCGTTAAGCTCCGGTATGGTTGCTCCCTTACATCTAGACTCTCTCCCGCTTGTCTTTCAAGGGTTTGATCAGTAGTTAAACTAATTGTTAAGAATCGTAACTAATGGTTAAACCTCAAAGATATGTGTAAAATTATCGATTCCTTATTCGAATTTTAACCGTTCAGTTCAGTTAACTACTGATCAAACAACTCGGCCTCAGACAAGATACTCGTACAAATCGTGCGCGTCATCCTCCCTTACATAATAAAATGATAGCTAGTTAGTTTTCATTAAGTACATTGCGTTGGTGTTAAACAGTTGTCACATCTAGCGCGACAGGGAGGATTGTGATTAGAGCCTTAGAGGCGCGCTAAAAACGAAAACATGTTAAACACGGTAGGTAGGTAATACAAATTACGTAACAGACAAGAGCCCGAAAGTAATTTGCGCAAGTTTTTAAGCTTAAGTAGGTATACATTCTCAAATTAGTACTTATTCGTAATTGAAAATAGATGCTTTAAGAGGCCTAAAGCAGTAGGTAAATATTTAGGTTATTTTCAGTTAGGTTTAATTTGATTTTAGAGACAATTTCTTAAAACTATAATCTGGGTACCTAATCACAAACAATACTCTCGACTTCTAAGGTACCGGAGGCATATAAGGCCCGGCGGCAAACAAAGCCCACTAGGCAAAAATTACTGTTACGATATAAAATTCGCCAAACGGTTTTACGCACACATAGATATTTCACAGACAGCGATCTGGCAACGTCGCTTCACTTCGTACGCGCCGCCATCTTGTCAGTGGCGGCTGAACAACCAGTGCGGTTACACGCGGGGAGTGTTCTTATTATTTTGAATAATTTTCGATGACGTTTAAATAAAACTGTTGTGCTAAATTTTCATTTCTATTAAGTTCAACGTGCTACTGGTTAATTCAACTGTTGGGAAAAAGGTAAGATTATGATCTATTGCATATTTTTATATTAAATATGGTCGTTTTTCTTGAACGATGTGCTTAGGCTAATAAGGCCCTATGATGTTGAGGGTATTAAGGCCCGGGCGGCCTGGGCTTTAATACCCATATGAAACTAAATGTCGAAGACACATAAGCAAAAAATATAAGAACTTATTTTAAGACGAAATAAGGAGTGCTTTTTTGCCTTGTGCATAAAGATTTCAATCCGAATCCATTTTTAATAGAAGTATCCGGATCTGTATTATTATGATTCCGGATTGCATTTTATATTGAATACTTATAAACACTACTTATTACTTTTTAGTTTCTTTATTTTAGGTAAAAAAAAACGCTCTCTTTAAATTTTAAAGAGTTGATTCCAACCCCTAACTTCTGTGTTGTAAAATCTCAGCCACGACGTAAAGCTATTAACTACAAGGGCCAGAGAATTGTAAAAGACCTAAGGTACCGGAGGCATATAAAGCCCACCTTAATGTAAAATGTAATATTTTAAAGCAGGGATGGCTGAAGGAAAAAAACACATAGAATATAGACTCTTCATTTAATTACTTGTACATAGAGACGAATTATTTGTAATATATCTTAATAATACTCAAAATAGCATAGTCATTTTAATATGCCCATTTTGGGCCTTTTTAAACTATGTGCTGCTATTATGGCCCATTGAAATAATCAACATTAATAAACATTTTCGAACTTTCTAACGAATCAACATTTAGTTTCATATTTGTTATGACATTTGAGATCACAGAATCAGCAGCAGCAACTTAATATATTTTTTTTAAATTCCCATGGGCCTTATTTCACTTATGAACACAAAAATAATCCACATTTTCATAGTATATTCATTAAAAAACAAAACAGTAACAACTTCAGCTTAAGCTTAATCAACATAATATGTTAACACCAAAAACTATAAAATCTAACACATACAAAAAAATACCTCCGTTTTTGTGGGCCTTATTGCACCCTATAAAATATAAACC